>VXAB01014256.1:145095-315812 GCA_013399175.1 Odontophorus gujanensis | reverse complement strand
AAAAAAAAAAAAAAAAGCGGGAGAAAGGTTTATGTTTCGAGAACTTAGGGACTGTGAATTCTCAATTTCATTGTCAGGGTTCAGAAAACACGGCAGTAAGTGAACAGGAAAACTACTACTAAGTTATCTACAGTTATGAGATCCTCGCTGTACTCTTACAGAGTGAATGGGTTATGCTAATCAGGATGCATCTGAAATATATCATTCAAGCCTTCTTGTACAAATATAGCTCTTATTTATCCAAAAAGATCCCCACCAGCTGGTAATGTTTGCATACAATGCTAAACCCAACTTCAAGAGCTCATGCATTCTGAGTCATTTCACATTTAAAAACATTAGTTCTCTTAGCTGTTACTGAAGATGGAGTATCCCATGAGAAGAATTTCTGTGGAATTCAGCTATGTTACCATCCTACTTCCTCCAGCACAAAGAAGTCATATGTTTTTGTCAGTTCTTTTTTCCCCTACCAGGGCTTTGCCTACAGAATATCTTTGGAGAAGGAACAAAAGGATTTGGACCAATCCCTTCTATATGAATCAAATATTTATGTTATTCCCTCTTCAAGCACTTTCATCTAGTAACCTGTGGAATGTGATCTCCTGACCTTAACACTCAAGCACATCTAAATCAGCTGCCCTTTGAGCTGCATTACAGACTGGAGGGATTTTTTATACATTCATATTACAGGCATATGAAAACCTTGTGGTGCATCTGTGGCACTTTGCAGTGCAAAGCAGGCCATGTGTTAGTCCAGAGTTACTCAAGTACAGTTTGCAAAAGAGCAATACTCTGATTCCCCAAAGTTTATGGCACAATCCAACATCATGCGTCAATATAAGCAGGTAATAATGACCACGGTGTCAGTACATTAACCAGCCATCACAACTCAAATATGCCTTGTGCAAATAATACCAAATTGATGAGGTCTCAACACTGCTGATGGAATCCATAGGGTCTGACTGTATGGCCCCTGCAGTCATGTTGTGAGTCCAAGGAGACCAGGCTCCTCCTTCCCTCCTCCTGGAAATCCTTTCCTTTCCTCAAGGACAGCAAAAACAAATCATTCTGCACTGTTTGAGGCTCCCATTAATGTTTTAAGGATAGAGGTTACATTGCAACAAAGAGTCCAGGAGAAAAAGAGGAAGACCAAGCATACCCGATGAACCCTGAAATGTGACTTCTACACCAGAACTAATTTTTCCAGGGCCAGCCATGAACCTGCTGCTAGGAGCAGCAGTCAGTGAGGGAGCCCTGGTCCAAACCTGACCGAAGGACTGAACAGGGTCGTGGGCTCAGCAGTAAGGTTCATTTTTTTCTGTCAGTCCTGAACCACCAATGTGGTGCTGCCATCACTCAGGCAGCTCCAGCATAAGCTTGAGAAAACATTCTTCCGTTCCCAGCTGTGGTTTGGTAGAGACCTGGTCTCCAGAAGAAGTCACAGGTGGCAGAAAACAGTGAGACAGCAGCTAAAACTGTGTCCTGGCTTTGATGGAGCTGTGCTGGACACCTGCCCCAGGTAGACTCCTACACCTCAGCTCTGAAAGAGTTTGTCAGCTTCTGCCCTCCTCCTAGGGAGGAAAGGATACCTTTTCCACTGTCTTTTCCCATCTAAGTGGGAGAAGAATGAGGGAGGAATGGGGAAAAAAAAAGAAATAGGAACAGGGAGCAGAGCAGACCAATATTTAGCATTTCCTGTATCACTGACAGGAACAACCCACGCAGTAGGGAAGAGTGTGATGTCAAGGCTGGTTTCACTATATAAACAGCCAGATCCTCCCACTGGGGGATGCTGCGTGCTTCCACGGGGAACAATACCATCCTCCCCGCAAAGTGAGCCACGTGAATTGCACAGGTCCTTCCCTTGCACAAAAGCCCAGCAGCAATGGAACTCTGGCCTAGGGGAAGTGGGGACAGAGACAGCTAGGGGACAAGGAAGGATGAGAAACTCACAGTGGTATTTCCACTTGTAAAACAGCACACATCCAGCACTCAGCCCCTAGAGAAAGGAGTATGCTCAAAACATGTTTCCCTTCACAGACTGGGCCTCCTTCCAGTTATTATGTGCACATGTCCCTGCTGCGCTTTCAGCCTTACTTGAAAAACACAAAAAACAAAGAAAATATCTTCACATTCACTCTGTACAGTGCCAAGCTCATTACCAGCCACCTCCAATAGGTTGATAAGATGGAGATACACCTTAATTATGGGCTCCACGCTTCCACACCTTGTGGTACAAGGAATAAGGCACTTAATGAAAAACACTCCAGCACGGAATGAGAAATCCCAACCGATGGCAGCAGCCCTACTCACACACATGCATACATCAACACACATACGTGCTTCTCTGCAGAGCACCACGAGCAACAACAGCCTGGACACGTGGACTACAACAAGCACAACGACAGCAACTCCTTTCTGAAAAGAGCACCACAAGAAATGTGGCTGACACAGACCCACTTCAGTGCCTTCCACAGAATTCTACTTCTCCAATTACGCACAAGCACATAACAATTAATTTTAGTTAATATTTAGTGATGGTGGTGAAACAGTAAGTGCATTTTTCATGTCAGTTTGCAAGATCAAGAGCACTCTTTGCAGGACAGAAACGACTGCCAAAAGCCCACAGAGCAGAGAGCCAGCCCGTCTCCCAGCTCTGGCTGCAAGAGTGAACGCTGAGTCCCTGTGCCATGAGCGCGTCTCTTACCTACTGATCTGCTGAAGACAAAAGGATTTTCTTCTTTTCAGAAACTGTACACTTGGAGCTTGCCAGGGTGGTCACACAAAGCTGCCCTGCTGCCAAAGGTATTCTTTTCCTCGGGTTTTTGTTGTTTGTTTTTTTTACCCCGGAGAGTAAAGGGCAGAGCAGTGGATTCAGCAGGGGCAAAGGGTGGAATCCAAGACCGAACGGGCAAGCTGCAGGGCTCTCTCCAAAAGACACTGGCTTCAAGGCGCTTTTGCTTGCAAATCCTTCTTCATCCTCAGTGTCAATAAAACCGGAGGGGAAAGCAAACTATTTTAGCGGTAGAAATACACCGGGCTCCGCAAGGGCTGGGACGCGATAGGAGGCGGATCCGCGGCTCGACTTTTCTTTTAATTGGAAACGAACGCGCTCACAGACGGGCGAACAGGACGGAGGGCAGCGCTCCGACGCAGCCGGCCGGGCCACGCTCGCAGCCCTCGGCGCCTCGAGAACAGCGGAACGAGCGGGCAGTACAGCCCCGCGTCCCGGGCTGCGCTGTCAGCGGGGAGCGAGGGCCCGCAGCNCTGCCGCTCGGATGCTACAAATAGTGGAAAGCGAGGCCAGCATACGTGGCTAACCGCCTAGAGGCGGGATATTAAAGGAGTTTCCCTTATATCGCATTCCGCTTACAACGAGAACGTCCATCGCGCGTTGTTCCGAGGCTCACTCTGAGCACCCGCACCCCCTACAGCCCGACACGGCCATACCTGAGGGCGGGTGTGCACCCTCCCTCTTTTTCTCCGTAGCAGTAACCACACAGAGGTGGTTTCTTCTGAAGGCTTCAGCTCCTAGGGAATTTCAGCTTAGCACACAGCATGGCTTTACACGCACACGGCAGCCTCCCTTGCACCCACCTCCCCGTGAAGGGGGAAAAAAGCTCCACGCGGCCGCGAGGATCAGCATGTGGGTGTAGCCTCCCTGCTTTGGAGGACCTCGTGCCAAAGGGCAGCACCACTCTCCTGACACCGACCCCTGCTGCTGAGTCCCGAAGCCCTGGTTCTGAAACAGGATGAGCACCTTCACCATCTCTGGTGATGGCTTGGCCTATCCATCACATCCATTTCCAAAGGGCTCAGCACGCCAAGAGTGGCCACGTCAAATCTCTGTGCTGTGAAGCTTGGCCTACTGACTTGAGTTCATCCGGGCTCTTCATGCAAGAAGAGATAACCCAGCCTAGCCACCGACCCTTCAGCTGTGAGAAGGAAATGACTCCTTTCCAACATTCACAACTCTTACTGTTTAAAAGAAGAATCGGGAATAACGTTCAGGAAGTCAAACTCCAGAAATCCCAAATGCAGCCATATATAAACGTTGATTCTTTTCCCCTGTAATTGATTTCCATCCATTGGAGCCCTTGTGTGGAATAAATGTAGAAACAGATGTAAACAACTCATTAACATCACACGACATTACAGTTTACAAATGCAAATAAAGGAAAAAAAAAAGAGGACCGAACAAGTTAATGAATCACATATTTGCTAGATGCTGTGGGCTGGATTTGTAAGGGAATTACATAGCTACAGTCAATTAAGGAGTTATAAACTATGCTTCAATCACACATCCTGCCTCCCTCCCACGTGCAGTAAGAAAACAGAGTGGGGAGTAAAGAGAAAAGGTAGAGTCATCAGGAGATGAAAATATTGCTTCATTCAGACACAGAAGAGCAGCTGGCCTTGCCTGAGGCACGTTAACCTCAAGTCATCCGCTGCTGTTTATTCTACAGAGCACTAGCCACTTGTGCTTAACCCACACAATCGGAGATAACAGCTTTATCGGAGCTGGAAAAGAACAAAGATGCACGAAATGCAGATTCTTCCCCTAACAATCCTGTTCCCCTGCAGCTCTCTCTGCCAGGAGCCTGGCGCACAGGGGCTGGTGGAACAGCTGCCACTGGAGGAAGCGAGCAGTTTCCACACACACACCATGCCACAACATGGGAATTCAGGAAACAGCACAAGAAAGGGGTTCCTTATAACTGTTCCAGTGTGCTCGGGCCAGTTTATGCAATCACACAGAGGTCACAGTCAATGTGTTAAAAATCACAGACAAGAAATGTCACAACGGCAACCATTTCAAAGTAGGAAAACAAATCTCAAGCTTACAACGAGCTTGGATGACCTGGAATCGCTCCACCTACAATGTTTTAAGAGGTTGTCCTTCGCATTCTTTAGAATTCCTCCATCTTAAAGTTCCTCCCTCCAGGAATCTCTGCTGCTCTACGTCCTTTGTCCACGGCAGCTGGAGCTCAGGAAGCTGCTGACATTATCCCACGTGTACAGAGAGGAATCGCCGCCCAGTCCCACATCCATTCAGTGCAGTGAGAGGGGTGGAAATTAATTTCTGTTCATCCCTGGACCTAAGCCAGTTTAACTGTGCTTTTCTTCTGGCATGTAAAAAATAAATGCTTAACAATGCTGAGGAGTGAGCTGCTGGGACCAGACAGGGCATCCCCACCACCACCAAAGCTGGGAATTCTGTGTCCAGTCTGGAAATACAGTGTTGAGTGAAATAATGGCCCTACATTCAATTCACACTTGCATTATGCACAAAGACATTTCTCATTCACCGACAGGTGGCAACGATAGATAAACATTCATACACCACCCCCAGAAAGGACCACAGTAAGGCAACACCTATAGAAATGCTAGGAAAACTCAAGAGCAGTAAGAGTTACTGCGTGCCCCCTAATCACCCCTTCCAACCCCCTGCTTGAGTAGGATCCCTTGGAGCACATAGCTTAGGGTTGTGTCCAAATGGGTTTTGAGGAACTCCATGGAAGAATTACTCTAACAGGCAAAACTTGCCTTCTTTTTACAGAGCATTTTGGTAGCAGGTGTGTAACTGGAAGAGTGCTGAACAACTGCCAGCTACATCAAAAACAAATGAAATGTTTCAGCTTTGTTTTACACGCATTCACAGCCCAGTCCTCTACACTGGATCAGCCTGGCAAAATAAGGGCCGCAATGTCAGTCTGGACAAAGAGACTTCCTTACGTGATGCTTGTTCTCCTGCAGTAGGGCCTGGATGCCTTTAACTAATGTCTACTGCACAATAAGATCCTTGATGTATGAAAGCTGACCGTCTCCCTTGTCTCTCATGCCTTTTTTTATCGTTATTTTCTAAAGAGATCTCTCCTTAGATTCTGATGAAGAGATTCCCTAAAGTTCCAAAGGATTTGGATCAGAGTGACATGTACAAGTAAGGCACAGAGGCACAGTGCTTCTTCACAGTCTTTCTTTGCTCTCGATGACTGAAGAATGTATCAAGTCACATGAGAGAGAGATGTACAGCGGGTTCTGCACAAAAACATTTAACAATCCTGATATAACCAGAACAACTATGAGGGGAAATGCATGCCTGACTTAACACCAAAAATCTTAACCACTTTCACATCTCCACAACTAATAATGGTGCCAGTACGCTGATAACCCCACAGAGATGGGGAGAGAGGGAGGCAGCGTTTCTTTTTTTCAAGTTTTGCAGCTCGTTTTAGATATTGCCACCAGAATCAGACTGAGACATGGAAAAGGCCCAACAAAAATTAACCTTTGGGTGGAAGAAATCTTTCACTGCCCTGGGAGGTCCTAAAATTGCTCTGAGCGATACGGTGAGCAGCAAGTAGATGCTAGAGTTCTGCTGTCTGCAGGAGCTGGGCCACCTTCTTCCACCAGGCAGAAGCTGTGCTGAATAGGAAACAGATTACTTTGAACACGAAACAAAGAGGAATAAAAGGAGAGAGAATGCTACATATAAAAAAGGGCAAATACATGGGAGTAAAACATAAAATTCTGTTAAATAATTGCTTCAAGAAGTAGCAATTACAGTTTTTCTGTATGTAATGTTCTTCTGAAAGCCGTCTTTCTCCTTTAGTAAGCAACAGAAAGATTCATAATTAGAGGAGGCAGCAAGATATCAAGTAACAGATAGTTCATTAGCATTTTATGTTAAAAAATGAAAAACTAAAAATAGAATTACAGAACAAAATCTGATTTGATTTTACACTATTTCAGAAGCTTCTGCCAGATTCCAGAAGAGCACCAGCACTCTCTGCTGGTCATATTTGTTCAACAGTTATCTAGAGGAGAAATGAGGCAAGAAAATGCACTGTTTTTTTAAAAGAGAAATGCCATTTTTGCTTTAAGAGGATGATTAATTAGATCCTACCAACGGAGCAAATAGCAACTAAGTGCAATTTATGCTTCTGGAAACAATACAGTCATTACTAAATAGTGTATTTACTACAGTCAATCATCATTCACTGGAATAAATTTCACTGTTGCAAATAAACATCTGATGTTTAATGCTTCGCTTTGCAGAAAGCACTTCTGCTGAGCCGCAGCACAACGACAGGCTGGTGTGAGAAGTTCCCACGATGCCAGATCCCTTCCTTGGCTCCTTCCTGACTTTCCATCAATTTTAGAGCTATGCCAAGAAAAACAGCCCTTTTTAAAGAAGTCCTAGCGCAGCACCGGCGCCTTCCCCTGAGGCAGTCCCCACGGAAATGCTGCCATGCTTCAGTCCAAGCAGACCTGCTCTGAGCCCCATCTTTGTTACACTCCTTGCCAGGAAGACTTCGCTGCCTCTCCCCATGCGCACCCACACGCTGCCCACACCCCATAGGCTCCTGTCACTGTACTCATGCCGGAGACTGCACGGTAGCAAAAAAATAAATAAAAGCAAAGCCAAGTGATAGCTGTCCCAGTTTCCAAACTATGAACAGATCGGGCATCAGCAAGAAGGGTTAAGACTGGCAAATTGAATCCATGTGCAGCTCATGAAAGTGTGGGAAACAAAAGAGACAATGTGAGTTAAGGACAGAGTATTCATTAGCACAGGGCTCAAGTTTCTTGGCTTTGGTGCCCTGTTTCTCAATGGTTATTTTTTTCAAGGTAGCTTTTTGTTCTTTAGTTTTGTGGAAAGACATTATACTCGAGCTAACGAACTAAGGCTCAGTACATGTGGAACTGCTTACAATAATTTGTCCTTTTAATTCCTGGGGACATGAGAGCAATGTCAGAGATGGTTTTCTGCTGGGCTACAGTGCACTTTAGGTCAGAGCTTTACATGACACATCTGATCCAAAGACCCCCCCCAACTCCTCCATACATACTCATTTACACTATGCTATTAAATAGAGAAATCTGATCTGGGGAAAGGGGTCCCAGTCACTCACAGCAGAGCCTGGGGCACAAACCTATCCACAGCCCAATGAATGATGCACAAGGGGTACCAGTGAGTACCCACAGTAAGTCCGCACCCATCCACCATTTGGGAGACAGAGTAACCATGCCAACCTGCGGGTGCCAGGGGTACAGGAGCAGATCCATGTCACGTAGGACATAAAGGCCACCTTGGGATCTGCTTATTTAAGTCCCTATAGATCAGATGAGTATTTAAAATTGAGCCTCAAAGTCCATTCTTTGGGTCCCCAACAAAGCTGAATTAAAGCAATCCTTACTGGGGAGTTGATCTGCTGGCTGAGTTCTGGAAAAAAACAGTTGAAATAGTAGGCTGGAAACTGAAAATAAAGCTCTATTTCACTGTTTGAGGCAAAAGATATCTGTCTACCAAGCTCAGCGAGATGTGCTTTGTTTTCCTTTGAATATTTTACTTTAGGAAGTAAGAAATAAGAAAAAGGGTTCCCAAATTAGAGAAAAAGCTGGAAGCCCTATAAAGAACAAACACAGTGGGAAAATAGGTAAGTTTTAACACAGTCATAAGTCAAAGTCAGAAATAATCGTTCTAATGCAGTCTGTTCCTGACAAATTTTCAGCTTCAAAAGGGCTTTGCATCCACTGAGAGTCCCAAGGAACTTTGTAAGCGCTCAGGGATCACTGACACTTGGCAGAGCAGGGCCAGCAGCAACAGCCAAACGCCAAGCAGAGCGCTCAAAAACACTGTGTGAGGAACAGAGATTCCTGCCCGAGGGATCAGAGAAAGTTTCCCATGGTGCAAAATGGCTAAAGGTTTCAGACCTCAAGTTTTCTACTTGTTAAGGAAGTTAATATTTTGAATATGACAGGACTCAGCAGGAGATCATCAATCTACATGAAATAAGAAGATGCCAAAAGCACCAAGAACCTGAGTAACTGAAGGAAACTAACATGCTGGCTTTTTTTAATATTAACTATACATACCAGGCTACTCCTAAATATTCTTTCCACATTCATATCCACACCTTTACCTTTGTACCATTTGAATTCTGTATACAGCTCTGTCCCTTGATCATTAATGCAGACTTCTAAGCTTCAGACTTCAAAGAAACACAAGCGTAAGAGTCACAGGCACAGAACTGGAACAGCGTCAAAGCGTCCCTGTGCAGGAACCTCCATCTTCTGTTTGACTTCACTGTACAAATACTTCATTCTATCAAGACTGGGAAATTCAACGATTTAAGTAGGGCTTCCCACAGATTAAGTTAATAAGGGAACCCAACAGTGCCTCATCTCCTTCTGCCTTCCAAACACTGGTAAATGAAAGGAAATCGGAATGTCTCCTGGGGTAAGAGAAAGACGTGAGCTCTCTACAAATGTGCAAAGGAAGAAACCAAAGGCTTCTTTGTGTGCATATGCACTTTTCCAGGAATCCTCTTCCCTCCCCTCTCTTGTAAGTGGCACCAAGTTTTCCTAAGAATGTTATCACGTCCAAAGGCAAAGCCTTGTCCGTGCAGCACAGTGGTTGGCACCCAGGACTGTGCTGGTTTAGTTTTCTTCCTACATCCTTCTAGACCTGCTCTTCTAAGTTTTTCTGTCAGCCATCTGCCCCATACACTGTTTTTAACGTTTTACTTTTCCTTCCTTTGACCCTTCCCCCTTTCTCCTGCTCTCGTCCTCCCTCTCTGCAGCTCCCAGCACCTGTGTGCCTCCATGCCTTACTGCTGCAGGTGCCCTCTTGCCATGTGCAGCCCACATCTAGTACCACCTGCGCTTCCCAGAGCCCCAGCCATGCCTTACTATTCTAAGCTCCAAGCATATTTAACAATTACAGTTTAACATAAAACATTTGGGTTTTACAAATGAAGAAATTACAGCACAGATAGATCATAATCAGACCTCTCCTAGGCCCTAAGGGACTCAGTTAATGTAACTTGCAGTCAGCATCCTTTTGAGTTTGAAAATTACACCAACATCTCCTGGCTGAAACTAAACCTCTTCATAAGACAATCTGAAAGGAATTTGGCCTTTTTAGGTTTGTTTGTAGCTGCTTGTGCATACCCAGCTTTCAAGGAAATTACCCAACACCAAACTAACACAGGTGTGGTTTCTTTAGTGGTAAGAAAGCTGACATAGCTCTTCGGATACTGCCATTTTCATCTACAAGATGCTCTGCACTCACTCTGAGCTAAGTTATATGTTATAACATTACAGTATGAGAAGCAGTTTTGGATGCACTCTGAAATACATTCACCAGCCTATGATCCCCCACAAAACATCAGGCTAAAGTGACAGTAGTGATGGTAGAAAGTACTATGACTTATGGAGAAGGTGAACTAGAAAGTCAAACTCAGAAATGTCTCTGCTAATGAGAACACTGCAATTAGGTCATCACTGAACACTGTGTAACCAGGAATCAGAGCACAAATATTGCCACAGAATAATTAATATGTGACAGTGGGTATTTGGAATGAGAACAGGGATTTCGCCCACGTAGCCTTACTGTTGAATTATACAGATAAACAGCAGTCCTGAGATAGTCAGCTCCAGAGCAGGCACACAGGTAAAACACAGAGATCCAGTTTAGCATGAGCAATCTAGAGCCTAAACTTCCAGACATGAAAGTTCACATCCAACTTTGATGAAGGTAGTGCTCAGAGTGAGTTTTGGGGTCAGAATTCTATTTAGGGCATGTATGAACTTGACGCAGGACAACACTTTCTTTAACTATCTTCTAGAGTCCATTTTGAGCAGCATTCCTAATTTCCAGTAATTATTTCAATTTAAAAAAAAAAAACAAAAAAAAACCCTACATTAGTTCCAACTCTAACCTTGCTCAGTTCAGACTGCGGGTTTTGGTAACTCTCTAAACACCAGACCTTTATTCAAACCAGATTACTTTTTGTCACTGACACCACCCCGACCCTCTCCCCTCTCTGTGGTCCTGCACGGGCACCTGGCAGTACCTGCTGCTGGGGCACACAGGTCAGGAGGGCAAAGAGCTGCAGGCTAATGGGATGCTGCTCTGAGCAGGGAGGTTAGGTTACAAGGCCATCCCTTTGAAGACTGGCTTCTTCAGTGTGGCCCTTTGGTTTACAGCTGGGATTTCTTCTAATTAGATTGTATTCTTAATTATTTATGACCTACATTATCTGCAGAAGCTGCCCAAAGCCAAAAGATATGAGCCTTAATGAGGATAATTGGAACGGTTACATATTTTACCTCTTTTATAAAGCACCTTGGGCCTTACTGATTAGAGGTACTAGGACAGGATTAGATGCTTAATGAAAAACTATTATTAAAACGCAGAATGAGGACTGCATTAAAACGGAATTTTCTATTTTCTGTTGCATTAGGGATGAGCTGAGGATCACTTATTAGAGGTGACACAGAAACTTTTAACCTGAAGATCATTCGGATATCTTCTTTACACTCCTCGTGATGGAGGACTTCAGGCAAAGGTGTCAAGGGACAGAGCCTGGGACCAGATGTTGTGAGATGTGAGAACAGCCCCCCAGGCACCCATACCACAGAAGCACTGGGTGTCCTGGCACATACTGGTGGTTTTGTTAGGTTTTGGCTACCTACAGCATCAAGCAAAAGCAACAGCTGCCAGGTTCTACGTGACTACAGATTCAGCCTTCCAGCCTTCCAATTTCTCAAAAAGATATCTTGGAAATGGGACAGATGGGACTTGTGGCTCTGCTCCCACCATATGGCAAGTCTCACTGCAGATATTTATAGGCCTACCTGAATCAGCCTGCCTATAATCACCCAATCTTTCTACCTGAGGCAGCACAGGGACAGCTGAACTCAGATGTCAGGGGGCTGCTGGGACCCCATTCTCTAAGGGGTAGGGATGCAGACGCACAGCTCCCACCACTTCTGGGATCATCACCCACAGACTGATATTTTCTTCTCTCAGGGACCAAAGCAGAAGGGTTTGGAGTCCTTTCTGCTTAATTTAGGGTTTGGGCAGAGGCGGATCAGCAGGTGCAGTGTGCCAGCAGGAATGGGGATAGTGGGACAGGCAAGCACCGGAGCCACAGCACTCCTTCGTGGGATTTCAGGATGCAAAGTGTCCCCTAGCATTACAGGGACACGAAAACAGTCCTGGGAAGGGCCAGGACAACTCTGCTCTCCCCTTCACACCCCCCTCCATCCCCACAGCAAGTACTCACGGCAAACCCTCATAGCCTCCTCCCCTCCTCGCAGCTTTCCCAGGAGGCTTCCTCAGGACTCGCGGGAGCCTCGGGCTGAGTCCCGGCTCTCCCCTCTCCCCAGGGACAGCAGAAAGCCTCGGCAGCTCAGCGGGGGCCAGAAGCGGGGCAGAGCGGCCGCCGTGCCCTCAGGCCGGGCGCGGGGCGGCGGGTAGCCCCTGAGGGAGGGCCGCGGCCGCGAGCCGGTGCCGCACCCCCTCAGCCCCCAGCGGCCTCTCCGCCGGCGGAGCCCCGCGCCGCTCCCCTGCACCTGCCCGAGTCCGGCATCCCTGCGGGCAAGGGCGGCCGCGGGCCCCTCAGAGGCGCGGGGAACCGGCCTCGCCGCAGCGGCCCGCGCCTCCCCTCGCTCCCTCCCTTCCCGCTCCTTACCCGGCGGGCGCCTGCCCCGGCGGCCGCCCGCTCATCCATCGTGCCGCTTTCCCCGCCGAGGTGACAAAGCCGGCATGGCAACGGGAAGCGCCGCGCGGCGCTGGGAGGCGCCTTCCCCAGGTTGGGTGGTTAACTTTCACCAGGCGGCGGCGGCGCCCGGCATCCCCCGCTGGGCCGGGCCCTGCAGTGGCTGCCGGGAGGCGTAGTCCGCCCGCCCCGCCTCGGCGCCCCGGGCTGCGGCGTCTCGGATAGCGGGGACCTCGCGGTGGCGGCTCCTCGTGGGACTGAAAGTTCAGAAGTCCACCTCAAAACGCCGAGCGGGCCGTCGTTACCGCAGATGACGCTGTGAGTGAGGTACGCCAAGCTGAGCGCACGAGGAGAACAAAAGGACCCAGGGCTCACCCTTAACCTCCAGGTGAGCGGGGCGGCTGGGCTCACAAAATGGCTGCTGGCCACTCGAGGCCCCGCGCGGGATCCCAGAACTGCACGGGTCGGAAGGGACCTCTGGGCACCATCGAGTGCAGCCGCTGCTAGAGCGGGTTCCACAGCAGTCACACAGGAGGGGGTCCGGACGGTGCTGAGTGTCTCCAGAGAAGGAGATCCCACCACCTCTGTGGGCAGCCTGCCCCAGTGCTCCGTCCTCTCACAGTAAAGTTCTTCCTCGTGTTTGTATGGAGCTTCCTGCGTTCCACTTTCTGCCCGCTGCCCCCTGTTCTATTGCTGCACTCCACCACAAAGAGTCCGCTGCCACTGACTTGGCTCCCACACTTCAGATCTGTATAAACAGCGCTGGGATCCCCTCTTTCTCTCCTCCAGACTGAACAGCCCCGGGTCTCTCAGCCTTTCTTCATGTGGAGATGCTCCACGTCTCTCATCTTTGTGGCCTTCCACTGGACTCTCACTCTCTAAAAGTACCCTGCTTCTCTTGAAACAGGGAACCAGACACACTACTCCAGCATTCAACCCAACAAAGTCATGAGTGTTACCTGTGTCCCCTGCTTTCACTGCTGGTTACTTTTTCAAATGCGATCCATTACGCTTTTTGCTACACGTAAATGCTTTCTCTACCTCCTGCTATTTATCATAGATTTTAAATAATACAAAGAGACAACAGTAAGCACATATATTTGTTATTTTACTTTGCTGACTGCAGATTTAGTCTTTCACTTTGTTGCTTTTATGATCTCGGCCACAAGTTCTTCACATTTTTTTTTATTTAACCTTTTTATTATCAGTCAGTTTATATGCTAAATCCATTACCTTTTTCACATTGCAAGCTTTCTGCAACTGCTTCATCTTATAATGTTTCTACTCAGCACTGTTGCCCCAAAACCATTCTCAAAAGCAATGAGCACCTAAAAGCAGAACTGTTGGAGATGCATATCTAGAAAAATTATCTCTGATCATAGAACCATTGAGTTTGGAAAATACCTCTAAGATCGTCCAGTCCAACCATCCACCTATCACTAATACTGCCTACTAACCTTGTCCCTCAATACCACATCTACACATTTCTTGGACACCTCCAGGGACAATGGCTCACCCACCTCCCTGGGCAGCCTGTTCCAATACATTACCACTCTTTCTGAGAAGTTTTTCATCCTAATATCCAACCTGAACTCCCCCCCGGCACAACTTAAAGCCATTCCCTCTTGTCCCATTGCTATTATCTCAGAGGAGAGGCCAACTTCTACCTCACCACAACCTCCTTTTTGTTCATTCTAGAGAGCGATAAAGTCTCCCCTGAGCCTTTACTTCTCCAGACTGAACAATCCCCATTATCTCAACCAGTCCCCATAAGCCTTGTGCTCCAGACTCTTCACGGGTTTGTTGCCCTTCTCTGGATATGCTTTGAACTCTCTCATAGTGCAGGGCCCCAAACTGAACACATTACTTGAGGGCCGAGTACGGGAGGACAACCTCCTCTCTGGTTCTGCTGGCTACACTATTTCTAATATGAGCCAGGTACACATGCAAAAATAATCTACAGAGGACAGTGTGATTCAAGAAGATGAAAAACAGTGATGGAAGCACTTCTGAATACCTCAGAAATATTCTACCCCTGAAGTAGTTTGTTGCTAAAACAAAAAGGGTATAGGCTAAGGTTAAATATCTGGAATTTGTTGTTAATCATCAGGAGTACAGCTCTTGCAAGGAAGCTTCATCTCCTTTGCTTTAATGTCTGAAAAACTAAGCGTCTGTCTAGTTCTGCTGTGTAAGGTTGGTACATTTTGAGCACACGGACCTAGGAGTTGCAATAGTTAGAATAAGACATATCGAAACTAACAAAATACTTTGTTAGTAGCAAGCATCCAAAGTCAGAGGCAAAAATATTTAAGTACAGACATCTGTGTTAATGGAGCACAACAACTCCTTTCCGTATTTGATCAGATGGCTTTTGTTTTGTTGCTTTTGGTGAAGAGGAGGTCATGGCCACACACCAACCTTTCACTGTAAATACCACAGGAGCTACTGAGAGTAAATCTTGCATTTGCTCCATGGGAATCCAGCAACACAGGGTTCTAAGAGTGACACTAAAATGTGCCATGCTGTCATAAGGCCTTGTTTGCCAGAGCCAGACAAGAACGGTCCGTTATAAAACATGGTGGAACGTTTGTTGTTGTCGTACTGGATTTCCAAAATCCATAGTCTTTTTGTGGCCAACAAGCTCACTCTTTTCTTTGCCTCGTTACTGCAGCTGTTGGAGGTCTGCACCCCTGCCTGGAATACATGAGCAACAGCTAGAAAGCAATCCTAGCAAAAATCTGCGTCGTTCATGTGTAATCTTACAATGCTTGGGAGGTTTACAAAGGAGGGAGGGAGGAGGAGAAAACTCACGGTGCTGCAATCGTTTACATTATTTCTAGTTGCTTTGTAAATGTCACTTTTAAATTTGAAATGCATTAAGTATAATTTTCATATTTAACTTTGTAAGCACTTTAGCTTGATTCGGTTTCAGTTTGCTTCCTGCTGTAACCAAATAACATTTGTCAAAGAGACCATGTCTACTTAGAGCACACACCTCCATTTTGTCTTGGTAATACTGTATACATACATTTGAACTTACAAGCATACTCTGTATTACAGCTGACTGCTTACCCTCAAGGACTCTCTCCACAGTTCATCCTGGCTGCTTTATTTGGCTCAGACCACACCTAACACCCAGGACAGCAGCCTGATACTGCTGGAGTAAAGCCACTAGGTGTAGGAGCAAGCAATCAGTGCTTTACACACTCCCACTCTCTGATCCAGCACAAAGATACACAGGCAGTTCATTTGAAGCACTGCATTCTTGTAGTTCTTTTGAGTAAAGCTTTGTATAACTGCTGACTTAACCCAGAACACACTTTTGGGTGATTTATAGCCTGATTTTGGTATATCACTGGGTTTCATTCAGAGACACCTTGTGCTCACAGTTGTGTCCTGCAGCAGGCACAGCAGCTCAGAATCCCAACTTCATACATTTGCGCTTTCAGTGATAGTGCTTGTAGTTCTACAATGTGCTTAATCTGTAAACACAAGCCTGATTATCCAAACTGTGTTTTGCTATGCTCGTTTTAGCACTTTCAGAATGCAGACATCAAAAAACAAAAAGTATTGCAGTCCTGTTTGCATACGTAAGGTAGAAGATAAAAATCTTGATTTCTTACCTGCCTGTCTTCAAAGGTTCCACTATATTTAGGTTAGAGACATTAGCTGTCTACTATGCAGCAAGTTCTCTCTCTGAGAACCACACTTTGAAGATTTGTCCATTTTTTACTACTCCTGATGTTAAAATATAATCTCTCTTATTTGATGACATGAAAGTTTTGATGTAACAGTAGATCTATAACTTCCTTACCAACAAAGTTCACACTGATTATGTCTGGATGCTTGCAGATCCATGAGGTAAAAAAAATAAAAGGATATTTACACACATTATATTTAGTGCAAAAAGGAAAAAGATCTGACTCCTATTGCTAGAATAAGGGTATTTTAACATAAAATCTGAAAGACCACATACCAACTGTCAGCATTTTAAATATGTTTATTCAGCAGCTATTACAATCAGCCTCCAAAAAATTGGAGTCCCCTTTAGTTTCTGAACCGTGTCAAGTAATGGAAATGCCTGCTAGGAACACTGAAGAAGCTACACAGTGCACTCCTTTCTGAGAAACAGACATGTCTAAGAAGGATTAATCTCTTTGAAAAGGCAAAATATAAATATATACACTCTAAATCCACAACAACAGTTTAAACACACTACGTTAATTCAAGTGGGATAAGAGTGAACAAATCCAGATCACATAAACTGCAGCCATAAAATATCTCTGCTGTCTTCTCAAATCCTGTCCAGTTTCAGTTTACATTCTGTGATGTGCCTGTCGCAGAGTTGAAATACAGAAGCATAGAAGTGTTGAAGTGTTGAATCTCAGGGGCTGTGCACAGTAACAGGAACTGGGGTGATACATTGTTCTCTACACATTGCTCAAGGCATCCACTCCAGGAAGAACCTTACCTGTAAGTTAAAAAAAATATAATCCAGTAAAGTTAAGAAAAAGCCCTCAATGTACTTGGCTTTATGCTTACAACTGCAGCATTCACACATATTTAAAAAAGCAAACAAAACCTCCCCAAAACAACTCAAGCTGCAGGTCAAAGATGCTTCTACATGCTCTCCTGGTGATGTTTGTGGCTATCACAACGTATGGATTACATTTAAACTGTTTCAGACAGTAAATACATTTTAGGGCTATAGTGAATACCCAGAGCACAGCTGCAGACAGATTCTTAACAGCCCACAGTCATCAATGTTCAATTAATGATAACAGTATGTTTCTGTCCAAGTTCCTGCTAGGGTCAGATCCAAACACTTAAATATATTCTTCCATTAAGCTTGATGGCAAACAGATTTTTGATAGGATCTAGGGAGTTGCTGCATTCTTTAATTCCTAGTGGCATGTAGATAGGATTTTGGGGTGTGTGGTGGAAATTTAAAGAACAAATTAAAAAAACTAAACAAGACTTTCTATGAGACTTGGGTCTTCTACTGGGACTAAGTCATCCACATCCAGATAGTTAGATGTCTCTCTGCAGTGGGAGAGAGTAAGGAATGTGCTCATCTTTGAGTACAGATCCCCAAATTACTGAAATGAAATGTTTTTTGAAGCACCTCAGGTTTTTGTTGTCCTTTGATAATTAAGAACATTGTTTTCTTACTTACCCCTCCCCCCCAAAAAACCCTACTTTTGAATGCTCAAGCTGTATGACAGTACTTAATTTTAACACTGCTCACAGCTCACTAGTTCTTTTAGTAGCCTTTTTTTTCCCCCCAATCTTCAGAGGCTTCTCCAATTAGCCAGACTTCCGTTACATTTAAGAGATCTCACACAAGCCCACATTTTGGGCCAAAACTTAAGACAATTTTGTCCTTTTGAATAAATGAGTTGCACAGTGCTTCCTTCTAGCCATCTGCATTCTTCCCCTTTACCACCACTCCCTAGGCAACAGAAACAAAAGCTCTGTCTCACATACAACTGCTGGAAACCAACAGCTGCAATGCAGTTTACTGCAGTTTCTCTTCTAAAGAGAAACTGACAGTATTAGATACTTTACATGTATTGGGAAACAGACAATTACCAGAGGAAATGAAAACTCATTTAGGGAACAATATAACTCATTACAACTCTGCAAATTCTCACCATTTTGGATTCAGAGTACTCTTGTGCAGGTTCGTTGTGATTTTGTTAAGCCATCGCTAGAGGGCTCCACAAACCAGGGGATTTCCAACAACGTTCTCAAAAGGAAGCTTCTAAGCAAAATTTGGAATTCTTCTGATCCCTAATTCAAACTGAGTATTGTAAACAGTCTGGATAGCATGTGTCAATAAACAAAGCCTGCTCTCAAAGCTGTATGACTTTCTATTCAAGCTTTCATTGCTGTGTGGGAGTGGCAGTCTATGCTCTTTGCAGGAGTGCTCCATTTTCTTTTCCTCTAGGGGGACAAAAAAAGAGCTAGGAGGATCTTATATGCAACTCCATTTGTTGAAACAGAGAAGACAGTTATTCTGTTGTTGTGCTTTCCTGAACACCAACACAAGGCAGAGCACCCAGAACTACCTAATTTGCTGAAGCAAGTCAAAACAGAAGAACAGTTACCCTCTAGCAGTTCCAGGCTGGCACCACCTCCAGTGCTGACATGGCTAACTTTATCTTCAGTGTTCCATTTTGCACAGCACGTAGCTGTATCTCCACCACCTGCAGAACAGGGGAAAAATATAAATCAGTAAGGCAAGAAATTCAGATTTATTCAGCTTAAGGGACATAGCCTTGCTACAGGCTGGTGATGCTCCCAAATCCCCAGCATTAGTTCATACAGCAGTTTTTAAAGTCATGTATGCAAGCTGAGGAGGGAGAGATGAAAACATTACTGAAGAACAATATGCCAACTATTTTTAATGCTGTGCTTAGCAGGCACAAACTTGCTTGCTGCATTTAGAAAGACAAAAACAAACACACGCAACTACTTACCAATAATGGTGATGCAGCCCTTTCCAGTTACTTCCACCACTTTGTCCATCAAGGCTTTGGTTCCTTTGGAGAACTTGTCCCATTCAAAGACTCCAACTGGACCATTCCACACTATTTGTTTGGCTCTTCCCACAACTTCAACAAACTTCTTAACACTTTCAGGGCCACAGTCCAAGCCCTGTGACAAGTAAGAATTCAGAGATAAGCTTTCTGGAATCACCAGTGCCTTATTGGTGGGATCCTCAAATGCTTTTTTCCCCCTCCTCTTTCATCTGACACTGAAATTAATGACACCATGATGGTGCTGGTTTTGTGTCCTCAAATTTGCTACTAGTTTAGAAACAGCAGACTAGTCACAAAGCAAGAGCTTCTGTAGGCACTGAGTACCAAGGAATAGAGATTTGCCAGCAGCTGCTTCTGTAGGGTGGAGTCTGGTGTGGTATTTGTCTTCTGAGTACAAGTAAGTCATTTTAAAAATCAATGTCAGATGCGTGAAGCCTTGCTTAGAAACTTTTGCCAACTCTAATCAAATTCCACTCAAATAGAAGGGACTTATTTTCATTCACAACTGAAAGTTTTAGAGGAATTTTGCTGTTTTAATCCAAATCCCACAAAAGCTGCTTTTGACTTAATTTTTTCAGGACAAACCACAGGGTTTTCACTTTATGAAAGAAAAATATTCTGTGCAGTTAGACTGCCTTCACAGAACCCTTTGCAAAGGATCACAATTACTCCTTTAATTCCTTTAAGGAGTGTCTTTCTCACCCCAGTGCTGTTACCTTCTCTAGTCCCTTGCCTACTAAAACCTACCATCCAGCCAGCAGGAATGCCTGAAGCCACTGTGGCTTCCCCAGTCTGTGCATGCTCATCGAATTTGTCTGCAGTGATGAAGTCAACAGGCAAGGTAATCTTCACACCATTCTTCTCTGCCTTGGCCATCAGGTCCTTGACAATTTTTGATCCCTCTTCATCAAACAGAGAGTTGCCAATCTACAAAAAATAATTATGTGAAAAAAATATAAGAGGCATTTGTTTAGCTACTGGTCATTATATGTGAGATGTGCAGTGGTCAAGCCATACTGTTCACACAGCAACTCTGGACAGCTGTATTACAGCACTCAGACATACACAGCAAGCCAATTTTTGCAGACTGTCAAGCAATTTCTGGGTGTTCCCTACTCTCTTTCAGGCAGTTGACATAGCCAGCTCTCAATACCAGCATATTTATGTATATGGAACATACTTTACATGAAGCAGACACAGAATTGCTCTTCTCGTACCTGCATGTTGTTTAACACTTTGAGAAAGGTGAATGCCATTCCTCCACCAATGATCATCTCGTTGACCTTATCTAACATGTTACTGATCAGCTGGATCTTATCCTGAACTTTAGCTCTGGAAAAGAAGATAAGGAAAGAATGAACAGTGTAGTCACTGCCCCAGACTCCTCAGCAGACCTTACACTATCTTCAGTTGAGACAGAAGAAAGCCTCATCAAGGATTTACTGCATAAGAGTATAGAGCAGAATTTTTCAATTGCTGTTCAGTAATGGCAAACTGACTATCCAGCAACGCAGAGCAGGGATCAGAGCACTGCCATTCACAACCATCCAAGTCTTTTTCCACTGTAGGAGCTACCACAGGCCAAACTCCTGTAATCAGTTTGGGTCCCATACCCAAACTCACAACACAGATTTAAACTACTAGGATGAACTGCCCTGCCCAAAAGCAGATGGCTGCTTTTAGCACAAGGTATGAATGATAATAGAATAACAATGCCACAGTCACTTTTTGTGGGAATGGCCAGAGGCAGCAGTGAACAGACAAATCCTTCCTCTTCAATGCCACCTTACTTAAAAGAGAGCTTCACAAAGGCCTTAGAAAATTACTCTAGGCAGAACTTAGGTTGGTACTCAAGAGACTTGCATTACAGCCTCAGTTTGGCTCTGCTTTCCTTGATGACATTAGACAAAAGCCTTTCCTTTTCTTCCTTTAGTTACCTCACCTCTAAAGCCATGATAATGACACAGACTTCATTAAGAAAATGCTTTAAGACCCAATCATTAAGAATAGGTATTGCTTCTACCATCCTAACCTTAGCAGCAGTGGAGAGCTGTCAGTCAATCTCCAGTCGCAGTTTAAACAGTGAAGTTGCTAACACTGCCACATTGTGGTAACTCTGATAAAGGATTGATGGGATGTACAGACCCAAGGCAAAAACCTAAAGGCTGCATCTTCCCTTGTGCAGCTCCAGGCAAAGAAAAGTGAAAGTGATTTAAATTTCTTTCCTTTCTGCACAATCCTGCTTCTAGTACTGAAATTACTTCCCTGCACTTGGTTATTGTTTGCCAACACAGTTCATTCTCACCTGTATTAATAATCATATTAATTATTCTATCAATAATTGTATTAATACAATTGCCCTCAGTTCATCACCTGGGTCCAGTGTTTTTATACATAAGCATTAGCCAATCTACAGCTGAATCACACACAGTTCTAAATCTTGGAAAGGTACTAATAAGAAGAAAGCATTGCTCACTGTAATCAAGATCATGGAAACATTTAAAATTTTCTGTGACAAGTGAGTACTGCTTCTTTAAAAGCATGTTTATGGGTACAGAGAGCAGGAATGAGCCACGTACTTTTTATCATCACGGAAATGCTATAGTATCCAAGCTTTGTGCTACTGTTCAAAGTATTTAAATTCACCTGACAGACTGAAACACTTATTTCTACATGCAGACAAGACATTTGGTGTTGCTCCTTCAGTTCTCATTGTACACTAGCTGCTGTTTTAGAGCAGAGGCCCAGCCAGCTACAGTAGGTCACCACTGCATTATGACAGACCGTGTCAACTTACACAGTGCTGAGCTTGCAGGATGCTTGTACTCTGAACCATGGAGGAAAGGTCACTGACAGTATTTCAGGGCCATCATGTGTATCTGCTCTTCTGGGTCAACTGTACAGCAAACTGCAGAGGACTGCCCCTTATTTAGGGGACTGTAAGCAATCACAAGATATGATGAACAGACTCCCATCATCACGAGTGTGGACATGGTAAGCTAGCCCCCAAATAATTCATAAAATCTCTGTGGATTATCTACAAGTCTGAACTGTAAGTACAGTTCAAAGGAAAGCACCTGTTTGAAAAAAAAGCCAGAAGAGCTCTTCATTTGTTACAGAGGTGTTAAAGAAAAATAAGGAGTTGGTATGTTCTTGAGTCTTACCCTCCAAGAATTGCTAAGAAGGGTCTCTCTGGATGCTCAAGGGCCTTTGCAAAGTAATCCAGTTCTTTCTTCATCAGGAAGCCAGCAGCCTTCTGAGGAAGATGAACACCTACCATGGAGCTGTAAAACAAAAGATAAGAGTGAGAAAAGGAAAAATGCTGCACCATTAACAATCAAAAAAGTTAAATCTTAAGAGGCTTAGCTGTCTCCTGCTCTAAGGGAGAAACTTTATACCATTTGTGCTACAGACAGTTACCTCTACTAAGTACATCACTCAGGAACAAATACAGCAGAACAACAGTGGGATAGTCTCAAAAAGTTCAAATTCAGTGAGGACAAAGCTGTGTGTTTCCACAGCAGGCATCATTCTGCAGTTCTGTCCATGGAACAAAAATGAATACATACCTATGAGCACGGTGGGCAGTTCCAAAAGCATCATTGACATAAACATCTCCCAGTTTAGAAAGAGAGGCTCTGAAAGCATCCACTTTTGCAGCATCAGCTTTGATCTAAAAAGAAAAAGAATTACAAGTTTGTGCTATACACACAAAACTAATGTGCAATTCATCAATTTACAAGCAATTGGCTTCTAAACCCAAAGCAAATAAAGATCAGCTGGAGAAATTCAACTGTTCATCCTGTGGGTGTCTTTATTTCATATGGAATAACAGATTTTAAATGGTTTTAACTTCATATTAAACTCTGAAAGCTTACTATTAAAGCCCTGAGGACTCTTCTCATATATAAGTGCGTCAGTAATGCAGGCTTGAGCTGCAAACTTTTGCTCTCTCCAACAGATTTGTACTTATGTGAGGTGAACACAACACATAAAAGGTATGGGAGAGAAGGTAATGCTGAGATGAGACAGAACTCATTCACAGCCATTTACTGAACAAAGACAGCATGGTCTCTAAGCAATAGGGATAAAACAATGAGCTGAAGGGTTCATTTTGCATCTGCACTGAGGATTAACTTATAAATAGCCTGCACTTGACAACAGGCAATATAACAGCAGCCAAGACAGAACACTGAAGATGAGCTTAGCACACAGTGGGCAGCAACAGACACATTTCTGTTAAGGGACTTCCTCCATCATCCAGGCATCCTACCAAATCCTCATGGGATGGCTCAAGTAGTTCAGCTTTGCATGCCTTTTTATTCACACAGCCTACGCAGAACACAAGGCTAAAGGGACTACACAGACTCTAGAACAATGCTGTCAACTTTTCCTTCACTTGCTAAATTGCCTGACTGTACATGAAGAAATGAAATGCTCCTGTTAAAGCCAGTAGCACCTGTAAGCAGATCACAAGAGGCTCTGAATGAAGGAATCACTACCACCTGATTTGCTTTGAAAAGACATTTTCCAAGCACCAGTTGATAGCCCACAGACTTGTATCTGGTCACCCCTTCCCTCCCCTATAGGTAGGGCATGATAGTTAAGATGACAAACTGGTCTGTCAGCAGTACCTTTCTGCATTGTCCAGCTGCAGTGCGTGCTTCTGTATGCATACTAGTACACAAAATGAAGGGACTGTTTCTTAAAGCAAATTAAACTCTTGTCCCATTCTTCTCCCTGCCACAAACAGCTTTCAGTTGCATATGACTGTGGTTAACTTCAAACTTGCTCCATTTCCTATTTCCATCTGCACAGGCTTACTAAGCTACTCTGGGCTATTTCCCTAAGCTACTGGATTCCTGTATCAGCCTCTAAAGGGCACCACACGGTGTCAGCATTCCCCTCCACGCACTAAATGTGAAAGGAGCCAAAACCTGTGTAAAGTCACCAGGGTCATTACTGCTAAGAAAAGCAGCTGTCTGGAGCAAACATTCTTCCTGACCTTCAAGGAAATGTCAGAGGTACAAGGCAGCCTGGTTCCTGATGGCTACCGTAAGAGCAGGCAGGCTTATAACAGGGTTTGATCATTTCTATGTTGCAGAACTTTTAATCAGCATATTAAAACGTTAACCAGAGAGACAAAATTGAAAAAATCATTGTAGCTAGAGCTAGATAGAATGACATCTCCAATAGACCTGGAATTTTGTTTTAGACATCTCCAATCAAATCTAATAAGCAGAAACAACAGTTTCCTGGACAGCCCTTTTATGGAGGGCAGCACCCCGGCAATCATTTACAGCCTTTCACTTAAGCTGTTTCATCTTTCTGATCAATGCATTTGACTCAAACTTTTCCACTGCATAGCACAGGTGATCAGACTTGCTGAACAAAAGCTCTCTGGTTCCCTTCTGAGAGTGAATTCATAAACAGTATTTTGAATGAGCAAGTAGTTCATCATCAATCTACTGCAACCAAGGTACTAAGACCAGAGCAGGCACACACAGAACCTAAACTTGAAGTTTCACCTTGTTCCCTGAAGCATCCTTCCCTTTCCCTTCTTCTTCTACATGGAATCGGAGGTTCTCCAGCAGGATGATGGAGCCATTTGCAGGATTAGCACAGGCCTTCTCTACCTCAGGACCAACACAATCCTTCAGGAATGTGACCTCCCTGCCAAGACAAGATATGCACTGTCATCCCACCAGTCTCTCTAAAAGAAAAGCACCCAGGTCCACTCACACGGAGGGACTGATGCATGCTGAACTGTCTGCTACTTCACCTGCCCATGAGAGCTTTAAGTTCCACAGCTACTGGAGCCAAGGAGAACTTGTCAGGCATGGGAACTCCATCTGGGCGGCCCAGGTGACTCATCAGAACCACTGATTTGGCTCCATGGTCCAAGCAGTGCTTGATGGTAGGAACAGCTGCCTTGATTCTGGAACAGCAGAGAGAAACAAATGAACTAGGATTCAGGTACAGTTTGCCATGCAAGCAGACAGTGATCACTTACAGAAAAGCTCTGAAAGTTCTTCTTCAAAAAGGTAAAAAACAGAATACCAGAGCTGGGTAGAACAATTACTTAACAAGTCCATTCCACCCCTGGTGTTTACACAATTCAGCGTGTTTCTAAAAGACAAAAATGTACTGATGGCAGTGCTAGGCTTGTCAGCAACCGATGCCTGCTAGGACAAACATCTAAGAAATTACTACATCCCATGGAGTACAGCTGTCCTGGTACTAACCCAGCCTATTCCTTTCCCAGGGAAAAGTGACAACCCCTGAAGCGCAGTCATTATGCATCATACATCAAATCATTTCCCTGACTCAGTGTTTTCAGATGTTCTGTTCTGTTCTTCCATGACAGAAAATGGTAATAAAATGTACCTTGTTATCCAAATCCTACTGACTGCTCTTAGCTAAAAATTGTCAGGAAGCAAATGAAAGTTACTGGGCTTCCAGATCCAGTCACTGATACAGAACTGATATGAAAAATGATGGCCAGAAAAACTGACCAGCAGTGAACAAAACTGTTATCTGCCTACAAATGATGGGCATGCAAAACAAAAAGACATTATATTTCTAAACCCTTTGTCTTCATATGCTGCTCTAAAACAACTATGCTAATGTAAACCAACAAGTTAACACAGGGTAAGAACAGAGTCTTCTGGAAACTACTATCAAGTACAGCAGTCAGAGCCAAACAGACATATGGCTGTAACAGCCATAACGCTGCAACCATACTTAAGAAATAAAGGTTAGAGCCCAAACAATTAACTGATGTTTTTAAATGTGCTCTCCACAGGAACTACAGTGAGAAGCTCTGTAGTAACCACTACAGTTAGCTGCAGAAGCATTTAATAACCATCTGAGTCACCTTTAATACTCTGGTACCAGCAGTAACACCATAATTATGGTACTGTTCCAGGTACTGCTAATAGAACTGGGCTAAAATGAGAAGAAAATGGACTTTGGGGCTTTCATCTGAGATGGAAATTGGGTCTCACCTTTGATTGTTGGTTATTTTGTGATCCTTCATCGGAACATTGAAGTCAACTCTAAAAAAAGCAGAAAACAAATACTTAAAACTTCTTTTACAAGGAATGAGGAAACCTGAAGGTAAAGAGGCTGCTTAGAAAAGCAATATTATTAAGGCTAGAGTCAGATTCCTAGTTGCTTTGTGCACAAGTTCTGTTACAGAAATCAGTACGATACCAGCCATTTCTGCTTGTAACGACAGTACAAAGGGAGAACAAGCATCAGGTTGCATACCATCAATGCAACCTAAGTCTCATGGCCACAGCACTGATGATGCTGAAGCAGAAAATAAAACTGAGAAGGAACGAGCTCCCTCTCACTTCTCCTTTTAAAACCCATGCTCTTAGATTTCTGACTGGGAACTTTCTGTCCTCTGCAGCTCTAATCTCTGTGAAGCCAGGTGCTACAGCTTGCCACATCCCCACGGGAAGATTCCACCGAGATGCAGAGCTAACTTTCCCTACACACGCCAGGGTAAAAGATGAAAGGGGAGGAGTTTCGCCAGCCATTTCTGGCTAGCATACCTTGCGCCCACGTGGTGAGCAGCAGGAAGCCGCTTGTGTAACAGCTCAGGGCAGAAATTATTCACGGAGCAGCTTCTCTCCTCCCTGACTCACGCAGGGAACGCGTGGCCGAGGCACGGCCGCTGAGCAGCACCACCTCTTTCTCCCGGGGAGGAAGGGAACGTCTACCCGACTGCAACGGAGCATCGGACTGAGTCAAACGATGTATCGCAGCTTATCCTTCGTTATTCCACATCCACATATAAATAAATAAATAAATAAAAACACCCAACTCGGTGGTTTTCCTTATATTTTCTTGTAGCCTGCTCCACACGTGGGAAGGACAGAAGCTGCCAGCAAAGCAGGAGGAGATGAGCAGAAAGAAACTGACCTGGCAGCCCACGGCACAGTGGACTAATTCTAAGCGGACAGAAAAGCACCATTACCGTGCTATTATTCTGAAACGGGGCTGCAAAAGGACGGCTACCGACCCCAGCAGCACCGGGAGCACGGGGCGCTCCTCGGGGAAGCGGAGCGGGGCGGGAGCGGCTTCCAGCGCCCCAAGCAGAAAAAAGCGACCAGCAAGCGCCCGGGTACGCTCGGTAGGACCGCAGCCGGGGCCTCGCCAACCAACGGAGTGCGGCCGGCTCTAAAGGCAGCTCCCCGCCGCCCGGCTGCTCACCTCATGACGACCCGCTTGCCCTTCACGTCCACCTTGTCCAGGGTGAGCTTGTTGGAGAGAGACATGATTACAGCCAGCCACTGCCACCCGTCCGCTCCGTGCCGCCGCCGCCCGCGCTCTGCCGCGCTACCCCTCCGCGCCGCCGCTACGCCGCACGCCTCGTCCGCGCCCGTTGCTGATTGGGTCCACGCGTCCCGCGACGTGCTCCTATTGGCCGAGCCGCCCGCCCGTCAGCCATCCGCCCGCCCCCGCGAGAGGCCGCGCTGCGGCGGAGGCCTGGTCACGTCCCGCACGGAGCCGCCGTCGCGGTGAGGAGGGGCTGTGGCGGGCTGCGCTTCAACGCGGGCCTCGTCCTCAGGGCACCGCGCTGAAGTGAGTCCGCTTTCATTTCCGATCTCATCCAAATGAATGCTTCCAGGTGTTATCTTAGGGCCCGTTCTACAGAAAAGAAGAGTGAGGGAGCCGTCAGCTGCAGCAGCGCTCAGCTGGGCCCCAAGGACCGCGAGCAGAACTCAGGGCATGCTTCTACACGGCCTGCACCCGTTCGTCCTTTTACATATAGCCGTGGGAAACGGCCTCGTAAAGGGCTACGCTTTTCAGAAGTGTGCTTTGGGAAGAAACGGGCTTGCCCTGCGTGCTTGGATAGTCAGTAATGCACCGTAATGGACTGCATGTTGTACCAGGAAGGTCACGGTCTCATGGCTTTTACCTCTAGGAGGCCCTGGCCGAGTTGATGCATTGCTATTCTCACTCAGTACTTCTGAGGAAGGTCCGATGGCACCGTCACATGTTTGATCAGACCTGTTCTTTGATGAAGACAGAGCCAAAATTGGATGAACAGTCTACAACAGAACAGTGAAAGCCAGGGGAAACAGAAAGAAAATAAAAAGTGAACTTACAGGAAACAAAAGGTAAAGATATGCAGAGAACAAAACTGCATCTCCTCACATGTGATCTGAAACATCCTGTCTGCAGCAGCTCTGGAGCAGATCAGGAGCCAGAGCCTTGTGCAAGGAGCCTGGGCAGGTCAGAGACATTGGTTCAACCAAGTAATGTGGCAATCCCCACGGCATTATCTATAACTTAAGATTGTAGTCTGGGTTCAAATTAAAATAGGTCAGATAGTGGTCTCAATATTCACTGCACAGTAAATCTAGAATGGATCCAAGGGTCCCTCCTGTGAGTGCAAATTAGTGAACCTGCGATGAATTTCCAATAGCCAGCAGGGTTCTTGTAAACGAGAGCCTGGACTGCGCTGCTGGTATCAGCACTGGGTTAGGCAGTCCAGCACTACTGATGCTGAAGTGGCACTCACCACGACCCAAGAATCAAATTCTAAACTGGTCCCAAATCCAGCTTTCCCAGGGTCCAGATTTGCTTTCCCCAGTACATGGATTCATTGAGTAATACAAGGCCTTCTCTTGAAATGCTTGTGTGCCATCTCTTAGTGGTAAAAAAGCATGAAGGAGAAATGTCATAGTGCATGGCATGCACACAGTAACCCGAGCACCCGCAGTAATACAAGATGCAAGGTTTTATAGCAAAGCTGCTCAAGGAGAGGGGACGGTGAGACACTTGCTAGCCCTCAGTTAGCAGGGGGTGGTCAGGAATAAAGGACTACACAAGTCATTTTGACTGAATTTGGAAAGAATCAGATAGTAAAAATACCTCCAAACTACTTCCAACATAAAAGTGAGATACAGGAATTTATGGAGTATGGCCTGTGCACTTCCAGCGCAGTATCCTACAAGGACAAGAATAACAGAAAACAACCAAGAACATACTGCTCCACTACAAATATATCTACAAAGAGATACATGTAATAGGCCAGTACTGTGTAATATCTTTAATAATTAGGAGCTTAGTGCAGCTATAAGGGTCTATTGTTTTGGGCACTGCAGCCATCATTTGTCAGGTGGACTCAGGTTTTATGTTTGCTTGTTTCTTTCCCAATTTCTTAGGAAGAAGGTGGGAGGGAGAAGAGGGAGGGAGTCACATAAGAAGTTGGGGGAAGAAGAATCTAATTTCAAATGGGATATGGCCAAGAATATGGGTGTTTGAAAGAAATTAAAGGAAGAAGAAGCATTGCAGATGCATGTTCAAGACTCAGAGCTCATTTCCACATTTAAGTCACCTTCCTGTCCTTCCTGCCTGTTGTGAAATATCTAAAATACTGCAAATATTTGAAGAAAAAAGCCAGTGCAAACAGTTTGAAACCCGTGCTTTTAAAGTAGCCAGTACAACAAACTCAGGAGGGCAAAGGATATGTAAGGGAAAAAAAAAAAAAGGATCTGATGTGGCTAGCTATGGAGTAATTCTGGGAATATGAAACAGAAGCTGTACTTTTCAGTGACATGGCCATCACCTGCATGATCCTGCCTGCTTTGTTTCGCCAAAAGGAATGAGATTTGGCGAGTTTAGACAGACTATGGGCTTTAGTACACCAGCCTTCGTATTTAAATGAAATGAAGGGCTGTGGCTTGGAGGCCTGTCATCTGTGTCTTGGTCTGTGCCACGTGATGCAGCATCCTGCTTTTAGAACTACTGTCTGCAGTTTATGTTTTTACTTAAAATAGGCTCCAGTGCAATTCACAAGATACATTTTTCTGCTGCAGAAAAAGCACGTGTTTTGTAAGAAAGCTATGAGGGTGTTTTTTATCTTTCTCCTTGAAATGGTTCAGGAAGGAATCTGAACTGCATCTTTATCTGTTTTAATTCAACCAGCTGCTGTGTTTTGTTCTTGACATTTACTACTGCCTAACTAAATCATAAAAGTGTTAAATTAGTTTAACTTAACAGTCAGGAAATAACACAAAGAGACACCCCCAGTTACTGCCCCCCCGATAGGTCTGTCATCGAGTGGACAGCAAACAGAATAAAAGCCGTTGTGCAGTTACATCTGCAGAGAAATCCAACACCAGCACGGGCCTCCGCAGCTCTCGCCCAAGCCCCGCCGTGCTCCCAGCCCCCAGGCTCCCGGCGCACACAGGCAGATGGAGCAGGTGCCGTTTCCAGGCGTTTTAAGGAACAGGGCCACCTAGGGGAAGGTGCGCGAGAGCTCACAGGGCAGCGATGTGCCAGTACTTCCCCAGGGTTTCACTGTTCCTGCAGGGACTAGCAAAAAGGTTTTTCTGCCTCTCATCGTGAAAATTCCTGCCCAGACTCTGCCAGGTGCTCCCTCTGTGTTCTTTACCTGATCCTTTTCACTTTGTTTTCCGCTTTGCTTTCATATGTTTTAATATATTTCTTTAATTGCTCTTATTTTAAACTTTATGATGGACGGTGTGCTTTGTTAATTTGTAATTCACACGGCTCACAAACTGCTGAGCACTGAAGGAATCTGGTCCTTTTTGCCTCTTACCTCCTTAATGAGGACAATTGCTCTGAGCACGAACCAAAGTTCACATAGCTGGGGCAGGCAGGCAGCGGAAGCTCCGAGTTCAGCAGAGGAGAAGGAAGGTAGCAGTGATTTCATTCTTTGCTGCTTTCACCCTGCGGAAATGGCAGTGGGAGATTGCTGTGCTGCTCTGCCAGATAAGGCCCCTGACAGAGACACAATTACTTTGCAGCCTGTTCTGCATTCCCTGGAGATGCCTTTTGAGTGCAGTGGCACAGCAGACTGTACGTATTTTGCACTCAAGTGTTTTACAGCAAGGAACGTTCTTCCATTTCTGGGAAGTATCAGCCAGTCACGGCTCTGAGCAGAATCCTGCTCTACACAAGTCCTCTCTCTTTTCGTGCATCCGCATGTGTATGCACACAGCTCTCAAGCTCTCGTTAAGCAGTTCATTTTAGTTATGCATTTAATGGGATACAAAAGTCCTACCCTCTTGGGGAGTTTTCACTTGTGATCTAATAGATGTGATACAAATTCATAACTACTAAAATTATTCAGTCAACTGGAAGGAAAAAAATAACACTGAAAGTAACAGCTCTGGTATCCAGACAGATGCTGAGTTTTGCCTCAAAGCCTGACCTTCAGGGCTCTCAGACTGCTCTGCAGACACATTTTCTAAAAATGTTACTGGAAAAAAACCAGCCAAGAATGCATTTTAAAGAAACATAGCCATACCAAAAGCTATACTAAAATAAAAGCACTTGGACAGGGATTAAAACAAACAAATGAGGGTTGCTCTGAAAGTAATGCTTCCTGTTTTATTCTGTTGGCCCACAATGTCAGAGGCAGATGTTGGTGGGATGGCAGTAGAGGGGCAACCTTTCCTCCAGTATCCCGTTATGTTTTGTTGCCATGACAGATGGCAGCAGAGGGACAGTCTGACAGCATGGCATCTGACATGGAAGGGCTGATGAAGCAAAAGGGTGGAAGGGAATTCCTCTGTGGGGAAAAAATGGCACCCACTGACATTCATTGGCACTTGCTGAAAGATTATGGAGGCCAAACAGTGGGTGTGAGCACAGTGAGGGGTGGGTGGTGCATTTCAGCAGTGGTGACACAGCAGATAGGAAAGGGGTGATCCTTCTGTGTTTCCTGGAACCCAGACAAACCATCAACTCTGACTACTACACCACAACTAAGCTGAAGGATCCAACTTGCAGAGTCAGACCAGTGAAGACAACTTTTCTCTCACAACACAGTAACACCAGGGTCCATACTGTTTTTTTGTCTGTTGTGGTTTCCATGGAAAATAAGAGACATTACTTTCAGAGCAATGTACGTACACATAGGAGACACAGAGGAGATATGTGTCGTGCAGTACTGCATAAAAAAAATCTCCACAACATCTCCAAGTGAGACCAGCTCAGGGCTAGGCAAAAATGAGCTGCAGGGGGAGAACAGATCTTTGCAGGGCTATGGCCTGAGCAATCCAGAAAGTCAGATGGACTCTTCTAGGAACACAATAAAATGGCACCATGGAACTCCAGGAAAAAGCACCCCAGACAATCCACCTGCAGGCAGGTGTAAGGAATGTGCTAGACATGGCACAGCAGAGGTCCTTGCAAGCAAAAGTATGTAAGACATCTAGCATTTGAGAAATGCTTCAAGAAATTTCTTAACATTATGGGACTTCAGGCTTTGTACCCCTTTTCCATCCTGACAAATGGAAGGTAGAAAGCATACCAGAGAAAATGCCAGCCAGAGACCAGAGCCCGAGGACCAGTCCTACACTGGAGTAAAAAAGGCTGTTGGGTGGAGGAGCTGAGAAGGGGGCCTTCTTCAGTTACTGGTCCTCATTGCTTGAAATACTGTTCAGGATAATTCCTATGCTGTTGTAGTGGATTTATGCTGGATTTGTGCCTGGTCCAAGGAGTATTTTGTGGACGATACCGGGCCATTTCCACTACAGAAATGCAGGAGCACTCGCACTGCACTTTTCTCATAGGTTCACGCCTGGCACTTTTCTTTGGGACATGGTGCGGCTGCCTAAATAACTGCACTTCAGCTTCTCTCAGTAGTGCTGAGTGAAGGGGCAAGAGGCACAAACTGAAACATGGGAATTCCTGTTTCATCACAACATGGGAGAACTTTTTTTTTCTTCCCCTGCTCTGAGAAGTGGTGGAGATACTTAAAGATTTGACAGGACTCAGTACTGGGCAATCTGCTGAGGCCAACACCTGCTTTGATAGATTTGCACTTCTTGAGCTCCATTCATGATCTTCAGCAGTCTTCCAACCCCAACTACTCCGATTCTGTAATAATGTGATGCTCTTTATGTAAGGATGATTCCCCAGTTCCCCAGCTTTCGCTAGCACACACTCTTTCAGGTAGGCCAGGCATGCAGTTGAGTGGTGTTGGAAACATATGTAAGAAAATGCTAATACCCTTTAGCCAGATCAGGGGAAAAACCAATACTGCTTCACCTTTCCAGTTTCAGAGTGAGTTCTTGGTGAAGATGAAATGCATGCAAAACGAAAGGCCTTCAAAATCATCCTGTACACACGCATGTCAACCTGCTGCAGGGCAAACCAACATCAGCACATCCCAGAGATGCCACGTGTTGCCCTTTAATTGAACAATGTGGAGGAAGGGATGGGAAGAAATTTTCAACAGCTAGCTGCAGAAATCTATGAAATCAGCAAGGAGATCACAGAACATGATTAAAGAAGTTGCTGGAAGGTACATTTTTATTATAGATTATAATAATAATGATGGAGGCACAGTCTTAAAAGAATAGGAATTATGAAACTGCATTTTTCTTGATATAAAGAAATGTAACAGTACTAAATTAACATTCCATAATAGCATTCTTTTCTCCATTCAAGTTTAAAGCATTAGAATGGAACTTGTTTTAAGCAACATCTGTAATAAATAAAATTGCTTGCTTTCATTGTTTTCTGCCAGCTTCACATTATTTTCATTTAAAATTTCAAGTGTCTACACTTTTAGAAGTTTATTGGTAAGATTCAGGGTGATATTTAAAGCCCTCAGTGTGTGTGTGTATACACATATATATATACTTAAATAAAATAGGTTTTATAAATAGCTATAGAAAACAAAACAAACGAGTAATACATAATTCCATTTGTAACTACGTTTCCAAGAAACATTTTAAATTCTTGAATTCAGACAGTCTACAAGAGGAGTAAGGGACTTACATATTCAAACATTTACAATTAAGGAAACATTTACCTCCCACATTATTTCACTTGCACTGCACATTCAAACTGAAAAATATTTTGGTTCTTCACTGTAAAGCACCTTTATAAGATAATTTAATCACAAGACAAGCTTTCTGCAAGTTGGTATTACACATTAGGGGAGTGGGAAGCAGGAGTGGACAGACAAACTATTCTCAAAGACCTGGACTCTGAATTCCTTAATCAGCTATGCAACACTGAAATGCACTGTGTACTGAATTCAATTTCAAAAGATATTTAGGTTTTCTTAAAGAGGAAAACTGGATTGAAAGGGACTTCCAGGCTCAGTCTTGACTAGTGCTGCTAACTAGAGGCATTGCTTGGTATAAGCTTCTTTCAGAAGTGTGGTTTCTACCCAAACTATCTCTAAAACTGTATTTTGAAAGAACTGAACAAACCCTTCGCACTGCTCTATCTACTAAGCAAGAATGTGGCCCTATGTAACTACTGTGTCTCCTGCAGTAAGAGCACAATGTCTGTCATTTACAGACCCATCTGCACAAGAGCAGGGGCTGGAGCAGCACCCCAGCAGAGAAAGTCTCCCCTGAAATAGTGGCAGGATCTGCCCTGTGTTTTCACTGCATGATTTAGATGACCCGTTATCAGCAAAACTCAGACAATAACATGCAAAACACTTCTTGTTTCATCTACAGAATCTTGCTGACAACAGCACTGAGAATGAACATGGATTAACAAGACAACTGAATTCTTTGTAAACAGTTTACACAGCCTTAAAGCACTAAAAGCTGCTTGATAGCATTCTGTTGGCCTTTAGGTAAGTACCCACTTTGTAAGAAATAGCTTTGTTGCTGAAAACTAAGAAAAACATCTCATGGAATGGCTTTGCAGTAGTGCATCTCAGAATTTCTTAACATAACATATACATACAACCTAAAGAAAGTGAAAACCTGTACTCATGTAGAGATATTAAGAACCTAATTCTGAAACAGAAGTATTTTGTTTCTTAAATTAGTGGCAGCAATGAATTTCGTTGTCCTCAGCACAATATAACAAGAATACTGATCTACTAATAACATAATCCACAGCACAGTCTGTTGTTTTTACACTCTGATATTTTTCCTGTTAAAAAAGTAAAAACTGCTTTTGACTTATGACATGCACTATGTATGCATTCACATCAGACTAAGTTAAAAATTAGACCATTACAGAGATCCCTGTCATATTCTGAATTGAATATTACATCTCTAGTGGCAGTATTTGGAATTGCATGTTTACACCATTAATTGTATCTTACGATTTAATTCAACAGTATTGAACTTAATTGTTTTAAATTGCTGTCTCAGCACAGGATTTAAAAACAAGGCTTACTAAGTAACAAATAGGTAGCTAGCTACTGGGTGATGAACACCAACTTTAGTTCTCATTGAGAATATTTTTAATTTTAATATTCATGATTAAATGATCAAAACCTGCATTTTGAGATTTCAGTTCTGTAACAAATGAAATTGGTCTTAATTCACAAAGCCTGAATCTGAACATCCCAAACTAAAGAGGTTTGGATCGATGGAGCAGATTCTGGACCATACCTGGCCCATGTATCTCTACAGGCAACTGGTGTTAGTGCAGTAACTGAAAAATAATGAATTCTTTGAGGTTACATATCCCCAGAGACCAAACTGTAAATATTTTAAAGGTAGTCTGTGTGACAGCAAAATTTTCTGGCTTGTTTAAGGAGTGCTAGTTGGTTTTGGCAGTAAGCACTGGCTATGTTGCTGCCTTTTTAAAAGCTAAGCATTGCGGTGAATAGCACATCACATTCATACACTCAGATGTTTGTTGCAAGAGACTGAGTTGAGAAATATCAAGCCTCCCAACCCATTCCGTCTTCAAACACACAATCAATCTTTGTAGGAGTGTACTTGGGCAAGGATGTATAGTGTTAAGCCTGAGTACCACATTAGGAAGCAAACCCAAAATCTCTCAGTCATCTGTCTAACAGAAATCCAGACAGAGAGATGTTTTGAAGCTAGGAGCATGAAAAGTTGGAACCAGACATTTATAAAAGAGATGGTGGCATTCGAGAGGAATGACTTCTGGTACAATGCAGGCTATGGAAACAAGAGCAGTCCTAGAAATTTTTAAGTAAGGCACATCTATCTGCAAACACAGAACTTTCAGTATTTTAGAAACATGGTCATTTGCCATTTTTTTAAATACAGTATTAAACTTGACTGCGTATAAAGATACCTGTTAAAAGGCAGGGACATACATTTCTGCTTCTTTAGTTTCCTTCATTATATTCTGACATTCTGCCAAAAGATGCTGTAATTCAGGCTTCACATAAACACAGCTCTGTTTGCAAGCATCTGCCTCATTGTTTTTTTGTTTAAGCCTAGTTTAAAAAAAAAAAATACATCAGAAGGTCACTAGAAATAAACTTATTTTCTATGCTGAAGAAGAAATACCTGTATAGATATAGATTGAACCCCAGAAAGGCATAAAAGCATCTGTAATGATGCCCAGAATTGATCTTTGCTTGCACAAACTCGTAAGCAGCTTTTAAGTTCTTCTGATTATTTTTCCATTTTGTTTCTTCCTTTCTCTTCTCCTGTTGGGGGAAGGGGGTCTTTCATAACGTTGTGTCATCATCTTCTCCAAAATCTCCCACCAACAGTGAATGCTTATCTGGTTCATTAAGAACTATGCTGTTCACTGAGCGCTTGTCAGAGAAGAGAGAATTTATGGAGGCTCTACTGTAATTGATGATTCGATCCATTAAACTCAGCTTACGAGCTCCTGTCCCAGTCTCATCAATTCCAATATGGACACTGATTTCTGATGGGCTCTTCTGCTTCATTTGGCCATGGGCTCGGAACTCGAGTTTCTCAGAACTTGGTTTCTGGTACCTAAAAAAGGGAAAAAACAGTGGAAGGTCAACATGTCTCAGGTTGAAGTAATGGACACTAAAATATAGAAAGAAGCTAGCTTGTAAGTGCCACGATCACGTACAAGCCAGAGACATTTATAATATAATTTACTATGCAGTGATAAAAGTTTCAGATTTTGCAAAGCTACTATATAACCAGGAGTTAACTGGGTGCTTTTTGGCCAGGTCACAGAACAGGTAAAGCAGACACGTATCTCTCAGTACTGAAATGCTTTAGTGGTGCTGAGCATCTGCAGAACATGTACCAGCAAAGTGTATCTACTGGGAGTGGACCACTACAGCAGCATTTACCAGCTCTTCAGCTCTCTTCTACTCTGCTTCCTCTGAAACCTAGTGTGTTAACTGAACTGCAGAGAATACCATTCCTACGCCACTGCTCCTAACTCTGAAGCAAAGAGCAAATTGTTCATTCACAAACGCAGCTTGGTTTATGTATCAACAATCCTGTGCTGGTGTGGTGTGTACAGCTGAACTGCCTTGGGAGACTACTTTTCAGACATCAGCGCGTGCTGAGGTTTCTCCAAAATACACAAAGGGCTCCAAGGAATTTTAAATTTTGAGCACTTCTGATTTTTACAGTTCTCTTCATGATAGAAATTACATTTTTAAATGCTACTGTCTGAAACATTTTTGGACTGACAACTCTTCTCATGTAAGAAGAGAACCCACCACAGACCTGCAATAGTTGTTCTTCAAAAGGTTTCACATGCCATAGTGCCATAGTCCCACACTCATTTTCTATGACTTAAGAGAAAAAGGTGAGCTCCAAATTCAAACTACAAATAACAACATTGTTCATACTCACATCTTTAGCAGCAAAGAAGAAAGCACAACAGAAACAGAGGAGGCAGCCATTGCTGCAGATCCCATCCAGGGCTGCAAAACCAGACCAATGGGCAAGAACACACCTAGAAGAAGAAGATGATGAGTTGAGGGTAGGAATGTTGCATTCTCCAAGTACAAATCCAATGTCTTCTGTAAAAACAGAACTCCACATGGACTGTCTAATTTTAGATTCGTTTCAATTGTATTAATTAATATAATTTTAGTATAGTGTTAAATGACAAATATTTAAGGTAAATATTTATATTCTATCTCAGGCAGAACCCATAAGTGAATACATCTGAATATGTCATTTATATAATATGAAATATGAAAGTAGGCATGTCTTGCCAGCCTTCAGTAAAATGTTTGTTCACAAGATCAGGTTCATTCAATGAACAGTTTCTTTTAAAGTCAGTTTTATGTGCTAAGTGCATCCACAATAGCTGTGATATGAGAGAGGACAACGCACAGATACATCACTGCACACTCAGCAGGCAAACAACTCTGCACTTAGTCAGAAATCAAGAAGATGGATACTATTCCACGCAACAATAAATTGCTGTCATCTAATGAGTAAGCACAATTTTATTATCACAGGGAAACATTCACATACCAGCAGCTATGGGAACTCCAACGAGATTATAAATTAGAGCAAAGACAAAGTTGATCCGGATCCTTTTGACAGTCTTCCTTGATAAATCAATGCTTGCTACCACATCCATCAAATCATCCTGGAAGTAAACATTTATTGGTGATGTCATGAGATAAACAGCATACATGTGCAGTGTCACCATGCTCCCATTTTAAAGCTAACTACCATGCACTGGATGTTAACAGGCTACGTGTTCTGAGCTGTCTGTAGGTTTATCTACTGTGTCTGCACAGAGCTCATACAATGAGCACCACTTTTATTCCAGACATCTCTGCAACCCAAACGAACATACACAGCACCATCTGTGTGGTACATCTCTACATGCTTACCTCAATTTCTGTCAAGCTGTTGTTGATATGTAGGAAGAAGTGACTATAATGTTGGAGAAATTCCGATATGTTCCTTAAGTATAACTCACTATTGCCAAAAGTCACCTCACTTTTTAGTTCCTTTGCCAGCTCCCAAGCTCTAACTGCCCCCAAATTTGTAGCCAGAAAATAAGGAAAGATTCTTTCAAAGGATAAGTACCACTACTAAACAAGCAAGACAAGACAATACCTAATTGTACTTGTTTATGAAGTTACTACACCAACACAATTGAAATGATCCTTTGAGTGATTTACATGTTCCTCAATCTTACCTTAATGAGAACCACATCAGCTGCCTCAATAGCTACATCAGTTCCCGTGCCAATAGCAATTCCCACATTAGCCATAGCAAGTGCTGGGGAGTCGTTGATACCATCCCCGACCATGGCCACCCGTTTTCCTTCATCTTGTAATTGTTTCACTTTGGCCACTTTATGAGAGGGAAGAACCTCTGCAAACACTTTGGAGATGCCAACCTATGGGAAGGGATGGAGAGAGAGAACACAATAGCTTTCACATTATTAGAGGCAGAAGCTTATGCTATAGAGGCATGGTATAGATGTCATGCTCACGAGTCAGAAGACCAAATGCATCTGATATGAAAATAACTCTCATTTCAAAGCTAATATTATTCCCATTCAAAAAGGACTCTTTAGTCCCTCTTCTTATTCAGGTATACATTAGCATTTTCCACCACAGATCAGTTCTCTGCTAGCCACATGCAATACCAGCATGACAACAGCAGTTGTGTAAGGAGGATGTAGCAAGTTTCAAAGCACAACACCCATAGAACAGCTTACCTGAGAGGCAATAGATCTTGCTGTTTTGCTGTTGTCACCAGTCATTAGAACAACTTCTAAACCCATATTCTTCAAAGTGTAGACTGCCAGCTCAGCTTCTGGCTTTACAGTATCAGCAATAGCTATCAAGCCACACAGCACTCCTTAAAAACACACAGGGGTTTGTAGTAAGTTGTTGATTTTTTGGGAGGGTTGAAGAAGTAACATTTTGTTCAGTAAGAACAATTCCAGAAACACTGATACTGACAACAAAAGGCAGAATATGAACAGGTGTAAGGGCAGCAGTGTTCAAGGTCACACAGAGTACAGACTGTCCAACAACAAATTTTTTCAAGTCTTTGCCTTAAATTCACTCCTCCTATCAACTGAGAAAGGCAGGAAAAGGTTTTTCTCATATGAAAGTGTTTCATAACTTTAGCTAATCATGTATTTTCATTCCATTAGTCTACTTCAGATGGCATTAGGCATTGCTACTTATCAGCTTCTTTAAGTGGTGATTAATCAGTCTCTGAATGAAGGAGATGGCAATGAACTTACCGTCAACAGCTATGAGAACTGCTGTGCGACCTCTCCTCTCATGCTCAGTCATGGCTTTATCAACATCATTTTTAACTAGAAGGCCGTTTCTATTCATCCATTCCCGGTTACCAATGAGAACTGAGTATTTCTGAGAAGTCATCGGAGCTGAAAGAAGAAAACTCTTGCCATCATACAGATATTTAGGAAGCTTTCCTCCAGCTAACCCTACCCATGCTCTCTCAGTATGCACTGAAATATTATTGAAGAATTTAAACAATATTGGAAGAGACTTTTTTTTTTCCCTCCTCAAACCACCTTTTCAGGTGTTCATGACAAGAACACTGCTGACATTTCATCAGTAATAGGTACTTACTACTTTGGTGGACCAAGAACCACAGGTCATGAGGCAGTAAAGGAAAAAGTCTCTTTCTTGGTGCTTTTAATTTAATGCCCTAATACGATTGAAAGATCAAATAATGAGCTGCTCTCGATTAAAAAACAGCCTGAAGTGCAAATAAGCATGATTTCAGTTAGAAAACAGTAACTTGGGATGAAGCTAAGTGAAGAAAAGAGCTAATACTTGCATGATTTTCCAACTACTGATAGCAAAAGAATGTTTTTATCCAAATATTCTGAGTGATGCATGAGCATGAAATAAAGGAATGGCCAGCTCTATTGCTCTATAATGGCCATAGGTGACTTGATACAAGACCAGTTTTTCAAGGGCAGAAAGAAAATTCTCTCATTCTTAAAGATCCTGACTAAGACTCAAAACCAAAAGTGTGTCTTGCAATATATTTAATCTATAAACTGCAGTCAGCTTACTTGGTAAGTCAGCATCAATAATCAGAGCAGGCTGCACTGATTCCTCCACATGTTCCTCAACTTTCACAAGTGTCACATTTTTAATGTTGTTTTCTTCAACCATTTTGTTTTTCCTGTAGAGCAATGGTTCTATATTGGTGACTTTACAGCTAATGCCACAGCCTGGAACTACCTGAAAATCTGTACATGTCCCAAGGGTTTCAGAACCCAGTTCCTAAAAAACAAAACAAAACAAGAAGCAAACAAAGAAATTTAAATATAGAGAAGCATGACACATTTACAAAATTCACAAGTTAATTTAAGCAGTTCTATCAGGAGCAGAGAAACATTCACATTTTTATTATAGATCGAATTTGAGTATCCAGCAGATCTAATATCTGGGGATTTACGTGGCCTCACAATTCTCAGTATTCCATTTGAATACATCAACCGTTTTCTAAATGACTCAAGACTATTCATATATATTAATTAATGCAGGAGAGGTTTATCTGTAACCTTTGCCTATACAGTTTACCTTTTTGCAGTATTTTGTTATTGCTGCACCGAGAGGATGTTCGCTGTTACTCTCTGCAGTTCCCACAATCGCCAGCATTTTATTATGTGGCAGTCGATTACTCTCTATCAGGTATTTCACACGCATCACTTCTGGAGTCCCATGAGTAATTGTACCCGTTTTGTCAAATACAACCACATTTACCTGCAGCAAAACAGGAAGACATCATTCAGTGAAAAAAGCTCAGGCAGGAACTGGCAAAACGCCACTGGTACCAACCTGCAGAGTACTACTGACCCACATTTCTTACCTTGTGTGCCATCTCTAATGGTTCTCCTCCTTTGATCAGTATGCCATTCTGAGCTCCTACTCCAGTACCAACCATCACAGCTGTTGGGGTTGCTAATCCCAGGGAACAGGGGCATGCAATACACAAGACTGTGATAGAGGCTTGGAATGCAAAACGGATGATCACTTCAGCTGAAGAAATGCTCTTATTGTAACCCTAGCGACAGGGATTAATTTTATTCAGAAAAGAAATTCAACAATGAAAACAGTGTATTCAACTACACATTTTGCCTTTGAAGTAAAAAGAAGAAAAGAAGTAGAAATTGCAGACATGTAAGATGAAGTATTAAAATTGAAAGCCCAGGAAAAATTATGCTATAGCTAAGCTAAATGTAAGTTTTAAATATGACAATACTTCAATCTCATGCATCCCCACTCCACAACTGCCTCCAAGAATAATCTAAAAAGGGGATTGCTGCAGCCTAATAGATCTGTAGGCTTATTATACTTGAAATATTTCAGAAGTCATTTAAGGAGACTGACTTACCAGAAAATATTTCTCTACTATTTCAAAATCCACAAATCCAATTATAATCCAGGCGAAGAGGGTAACCACAGAGACAACCACAATAAAAGGAACAAAGTAGCCACTAATTTTGTCTGCAAATTGCTGTATAGGAGCCTAGGAAGAAGAAAAGCAAATGTCAGCTCCATTAACACCATGCTTATTGTCTTCTGTGCCTTCAGACATAAACATGATCACAGCTTCTGTTCTCAGCACATTTGGCAAACCATGTTTTGTAATTACCTATTTACTCTGTAAAATGATGAGATTTGAAAAAGTGGATCATATCAAAGTTCTCATTCAGTAAAAACAACAAAAAACAACAAAAACAAAAATTCATGGGCCGGCTGAAATTCAAATCTAAACAGCCTTAGCCATTTTGCAAATGATTTGGTGCACTGATGCCCAACTGTAACAAAACCTTAGGTTGATGCTACTTTACCTTTGAGGTCTGGGCCTCCTCCACAAGTTTAACAATCTGTGAAAGAGTTGTGTCAGCTCCAACGTGGGTTGCTGAAATCAGCAGTGATCCGTTCTGATTAATGGAACCTGCAATGACCGTGTTGCCAGGCTTTTTAGTCACAGGCATAGCTTCACCTAAGGAAAGGTCAACAACAGGAAACTGATGGAGCCTTTTCAGCAATGTTATTTCTGATAATTATAACTACCAACTCTTACATTAAAAATAAGTTTCAACTTTTCTTCTTCAGATTCATTTAAAAGAAACAAAACCATGTTTATACTTGCAAACAAACAAGATGCTCACCTGTGATCAGAGATTCATCTACCATAGAGTGTCCTTCAATGACACGGCCATCCACTGGGAATTTGCCTCCTGGCACCACTTTGACAACATCACCTCTCTGAACCAGTTCAACATCAACTTGCTCTTCACTGGAGAATTTTTAAACAAGAGACTGTTAACTGAAGTTATCCAGGCAAAAACACTATACACAAAGCATAACTCCACTGGTAGACACTGTTAACTTAAACAAAACAAAAAAAAAAAGGGGCTTAGTGCTCTGTGAAGCAGCCATCATATTTTAATTCACCTTCCGGGTGAGAAAATCCACTTATTTCCTTATTAGCAAAAATTAATGAGATTCCAACAAAACAAATTGCAGTAGTGTTTACTTTTCTGCATTTTAACATCTACAGCATACAAATTTGCCAGCAAATCTTATTTTCTTCATAGTACTACAGAATTATAACATTTGTCTGTGAATTTAATATATAAACAACAAAAATGGAACAATAGAAAATGCAAATGACAAAGATACCTTAAGAGAATGTTATCAGGGCCCAAGGTAACAATAGTTGCTTCAGTAGCTTGTAATGAAATTAGTCTTGCCAGTGCTTCTGATGTTTTACCCTAGAATAATAATTTTCATATTTTTCTGACTATGGTATTGCAAAAAAATGGTAGGGTAAATGACAACTTCATATGCTGCAATTTACTCTGTTAAGAAAATACTTTCTGCAAATGGATTTATATTATTTCATATTTTAATTAGTTCAGTTATTGAAGATGATTTTATAACAAAAAAGGTTAAAAAAATATAACAAAGCTTTTGTATCTGATTTTTAAGATATGCATTGCTCTGAAATGATATTCAGTGTCTTACAGCTTGTAGATTTCATGTTTTGCATTCAGAGATGTCAAGAACAAATGTTTACTGTGCATGATAGGCAGCATAAAACTTCAGCCTTCCACCATCACTACTGTGAGCTGTCTGAAATACAGCTGCCATGCTACACTCACTGTTGCCCAACGCAAGTACTTTTATTTTCCTTACCTTTGCAACATGTTCCAGCCACCGGCCCAACGAGATGAATGCCAGCAGCATGGGAGGTGTGTCAAAGAAAGTCACAGGGTTTACTTTTGCTTTCTCAGCCATTGCAACTAGAAGAATAACAAATGAGTAGACGAATGCAATGGAGGTTGCCAGAACAATGAGCACATCCATGTTTGCAGTTCTGTGCTTCAGTGCTTTGTATGCCTGTATATAGAAGTGCCAGCCTCCAAATATCTGTAACAGTAATGGCACCAGTTATGTCCTATACACACACATTTGTAACATACAGCAGCAGCATCTTTCTAAGAGAATAAGCAGTTTCTTTTTGTCATTTGTCTTCTCCATCATTTACTGAACAAAATCCTGTCTCTGTGCAAGAGCTAGATCTTCCCCTCAGTGTTCTCAGATCACCTCACCTCCATGCAGCTCCACCAGCTCCTTCCCATGCCCACTGGCTACAGACAGATAAGCTGCCACAAATGCTGTCAGACTGCACAGCACCCACATGCTGATTGACCTGTCCTTAACAGTCCCCATCACTGTTTACATTACTGGAAGTGGTGACACCTCAAAAGTATTCTGCTCTATTGTAACAAGAGTCACTTCTCAAATTTAATTTCTCCATTGTTTTTCATCTTGAATATCTAGCCCCTACCAACTTGGCACTGCCACTTACCTGTACAGGGACACAGAGTAAGAATGACAGAAAGTTCATGACAGACAGTCCTGGCAGGAGCTGGCGTTCCAAGAACATAGAGGAGTGAATGGCCTCCATTTCCTCAGTACTCATGTTGAGATGTTTGTGAGCATCTGAGAGTTGACTGTCCACAACCATCATGTATACCATCATCGCCATGACAGGAATACAGAAAACCAGACTCACAAAAAAAGACCTTCTCCACCTTAAGTTTAAAAATAAATAAACACGTTTGTATTGCTGTCAAGTGCTGAATAACATTTCATCTAGCAAGTCCTCACAAACTAACAAAATACCAAACTTTACTAGAAAATAGACCAAAAAAAGCACAGATGTTTATACGTAATCTAAATATGTCCAGGAATACTTACTGCCTTATTTCCTGTCTGTGATCTAGATGACTAGCAGATCTATCTTTTTTCACTAAATCAGTTGTGAAATCTAAATCCTGAAGAGAAAAAAAAAAAAAGATAAAATAAATAGAAGAGAACAGTGAACTTTTTCAAGACCGTCTGAACTCTTAAAAACTTCTGGACAGATTACTGATAGTGCCAGCCTGCATTAGATTTGTTTCATTAACATTTTCAGAGATAACTGCTTTTATCTCTGCACAAGTTAAATTAAGTTATAGTCTGATGTAGAAATCAACTTTTCTAAAACATGAAAATGCAAGTCTAAAAAGAGAAAATCCAAAAATGGTTAATTTGGAATAACCTTTTCCTCATACAGAAAATGAGGGCTAATGTCAAGTAACTTATTTAATCTCTCTTCTGCTACAGTGCTTCACTCTTCTGCAAAACTACAGGTTGTTGTTTTCAAATTTATCATAAGTCTGGTTTTCCCAAATCTAATTCCCAAATTTAAACACTAGGATGAGGCCCTAATGGAGCACTGTTTCTGAGCCAGAACACTCATGTTATCTACAGAAATCTGCACTAAGACCAAGACAATGGTGAACCAGATTTTTTTCCCTTTAATAGCTTTCCCTTAGAGTATGAAACTATTCAAAGGACACTGGTGATTTTATCAGATGTGGTGCCTTCACAAAACCAACCTTTATCACTTGTATAATATCTCGAGGACCTATAATCTCAGGATCATATTTAATGTGTGCCTTGTTGGTTGCAAGAGCTACTGAGCAGTATAAAACACCATTAGTCTTCATGAGGGTGGATTCTATTTTGTGCACACAAGCAGCAGATGTCATTCCTCTCACCTGTAAAATAAAGGCTTTCTTTAGTCATCAGAACAAAAAGTTAATGCATTTTTAGGAAATGGGAATACAAAATATGCTTATAACTACCCTGATCTACTTATTGCTTACGTCTGGGGTCTGAAGCAGTAAGACTGGGGGATCACTTATGAAGGATGAGAGCACTACAGAGGAAGCATAGTGCAGAGACTTAGTTATTAAGCTCAGCTGAACCTCTGCTGTCTCTTCATGCTCAGAGCTGGGAACTCTGAGCTAGACTCAGCTACAAAACAATAAACAGACAAATCCTGCAATATACAGAATAACCCCACCAAAATACAGAGGTATTTCTCTTGGACTTCAGCATAGTAGTTTGAGCCAACACAGTCTGAAGGACGATCTTAAAATCAACATACAATTTGTGATACACGTAACCCTATGATTTGGGTTTCATTTTTTTGTACATTAAGCTCTATTATACTGTCAAAACATTAAGGAGTAAGTGCTTACACAATCATGTTCAATATATAAAAGAAGACAAAGGTAATTGTTTTTAATTACTAGCTTACAACAAGATCCAGAATTCCATCTCCTTCACCACTGTCTTCCATGACAGTAGCTCCAAATCCCAAATCCCGTATGAGCTCTGCAATAGCTGCAGGGTGTATGACAGCAGAATTATACCTCACTTCTGCCTTTCCTGCCATTAGGGCAACAAGTATTGAATGTATTCCTAGAAAAGAAGGATGTAAAAATAGCAGTGAATGTTTAAGACAGATCTCTGTGTTTTATGATAATGTAACAGTACAAAGCAATAAAATTGAGAAATTTACCATATTTTAGGTACATACAAATGAAAACAAGCATTTCTGCAAGATGCAGCAACCATGTAACAAAAACTTGGGAGCACAGATGTGAAGGGTGAAAGTACTACTCCAACTGAAGCACATGCAGCTCACGTTTACCAACGGTTTAATTACAAATAATCAATTCACTCTGTATGAAAAGATGACCCACTTATGAAAAAAAAATCTTCTAAGATACACTGGAGTCTATTTTTCTGACTTAACTGTTGCATTTCAAAAATCCCTTTGCACAAAAGAGAATTTGAATGAATGTGTTTCGAAAGCGCAGATCTAACAAAGTGCAATCCCACTGTACTAAGTTAAAGGGAAAGCACTAAAAGCTTTCAGGATGGAAAAACAATATTGCAGGTTAACTTGGAATATATCCATCTTCATTACAATTATTAAATACAGTCAATAATAATGACTCCTCATTATATTTATGCAACTATTTCTTCCTGCAAATATACACTCTAACAGAAAGACAGATGACATTGTCCTGACTTGCAAAGCTAAAATTAGCTCACCTCTCTTTAATCCATACTAATACCTCCCGTCTCTAATAGTTCAATTTCTAATACAGACACGAGCACTTCTGTTTTTAGTTTGCAGATCTGGGTAAGTCATACCAACAGAAGAGACCTCTTTCAGTTTCAAGAGGTTACATATTTGATGTCTATATGTTCTCTTTAGTGTAACCCAGCTCCTGCTTTTGCAAGGGCAGTCTCCAGCCAGCAATAAAGAAGCAAGAATTACATTCTCTTCTCATTTTATGAACCGTGAGGAGATTATGTTCTCTCTTAAGAAACAAACCAGCAACGGTAGTTCTCTTGACATCCCACCAATTAAAAACACACTACAAAAGCTAAATGTATTCTCTAAAAGAAATGCTTAGAAATATAACAGATTATACTGACCATCTTCTCTTCTTAAATTTCTCTCAATGTTGGCTACACATGAAGCACATGTCATTCCTGTGACTTGGACGTAGCACTTTGACAAGCTCTTGGACTCCTGTTTATCAGCAAAGTTTGGTAACATTTTGGAGGTGGGCTGAGCAGATTCCAGCTGCTCTTCAGGTGTGGGCTGAGTTATTCCCACAGGGAGTTCTGTCTTCTCTGAAAAACAGATTGAAATTTGTGTCATTACAAATAGACAGTGCAATTAACTATGATCTGGTACTACATAAGTCGTTAGTACACGTACATTTTCAGACAAAAAAAGTCTGTTTTGCATAGACAACAGAGTAACTCTAAACCTTGCCAGGGGCAAAAAATGAGTATGTTTAGGTTTAGAGTGTTGTGTTACAAATATAGCATTGATTTATATACTTAAAGTGGTACCAACTAAAAACAGGTGATTTTTTTTTCCATCCTCATGTCATAAAATAAACTAATTTAATAAACTATTTTAATAAACTATTTAATAAACTATTTTAAAAATGAAGAGTCTGCAATGTCAGTATCAGTTGCTATGATGGAGTTGGTAATTGACGAACAGTTTTACCATGCTGTAGAAATACTTTGGCTAAAAAAATGTAAATAAAACTTTCAAAGGTCATGGAAAATGCAAAATCTTATATATTATTTTATCACATATATTTTTGCAATACTTGAGCCATTAAAAAAAAAACCACCTTGATTTATCTTTTCCATAAAAAAAGTCACAGCCATATCTAACTGCCTGTTCCAAACATTTCTCAGTCCATTGGAGTGTAAATAAATTGTATTTAGGCTCATTCCTAATGAAGGATAGTGAACACCAGTCAACATTCATTCTACTTATGGTATCATGTTTGCTGTGCAACTTTATGACAGCTGCTTCTGTTTAAAATCTTATATTCACAAAGTACAGAACTTAAAATGATAAATAAAATCATTTTTAGATTTACTTGTTTTTATAACAGGTGAAAGTAGGTAGTACCTAAGTAGTGCAGAAGTTTAACTAAACTTTGGTTGTGTGTTTTGGCATACTTGACAGAATTTTCTTTCAGGAAGTGACATATTTAAAGCAATGGAATGGGCTCCCCAGAAAAGTCCCCAATTCCTGGAAGAATTTAAGGGACATGTGGATATGGCAGCAAGGGACACAGCCCAGTGAAGGGAATCTGTAGGTCAGGTTATTGGTTGGACTTTGTGATCATGAAGGTTTTTTCCAACTCAGATGGTGTTTAGACCACTGAAACTTTTGACTGGCTGCTCTTGTTACAATTTTCCTTTTGCTTTTCCTCATTGCATCCATCCACCTTGCAGTACATCCTTTATCCTCTTTGATATGTTGCACGCTCAACATCTGCTTTGCAGCCTTTGTTTTAGGTGCAATTGTACTGACTTTACCTGAGGTACAAGGTGCATGCATGTTTTGTACAGAAATTCAGTGGCTTTGGCCTTAGAAAAGGGCTCTCAAGTCAAACCACAGACAGCTGCTTCTCACATCAATTCAGAAGCTATATTTATCAGGAGCAATATAAAAGAAATTAAACGTTGAGATATTTTATGACAATAACCAAAGAAGTCAAGCAAGGTACTCAAATGCTGTATTTCTTCAAATCCTAGTGAATAAAAAAATGGAGCTTCACTGTTCCCTCAAGAAGTCTCTTCCCATTAATACTCATCTGCATTATCTGTAGATCTGGATTTCGCTACCTAGCTATCTGTTCCTACTCTGCAATTACTTTTAGTGTACCAGACATAATGGCAAGCTACATTTTAATTTCTCCATTGATACCCACACTCTTCAGGCTTTTGTCACTCCTCAGTCATGCCAAAGTCAGGTTACAGAGCCCTTTGGTTACTCCTCACAAGTTTTCTCTAATAATTTGCTACTAATGAAACTTCAGTCCAGCCATCTACTATTCTTAGCAGCTAGCAAAGCTCCTTTTACCTTCCACATTCATTCCATGAATATCAAATGGTGTCCCACTTTGCTGCTGTCTGAATATCAATATTTGCATGTATATTTCCAGATATCTCAATTAATTTTAATCAGTCTAGAGTCTTGAAGAAAGCATTACATGTACACTTAACTGTCTCACTAACAGTGAGGATAGAAAGATTCTTTGACATGCAGGAAGTAGCACACGTTAACTGCTAATTTCATCCTCAATGGCATCAACTGCCAAACATCAACCAAACAGAATTGCATCATACTTTTAAGATTAGAAGTTTAACATGTCATTACCTGGCAAAGAAGCATCAAATCCCATATTTTCTATTGAAGATCGCAAATCTTCAGGGCATGTTTGCAGAGGGTCGTATTCTATAGTTCCGTTACCATTTGACAGAGAGACATTAATAGATTTTACACCAGCTTTTTGGGAAATGACCCCCTCAATAGACTGCACACAAGAATTGCAAGTCATTCCCTCAATATTTATCACAACAACTTGAGTAAGGGGCTGGCCAGCATCCTTCACAGACTTCAGTGGAGACGCCAGCGCAGGGAAAAGTGTGACATTTTCACACTTGTCAAGAAGGCTGACTTTAAATGTCTCCGGGGACACTGCCTCTATGGCACTTCTCAGTACATCTATGCTAATTAATTTGGGGTTGTATTTTACAATAGCAGATTTGCTCTCTAATGAAACAGTTATACTTGTTACTGATGGGAGTGTTGATATGGTACTCTGAATGTTGAGGACACATGAATTGCAGTGCATGCCATCGATTCTGAAAACAACAGTCTTCGTGTCGTTCACATTCCTTGTGTTTTCTTTCAGTGGTGCTATGTCAGAACCTTTGGTCTGAGTACTCTTCAGCCTTTCCAGGTCAGCAGCATGGAGTTTAAGGGGTCTAGGCTGCTTTTTGAAAGATGCTGTGAACCCTGCAGCTTCAATCTGACATTTGATCTCTTCTGCTGTAATCAGTTGAGGCTGATACACAACAACAGCTTCCTGATTGTCCAAGGACACTGAAAATTCAACAATAAAAAGAAGCATGCATTACTACCCTAAGCATTACAGGCATGTTTCTCTAAGAGCAACAGACGTCATCAAAGCTTTCCAAAAATGCTTCAAATGCTCAGAAATTTAACTGCAATGGAAAGGAGATTTAAGTGGCTCAGAACATATCAATGTAATTTAGCTCAATCAGTAATTAAATGGATAATGCCACAACTCCTACATACTCATTTTTTTTCCAATTTTTGCTCTTTTCCCATGATGTCTACAAAGGACTTTACTACTTCTTAACAGATACATTCTTTTATCCAGGGCCTGCTGCATTACATTCATGTTAAAGTTATTTACCCAGATTATTTCCTTTTGCATACAATCACGAGACATTTATAAACATTAATTGCTACACAGAAAAGACATCTGGTATTGGAGGGTTCTGTGACTGAAAAAAAAGTTATACAACTCTACTATTTCTCCAGTTTCCTTACCAAAACACAAAGTAATCACTGAACACTATCAATCATTTACAGAACTATCCTCACCACAGTGTGGTCCCCCTTCACTTCTAGACCAAATTAAACATGTAACTGTCTCGTACCACAGTAGGTAACTGCTGTATACAACTAATCTAAATCCAAAGTATGTCCCGAATGCCATCAGAAGGTAGCATATATTTTTACAAAAAAAAAATATTTTTTTTCTATAAGAAAGGTTTTACCTTTAATCCGTTGAATTCCTTGCAATTTGCCAACCTTCCCTTCAATGGTGCTGGTGCAGGAATGACAGGTCATTCCCTCCACTTTCAGGCGTAACAAAACACTACTTGCATGAGGCCAGCTGGGATCTTCACATGTTCCTGGAGTTACCTCTGGTGCTGAAATACTTAAGTCTACTCCTGGGACCATTTGGGTAATCTGATCGCCATTTATAATGGAAGAAAGGAAAGTCACCACTGCAGATTTTTGATCAGAGGACACCTTAACATCCAGGATACCTTTGTGGTTCAGTAGTGTGCTACGAATCTCTTTAGATGTCAGAGCCGACTGAGTAGGAATAGTAAGAAAAATAGTGTCATGTAGAACAGGTTGTGGGTTTGAACCAGCTGATGTAGCATCAAACCCCATGTCATATATTGCTTCCTGCAGTGTTGCTGGAGTGTGCAGCTTTGAGTCATAAATAATGACGGCATTCTTATCTTCTAGAGACACCTTGCAAAGAGAAAAATAAAAACCAATTTAGCAAATTGGAATATTAAGAGATAGGAACTAATAACCTGCATGGGATTATGAACAGCTATTATTTGCAGAGGTTAGTAATACTTGTCCAGTATCATTTTATCCATCACTACCCACTTAGAACAATGAAGCCATACCAATGGCCATCACACAGTAACTTCTGCTCATCTGTGTAACAACATGGTTAGACACAGCAGATTTTTTTCCCCCTGCCAATTTCAGAATCCTTTAAGAAGAATCTGTCTGGCCACCATTTTTTTTTTTGTTTTTAAGACATCACACAACATCAATGCATCTTATAGCAAAACAAACAAATGTTCCAGAGTCAAGCTTTCTAATTGCTCAGTGCAATTCAAACAAAAGCACATAAGCCCACAGTATAAAATTCTTAATTGCTGCCACAATTTTGCAGTTAGGAGTAATTACCCTCATATTGCAAGGATGGAAGAAAACATTCTTTGAAAAATCTAAAATATTTAAGTAGCAGTGAAAGGAGTCCAATAACTCTTGACATCTTAGCCACAGGCTATTGCTCTGCTTTGTGGAATAAAGGGCATCAGACTTCAGAGAGCAAAATTCAGCTTTGCATTAGACACATGACAAACACCAAAGAAGCTGTTTTCTCTCTGTACATTTTGGTGATCCAGAGGCTTCCTGATTTAGTGCTAACCTTTCACATTCAATGGTACAAATATCTACAATTTAATTCGTTCCCAACTGATGATACATCAGATGCAATTACTGCCATTTCCAAAAGGAAAAGCCAATGCCTGCCAGAGGCCCAACACATTGTCATTAAATTTATCTTTACTCTGGGCAAAGAAACAACCTAAAGGCCACAGATGTGATTAAATTACAAATGATTTTAAGAAGCACCTTTCTTCATTTTTGTCCGAATTATGAGCGTTAGCAGAATGAGGAACATGGACATTTATTGGTTTCATTGCAGTTGGAGGCAAAATTACCTAAATGCAGCCCTGCTTGTCTGTATTAGCAATCCAGTATTCACCTCTCTTCCTGACCACTCAACCACTCAACATAAACCTAGGTTTTTGTTTCTCAGAGAATTCTCAGATTCTAAAAGCATACCATATTTCTGTAAGCACACATGAACTCGTACTTCATGCAGCAGTGAACTGTACTAACTGGTGTATCATTTGCCTCTGCACAGAATGGTGCACCACGATAAGGCCTTTGAAATAAACCACAGGCAACAGTCATATGCCCCCAGATGGACAGGGTGCCAAATTCTGCTAAGGGCAGTGTTCATCTCTGACACACCCACTAAAATGGAAACAAATTTGACAAGACCAGGAAAATACTATTTTCTGTAGAGTAAAAATCAACTACTACAGAATGTTACTGCAAGATTTCACAAGCTAGAGATTAAACTCTGCAATTCCCTACAGCTGTAATTGTTAGGACTGCTCCTTCTTGCACAAACTAGCCATAGGACCAAAAGGCATCTCCCAGCTTTTAAAATGGTTTTCATTACTGAAACTGCCACGTTGTGATGCATTCTTTAGGACTAGCCAGCTCACCTTGGAATACTCCCTAATCCACTAGTCTACTCATAACAGAAAAACAAACACTGACAATATTGGTGTTTCCTCTGCACCAAGAAAGCATCACAAAAAGAGGTTAAAATCAAGGCAGTTCAAGGAAGTCTGGATTAAGGGCAAACCAAGCAGGTCCATCAGTTGTTCAAGACTGTAGTTCTGCTGCTTTCTCTCAACACACAGCACAGAATAATGTCAATGTCTAACTTGTTTTTAGGAAGCTTTTTTTATTTCACTATACTGAATTAAGCACTGAAATTCATACTACTGAACTGAGGCAGAATATTATCTGAGGACTAACAGATGACAACTCAGTACAGTAAGCACTAGCTTTCCTCTTGCTTATAACAGATAAGAACAAAACTTCCTAACAAATGGGTAGCGTTACTTACGTTGATGTTATGGACACCATTCATCTTCCCGACATGCTGTTCAATGGTCTGAACACAGGAGTGGCATGTCATTCCCTCCACACCAATGACTATGGATCTCGTCTCCATTGTCAAACTCTACTCACGTCTTCTCATCACTGTTGGTCAAAAAGAATTACAATTTTTTTTCTTAAATTAAGAAAAGAAAGAAAACAATCCGCTGTGATTTAACAGATGATGCACTTGCTCACATAACTCTAGTTTCAAAAGCTGATCACTTAGCAGGAAGGAGGCATTAAGCTACTTGCTCCTATGTATTTTCAGACAGAATTATTCAGACATTTATAATTTGCTTTGTGTTACAATCACAATCATTTAATCTCACGCAGGCAAGCTGTGACTCACTGGTGTGAGATTAAATTACTGGGAAAAAAAAGCACTAAGAGTGCCAGCTCAATTGAGGACAGCACGTAAAGCACAGAGACAGAAGATAACTGTGTTTGTCCACATTTAGACCTCTTCTGTATGATCCTATATTAGCAAGAGTAAGTAATGTTGGAACTAGTCCTAGGGAATAAAACAAACTTTTGCCACATCTCATTCAGAAATATTTAATTTCTGCTCCTCTTAAATGGTCATTATTTTTGCTTGTAAATACAAGCCCAGAAAACAGGAAAAAAAAGTCACTAAATCTAAATGAAATTCATCTACAGAATAATACTAACTGCAAAATAATTAATTTGACCAGCAAATAGATTACGTAACAGAGGAGAAATGAGGACAGAAGAGGAGAATTAGAGATTTTTTTAACCTTTGAAAATTCACTTTTTTTTTTGTTACAGGAGTGGCTAATGAGCAGGAAAATAATCAGTCAAATGTCCAGCGTTTGGCTGCAGTGAAAGCATCAGTAGTTTTGGATGATGAACCCAACAGCTGAAGTTACACATGTGCTTAAATGGTTATTACCCTGGGGACTTGTCTTCAAAACCACATTACAGTAAGAAAGAAGAGCATTTAATGAAATTAATTTGTTCTGTCTTGGGTAGTATTTCACAACTGTGCCTGAACGTTTCTGGTTTTGCTTTGAGACACCCTAAAGCCACACATGGAATACTGGAATGTTCCACTGTAGAACCAGGTTTACCTCACTGATGCATAAAACCTCCAGCTAAATGCTGCAGCTTAGCCAACAAGATGAATGATTCACATGAATCTCTTTCTTGGCCCATCCATATACACCAAGGTACAGGATATTTTGTAAAAACACTATACAGCTAACTAAGGAAAATGTGCTTTCATTTCACCACCTGACCCTTACTGATCCTACAGTTCTTCTATGAGGAATGCTCACTCCATGAAGTTCAGAGATGTAACTGTAATTCCACAGTCAGGGAGCAATGAATCTTTCCACAAGGCCGAAGTACAGGTAAAGTTTCCAGAAGTACTTGACTTGCAGGGTGTTTTGTAAGCACAACAATCAGACACAGAGAACTGAGCTATCACAGCCTGTCATCTGTCATCTTGTACAGTCTGTAGAGAAGTGAATTTAAAAGCATTTCAGATTTATCATAAACTTGGAACTGCCCTGACAACTGTACTATTACTACATTTACAAGAAATGTAATTAAGGAAAACAATATACGTGAACTGCTATCTAAAATTAACACAGGTTGGTAAGATACGTTGCCTTGGATGAGCTGACATACAAGCACAGGACAGCCTGCAGCTCCTGCCTGTCCCCTGGGTTGAGTCAAGCTACAGTGGGTTATATCCATTTATAACAACCAACAAGGATACAGTGTTAGTCTTTTCTACTCATTTCGTGTCAAACTAACAGCAACCACACCTGCAGATTCAGTAAAGTAACATTATTATAAGAGTTTTCAACACCTAACAGCATTCCTATTTATTTTAATGCATAGGTGAGAATTAGCTGTTTATATATAGAGAGAAAACACTATAAATACTTAAAAAAAAAAAAAAAGCCCAACCCAAATAGCTAGTATTATTACACTGTGATGAGGAAAAATATTGCCTCCATTTTCTGAGGTTCCTTCCTCATCTGCTGCTCATCCTACTTACAATCAATTCCACCACTTTTCATTCAGCCTCATGTTCCCCACTTAAGAGGTAGCACATGGGGAAGGAAATGGCAGTTACAGATAGTCTGCCCTACTGGCCTGTTAAAACTAAAGTTTTTAAGTTTGATTGCAGTAATTCTGAACATGGATAGCCACGATGGGATCACAAAGCACACTGAAATCCTATCATATCAAGAGGATTTGATATGCACTGTTTTGTATAGAAACTGTTCTTCCTTTAAAATAGGATATAATCTGCTACTGTTTGGATTTAATTAATACATCAGAACCAATCACGTTTCATTCATTTCACTGCCCCAGGGAGGGGTTTGTGTGTGTCTGTTTGGGCTTTTTAAAGAGTGTTCTCTTAGAACAACCGATCGGGGCACCACGCCATTAAGCACAGTACAAACACAGCAGAGAAAATCCCCACCTTGAGGGAACTGTAATTCAACCATGCACAAAGCAAAACAGCACAAATTAAAGATGAGATTTACGAATGCCAAGGTGTCTGCACTGCCAGCACTCCTGATACTTTTAAAAGACTTGCTTTCTGAGGAAATGACGACAGTATTACATAGGGAACGTACACACACTCCCTTTTTCCTCCTGTTACAATATGCCCAGAAAAATAACCATTTAAAAGCTAACATGTTCTTACACCCATGACTGTGTTCTACTGATTTGATGCAGTCCAGGATACAGTTGGCTCTCTGGGCTGTGAGGGCACACTGCTGGCTCACATCTAGCTCACCATCCACCTGTAGCCCCGGGCCCTCTCAGCAAGCTGTACTCAATCCTGTAATCCCCGAGCTTGTACTGACAGTGGGGGCTACCATGACCCAGGCATCAGACCTTGCATTTGAATCTGCTGAACCTCAGGAGGTTCATCTGGGCCCACTGCTCAGCCTGTCCAGGTCTCTGTGAATGGCATCCCATCCCTCAGGTGTGTCAACCACACCCCACAGCTTGGTGTTACCCACAAACTGCTGAGGGTGCACCTCAGCAATCTTTGTGTGCTACAGCAATGGTTTGAACTTAGAGCTTCTAGCTTAATGCACCTGGTACTGGGAGCTTGATGAAATACACCTATGTACATAATCTGTCGTATGCAGTCTTGTTATGTTTGTAATCCATGTTCCTTGTCATGGTATTTGTGACCCACAACACAATCTGTATTTGCTACTATTATGACTGATCTTTTATTACCTCTAGTTGTTGCTGCTACTAATTAGTGATACATTCTTATTATCTAGTACATATATATATATATATGCACTTGTAATATCGTAACAGCTTATTATCCATACATGTGCCTGCTTTACTAATTATGTATTTGCTAGTGGTAATCTTTAATAAATAGAAATCTTGAAAGAATAAAGCCTCCACTGCTGCCCTCTCTCTACACCTACAGGCTGAGTGACCCTTTGGGTTGTGACAGTCACAGACACATTCTTCTCTGCAAGATGCTAACTTACAGGTGACACGTCGCTGTAGAGAAGAGTAACCGTTGTAACCAGGACACAGCTCCAGCTGCAGAACATCCTGATGGCCACGAGGGATTTGAAGTGCAGACAAACAGCACAAACCTTGTCCAGCAGCTTTGTTAGAAACCACAAAGCTTCAACTAGTACTGTTCTGGAATACTATCTAAAGTCCATCCCAGCCTTGACTTTGAACACACTCTGTAAAAGCATCTGTTAATTTACCATATTCCCTAGTGTACTATTTACAGTTTAATATCTCTAGAAACTCCCATCAGATGTCTTAATTCCTTCATTACTCTTTCACCTGTGTTTTCCAGTATACAAACCAATACCACTTCCTTGTTTGCATATTAACACCAATGCTGAAGGAGCAGAGCCCAAGAATATCCTGGCTTTGCAGTAAGTGCAGAAGGAGTTAGCTACCTGGTGCAGTGACACTTGGCAAGGGAACAGGTGGTGTACAAGGGATAACTAAAAACAAAGCAGTACCTGGGAACAGTTGTGTATGGTTTTGCACAAAGCAGTTCTGGTTGGATATTAGGAAAAACTCATGTCTTCAAAAGAGTGCTGAGACACTGGAACAGGCTGCCAGGGAGGTGATGGAGTCACAGTGCCTGGAGGTGATCCAGAAACACACAGAAGTCGTACACTCAGGGACATGGCTTCATGGGCAATACTGGTGGTAGGTCAACAGTTGGACTGGATGATCTTAGAGCTCTTTTCCAACCTTAATGATTCTATAACCTTTCGACTCATGTTTCCTGTGCTAGAATCCAAGCATTTCACCTTCTTCAGAAAAGACAAGTGGTGTTTTTATTAACCATATGAGGCAACAGAAACTATTCCTACTTCCAACTTCTTCCAATGGAAAAGAAAGAGAAAGAGCCATGAAGCACAAAGCAGTCGAGCAACTCAGATTCACACCCATAAGCCATTTCTTTGGATGTCGTAACAGCAGTTTTAGTAAGTAAAGTACTCTGAAGCATGGTAAGGCGAGATGAAGTCAAAGCTGTCAGTTACAACCTCACACCAAGCAAAGATGAGCAATGTAAAGTAGAAGCTACAACACTGGTAAAACTCTAGACCCCCATTTTGCACCCCCAAAAACTCTTCAGAGCTTCTAGTATCAGAGCCAGCCCAGGCAGTGCAGCATAACCACGCACAGAAAACATGTTCTGTATCTGTTCTATGGACCAGGAGGGATATATAACAGAACTACTGTATCCACTCCTTGAAGAACAACATCAGTGTTCACCAAAGTTTTCTACACATATTTTGAATTTACAGCTGCTGAAAGATGCCAGCAAAAGCTGGGCAGCATCAAACAAAAGCCAGGCACAGAGTCTGTCAGATTTAACTACAGCCTTAGGGATTGATAAAATTTCCACATGGCTCAGTCCTACATAAAAGCTGTATTTATGGCATCAGGATACATTTGTGATTACATTAAGTGGAAGAGAGGTACCTGTCCCTCAATGTTTCCAAAAATGTAAGGAAAAAAAAAAGAAAGAACAAAGGAGAGCATAAGAAGACAAAGCCGTATCAGCTTATGAAAATACTGGAGGATGGGTTACAGGGGCCTGGTCTGACAGGAAGGAATGGACTATTTACTTATTTTTACTTTCACAGTCGAATGGTTACATTAAAAGTCAGACTAGATTCATGAAGCTTACTCAGCAGGGAACTGCACATCTATAATAAATACCTCTCACAGACAGCTACGTGAGACCCTACACAGGGTACTTCACACTGCTCAAGTCTTAAGCAACTTCTGCTTGGTCAGCAGAATGAGGAAACTGTCCTGAGGGATTTTATTTCTGTAGCAGCTGGACAACAAAAAGCACAAATGGGAAATACAGCATTTCAGTTCTAAGGAGAGTTTGATAACTATTCAAGACAAGTTCTTTTCAAACCCTAACTCTTCAAGACAGATTTCTGCAGAATGTGAATGTTCCCCTGGAGGAATCATTATGAACATTAGAACAGAACATAATTTAGGAAGACTTGCTATACGAGTGTACCAAGGTCGGCTGAGGCCTCCAATGCCCACGCTTTGTCTCAAAACATGATACATAATGCACTACAGGGGTGAAAATCAGAATAAAAGCAAAGGGCATGTCATGCCAGCTCTTACTTTGCTTATTCATCAGCTGGTAAGGAAAAACAAGTTCATGCCTTCTCCCTGCAGCCAGGTAACACACTCTTTCTTGACAGGTTTCTGAACGATGCTGCACAGTGCACGCCAAGCCACACTCCTAGCTTCCGCATCACTAAAAACCCATCTCCTGAGCGCTCTACTGACAGCCACAAAGCGATGCAACAAGTTCTCAACTACAGAAACGCAATCTTAGATGACTACATAAAGAACTACAGCTTTGCACTAACGAGAGTTACGTGCCATTTCTCGAACATCAGCGCGGAGCGGCCACAGCTCGCTATATCTGCATCCTCTTAGGAGAAATTCTACCGCCAATCACCACAAACAAGGGCCGGCCCTCTTCCAGCACGCTGACACCACGTTTATCACGAGAGCATGGCAAATTCCGCCGTACAGCAGCCCGCAGCCGAACGGAAAGGAAGAGCCGCCTACCCCCCACCCCTCACCACCCCCCCCCGCCTTTCCGAACGCGCTTCCTCCGCGCAAAGCCCGGCGCCGCACCGCGAGCCGCCCCCACCTCCGTCACCGCGTCCCGGGGGAGAAGCCGCTCCCGGGCAGGCCGCGAGCACCGCAACAAACACAGCGCTGCGCAGCGGCCCTCACGGCCCCGCCCCGCCGCCACGGCAGCGGGCGGCGCCTGCTCACGTGACACGCCCGGCCGTCACGTGCTCCCGGCTTCCCGTGGCGGCCCGCCGGGGAGGCGGTACCGGGGGCTCGGCTCCGGCTGCCTCGGGCAGCGCGGGACTCGCGTTTCGCTGCGGCTCCGCGGTTCACCCCCACGCTGCTTTAATTGGCAAAGACTCGCGGCTGAAAACCCGTCGTTTCTCTGAACATCAGCAAAGAGCAGCGCCAAGCTACCGAGTGCAACTGGGAGCATCTCGGAAACCAGCTGAGACACAGCAGAAACACACGGCCCTCTCAGCCCTAAGAGACAGCTCACTGCGAGGCTGTCAAAACCAGCACCACGCGTGGGAAAAGGACCTCAGAAGAGAACAGAAACGTCGCAGCCAGAAGGCCAGCCACACGAGCTCTGCTGGGATTCCTGTACCGTTCATTTCCACACGTGTATCAGACAGGAAACTATACCACGTTATGGACCTCTCTGTTAAAGGAACAACTGGATTACCTAAACAGACCATTACGTCTGATTACACTTCTTCAGCAAAGAGACACAACGTGAAGAGCCAGACAGGTTTCTAAGGATGTTTATTAGACCAGGAATGCCACAGCACAAGTGGTACTCAGGGAACAAGTGCCATTACGTTCATGGCATGCACGCAGGTTTTTCTCCAGTGAAAGCTCAGACCAGTTCATTACAAGCAACGGCTGTCACTCCCTCCATTCCTTTGGAGTGACTCTGCCCACTGGTGACAAGCCCCACGCAATTCCAGATTTTGTCAACACCTGCAGGAGGATAAAAATTAAGAATATTAACTCTGCATTCAAAGACACGTTCTGATACATGGATATTCCTACTGCTTTCAGTTTAGATCTCTTGTACTAGAACACATTATTGTTGCCATCTTCCAGTAAGGAAGTGGATATGCTGAACATTACTTAAATACTTCAGTTTTCCATTCCAAAATATCTAGCTTTAGAACAAGGAGTCTAGGATGTAAAACCACATCATTTCTTCATCATCCAAACTGTTTTCTCTGTAACTTCCATACAAATCAACACCTGAATAGTGAACCCACGTGAAACAGACAACACTTGGTCCTACTACATTAAGAACTCCAAACATGAAGTAATACAACTTCCATCTCTGTCACATTGCTATTCCCTTAAAAAGAAGTAAATCCCCAAATCCTTATCACTTATTTGCAACAAATACACCTTTCTGAAAATTACTTACAAGCTTACAGATACAACACAACAGGAACACTTACATATCCCCAGACAGCAGCAAAAAATGCTGCTCCGCCAATCAGCACCAGATTTCCGTATTTATCATGGAAGTTTGGTTCATGTTTGCCATGGTGAGCTTGCCTTACTGCAGTACGCTGAACACCACGAGCTAAGGAATATTGAAGAGAATTAGAAATACAGAACTCAAATATGAATTCACATCTCTCACAATCCTCACCTCCCGTCAACACGGTGGTAGCAATCAGTATTAAAAAACCCAATTAAAAACTTGGAAATAAAATCCCCCCTAGCCCATTGGAACGTTCATTTCCACATAAAGCACGGGATTTACAGCATAGGTTTCAGCTTTCCCAACTGTGGAAGTTGTTCCTGAAATCTCCCTCCAGGAAGCAAATCTTTTCTGTTATGTTTTTCTTTTTTTTCCTCTGGGTCCCCACTGTGGGAAGTCATACAGTTTTAACTGTTCGTGAACAATTATCTAAGGAAGTAATTGAGTACGTAAAGTTTTACTTCCAGAATCTGAATTTGAGATTCCACATTTGGAACTCTTTCATTTTCAGTATGCATACTCAAACATTTCTGGGAGGAAGCCCACCATCACATTAAGGGGTTCAGTAACAACTTCCTCAGTCCCTGTATGATTTTTGGTGGAAGGGAAGTGAGGCGAGGAAAAAAATGGGAATAGTTTTGCATGACATAAATAATAGTAGGTTAAATATGAGAGCCTCTTCGGAGGGTAGGAGGTATGTATGTTCACTGTAAGCACACAGTATATAGGATACTATTATTTGGATGACAGACTTAAGAATTAAACTACCAGCCTCAACAGACATAAGCTTCACAGTAGCTGTATGCAGAGCAATTGATGAAACGGTGACCTGCGTGTAAAGACAGCCATTACACAACATAACCTTTTTCTCTTTTTAAATAGGAGTTTCACACCGATGGTTCACACTGACTCCAACGTGACCGCCATCGCCGTCCTGACGATGCCCCAAACGCTGTCAGATTCCTGCAGCGCACTGAGCAAGCGAACCCAAGGTCAACTCGAGCAGAGGAGGCAAAGCAGAGGCAAAAGAGGGAGAACGATGCGACAGCGGCCTGGCAGCTCCCTCACGGACCACAGAGCTGCGGGACGGGACCCGGCGCGACCCTGTCACAGGGAGGGCAGGAAACCGAACAGAGCCCCAACACCCCGAGAGCCCCAGGACAGCTGCGCTCCAGAGAGCCCCTTCCTTACCTGTGAGGCTCAGAGCAGCCCTGGTCACAGGAAACATGGTGCCAAGCACAGCCCGACCGCGGCCGTGGGACGCGGGTACCCTTGGAGAGCAGTGAAAAACAAAATGGCCGCGCCGGAAGTCACCGGCGCGCGGCGCCGCCGAGTGCAGCCCTCCGGGTAATGTAGTTCCGCTGAAGTACTACGAAGCGGCGGCGGGAAAGCGCCTTTTCGCTGCGAGAAAATCCTAGCGGGGAAAGCCCTGTAGCTGGGAGAGACAGAGACACAGGGGCTCTCGCTATCTAACGCACAGATTGGGAAATGCCTCTTCACAGAACATCGAGGGACAAATTTCCGCTACTGAGCCGGCGCTCCCGTGACGAAAGGACTAAGAGCTCCCCGCAGCGGCTTTCGGCGCAGTGTCAGGATGGCCGAGTGGTCTAAGGCGCCAGACTCAAGGCGTGCCGCGCCTTCCCACGGCGGTTGGGTATTCTGGTCTCCGAATGGAGGCGTGGGTTCGAATCCCACTTCTGACACATCTTTTTTTCCCCTTTCTAACTGTACTAATCCCAATCCGCAGAATCGGGAGATGAAGGATTTCTAACGCAAAGCAAAATCGCGGTGAGCCCCGCAGCGCTAGCATGGCGTTCTCATTTACGCATGTACTGAGAGTGAAGCGTGAGTGCTCGATGCCCCTCAGCCCGTTACCACCGACCGAGGTTTTACAAGTGCATTTCATTCACGATTTTTAAGCACCTTTCTAATACACGGCATGGCGATAGACAGGCATTTATAACAGTGGGAAAGCACTCGACTCTGAAGAGCGACGGAGCTCCGCGCAGCTTAGTTCCACNAGGGAAGTGAGGCGAGGAAAAAAATGGGAATAGTTTTGCATGACATAAATAATAGTAGGTTAAATATGAGAGCCTCTTCGGAGGGTAGGAGGTATGTATGTTCACTGTAAGCACACAGTATATAGGATACTATTATTTGGATGACAGACTTAAGAATTAAACTACCAGCCTCAACAGACATAAGCTTCACAGTAGCTGTATGCAGAGCAATTGATGAAACGGTGACCTGCGTGTAAAGACAGCCATTACACAACATAACCTTTTTCTCTTTTTAAATAGGAGTTTCACACCGATGGTTCACACTGACTCCAACGTGACCGCCATCGCCGTCCTGACGATGCCCCAAACGCTGTCAGATTCCTGCAGCGCACTGAGCAAGCGAACCCAAGGTCAACTCGAGCAGAGGAGGCAAAGCAGAGGCAAAAGAGGGAGAACGATGCGACAGCGGCCTGGCAGCTCCCTCACGGACCACAGAGCTGCGGGACGGGACCCGGCGCGACCCTGTCACAGGGAGGGCAGGAAACCGAACAGAGCCCCAACACCCCGAGAGCCCCAGGACAGCTGCGCTCCAGAGAGCCCCTTCCTTACCTGTGAGGCTCAGAGCAGCCCTGGTCACAGGAAACATGGTGCCAAGCACAGCCCGACCGCGGCCGTGGGACGCGGGTACCCTTGGAGAGCAGTGAAAAACAAAATGGCCGCGCCGGAAGTCACCGGCGCGCGGCGCCGCCGAGTGCAGCCCTCCGGGTAATGTAGTTCCGCTGAAGTACTACGAAGCGGCGGCGGGAAAGCGCCTTTTCGCTGCGAGAAAATCCTAGCGGGGAAAGCCCTGTAGCTGGGAGAGACAGAGACACAGGGGCTCTCGCTATCTAATGCACAGATTGGGAAATGCCTCTTCACAGAACATCGAGGGACAAATTTCCGCTACTGAGCCGGCGCTCCCGTGACGAAAGGACTAAGAGCTCCCCGCAGCGGCTTTCGGCGCAGTGTCAGGATGGCCGAGTGGTCTAAGGCGCCAGACTCAAGGCGTGCCGCGCCTTCCCACGGCGGTTGGGTATTCTGGTCTCCGAATGGAGGCGTGGGTTCGAATCCCACTTCTGACACATCTTTTTTCCCCTTTCTAACTCTACTAATCCCAATCCGCAGAATCGGGAGATGAAGGATTTCTAACGCAAAGCAAAATCGCGGTGAGCCCCGCAGCGCTAGCATGGCGTTCTCATTTACGCATGTACTGAGAGTGAAGCGTGAGTGCTCGATGCCCCTCAGCCCGTTACCACCGACCGAGGTTTTACAAGTGCATTTCATTCACGATTTTTAAGCACCTTTCTAATACACGGCATGGCGATAGACAGGCATTTATAACAGTGGGAAAGCACTCGACTCTGAAGAGCGACGGAGCTCCGCGCAGCTTAGTTCCACGATTCCTCTTGGTTTCGGAGGAGCTCCCGGTTGCAGACTCACCCCGCACCGCAAAAAGGAAGCCCAAGCACACTACAGCTCACAGCATCCAGAAGAACATCAGCACACCCCCATCACACGGCAGAGCAACACCGCCGTGAAAACGCATGCGCGCAGCATAACGCCCACCTCCATGTCTCGAAAGCCCGCCCCTCAGCACGGCGCCACCAATCTTGCAGCCCCAGCTTGCCTCCTTCTTATTGGCTGCCGCTCCAGAGCTGAGCGCAGAGCCAGCGAATAAAATGCCGGCAGTGAAACGCGGGCAGGTCCTACAGCCAATGGGAAGCACCTGGGCGGTGCAAGCCTCTCTGTGGATCAGCATCAGCCAATAGGCGCGAGGCGCTGGCGAAGGGCAGCGATGGCGGCGCTGCCGGTGCTGGCTCTGGCGCTGCTGCTGCTCTGCGGCGGGCCGCGCGCGGCGGGGCAGAAGCGGAAGGAGGTGAGGGGACCGCGCGAGGCCGTCACGGCCTCAGCGGAGCGCGTGGAGCCGGGGAGTGGGTGAGGCGGGAGTGGGGCTGAGGGGTGGGGGGAGCGCTCAGGCCCTGCGGAGCTGCTCGCTGCTCTGTCTGTATCTGACTTCTTTCTTTAAGCGTGAGAAGCGCTGTCTGGGCGTAGCGCGGCTCGCTCGTGTTCCCTCCCGGCTGCGCGGGGTCTGCGTGTGGAAAAGGTGTGCGGGTGTCTTTCGTTGTAAGTGCCACAACGTCGATTATTTCCTTGCCTTTCTAGGGCTTGGGGTACTTTGATACGTAGTTGTTTCAGGTGTAAGTTAACGTAAATAATCGCCATAAATTATTGTTCTGGTCCCGAAGAGCAGTGTTTACAAGGGATTTCCCTCACGATAAACCCCCAAATTCCACTGTAATACTTGTATGGTGTTGCATAACTGTTCTTCAAAGTAGAAAGCTTTGTGTTCTCATGAGTTTTGCAGATATGTCTGGGTGCAGGTATTGTCAGCTGCCCTGTCAGTTAAACACTGAGCTCATTTCCACGACACTCCCACCTCCAGCACTTGTTCCATTGAACTTCGTGATCTCAGGGTGTAGCAATCAGCATCAGATAAATACTGGAGAGACTGGGTTTGTGGAGTGCTCAGTGTGCCTGAATCACTGCGGGGGTTGGAAGGGACCTCTGCAAGTGTTGAGAGCAGCCCCTGCTAGAGCAGGTTCCACAGCAGGTCACACAGGAAGGGGTCCAGACAGTGCTGAATATCTCTAGGGAAGGAGATCCCACCACCTCTGTGGGCAGCCTGCCCCAGTGCTCTGTCCTCTCACAGTAAAGTTCTTCCTCGTGTTTGTATGGAGCTTCCTGCGTTCCACTTTCTGCCCGCTGCCCCCTGTTCTATTGCTGCACTCCACCACAAAGAGTCCGCTCCCATTGACTTGGCTCCCACACTTCAGATCTGTATAAACAGCGCTAGGATCCCCTCTCATCCTTTTCTCCTCCAGACTGAACAGCCCCGGGTCTCTCAGCTTTTCCTCATGTGGAGATGCTCCACGTCTCTCATCATCTTTGTGACCCTCCACTGGACTCACTCTCTAGAAGTTCCCTGTTTTTCTTGGACTGGGGAGCCCAGAACTGGACATGCTCCTCCAAATGTGGCTCCCCCGTGGCAGATCAGAGGGGGATCACATCCCTCAACCTACTGGCCATGCTCTTCTTAATGCACCCCAGGATATCATTGGCCATGTTGGCCACCAGGACACCCAGGTTCTTCTCTGCACAAGTCCTCCATCAGGTCAGCCCCTAAACTTTATCAGTACATGCAGTTATTCCTCCCTAGGTGTAGGGCCTATGTTTGCCCTTGTGGAACCTCTCCAGGTTCCTCTGTACTCAGCTCTCCAGTTTGTCCAGGTCTTGTTGAAAGCAGCATGACCTTCTGGTACATGAAAGCAACAAATCTCACCATTAGCAGCATGGGGTGGTACTTTAGAGCAGGCAGCCTTCAACGGTATGTAAGCTCTCAATGTAAATTTACATGCTTATTAATGATGTGCTTATCAGAAGGCTCTGTGAGTGCCTTTGAGAGCTGAATGAAATATACTATCATGTTCTTCTGGAGTACGGTGCAGTATATGCATCTTCAAGTCTGTGCTGTGAGAGATGGGAGGGAAAAGCACCTGAAGAAAAAACAACACTGTTTCTCTGACTTTTTCAGATGGTGTTATCAGAGAAGGTGAGCCAGCTGATGGAGTGGACGAGTAAGAGATCTGTGATACGAATGAACGGGGACAAGTTCCGCCGCCTTGTGAAAGCACCACCCAGAAACTACTCGGTGATTGTGATGTTCACTGCCCTTCAGCCTCACAGACAATGTGTTGTGTGCAAGTATGGCCTTCATTCATCAACTGGAACTTGAAAGTCATCATGTGATTTGTAGGAGGTTAAATTTAAGAGAGTATCTCTTTCGTGTACATAAAAGTACATGATTTTAAAGTATGTCATATATGTTTTTAGATATTCTGTGGGACTATTTACATTATATGGAGGGAAAACAATGTACTTGTTATTTATTTTATAAATTAATTTAATTATAAATTTATTTATAACTCCTAAAGTAATTTGTTATTCAGACAAAATACTCACAGTGCTGAGTTGCTGCTGTGAGAGCCCGTGATACCCCAGCTTTCCTGGTGTGTGCTACTGAAGAAAAGTTTGCAGAATTACTGCTGGCCTTGCAGTCTAACAGTTGCTGTTAGTTAATAACACTGATTGACATTTTATTTAAGCTTATAATTTGTTGGTCCTCAAGTATTTTAGGACTTTCGTTTATTTGCCTGGAGTGACAGTTTCTGTATAGATAACTTCTGTACCAAATTAGTTCAAGTTAATTGGTGTCCCATCTTCTGATGCAGACAGAGGGACAACTCTGTTCAGTGTCCCAAGGATTGGCAAATCAGATATTTCTGTGTTGGATTTTAAATATTTCTTAGGAAATTATCACTGCTTCTGGTTATGGGCATAATAACACTTGACCTTTATTTTGGACTTTAAGATACAACTGTGCTAAATGCTTTAATTGTTAGATGTTAAGCTGGCCCTGGACTTTTTATTTTAATGTGGGAAAATAAAAGCAGAGGGGTGGGTGGGGTGCTCCCTTCAGTGGGATGGAGGGCTACAGCTCCTGCAGCTGTTCTGTAACTGTATGGGGGGCTGACACGTGACACAGCATCTCACTTCGTGTTTTTACAGGCAAGCTGATGAAGAATACCAGATTCTTGCAAACTCCTGGCGATATTCCAGTGCATTTACCAATAAGATTTTTTTTGCTATGGTGGATTTTGATGAAGGCTCAGATGTGTTTCAGATGGTAATGTTCTCTTTATGTTTTATTTTTAGCTCGTGTTTTGGAGAATGAGGGTAAAGATGTGTATAAAACGTAACACAGTGATTAAAGATGTGTAGAGTTACTGAACTTAGAAGTTAAAAGCTCCCACTCAGATTCAGGAAAGAAAGTAGAAGAGCAGAGGGCAGTAGCAATTTAGCAGTAGTATTAACAACACTGAAATATATGATGTTGGCACAAGGGATGTGCTAGCTTATCTGACTGTTGCTTTGAGGTCTGTCTCCTTTTTGATGGATACTCCTACAGTATAGGAAGAGACAAGACAGAAAACACTGAAGTCCTTAGGAATGGTTAAAAAAGGAATGGTAGATCAGGCTTTCAGTACTGAGTGACTTCTTACACTTTTTTATTTTGGTGTTCTGCTGACATAACAAAATTAAAAGTATGTTTGAGAACTAGAATTGCAAGCATGCATGGAATGATAGAATTAATCATTCACTATAGTTTGCAGATGTTAACTTTCCTTTAGAGAGATGCTTATCTCTGTATTTAAAAGCTACACAGTTTTGGTGATGCTGTTTTATTAAATGGAAGCTTTTGGAAAGGAGAGGTGGAAACTTTTTTAATATTCTTATCGTATTTTCCTGTAGTGTTTCATCAAGAATTAATTCACTAAGCTATGACTTGTATAAATTATTGTACATGTTCTGATGATTCCTTTCCATCTGTTCCATCAGTATATATAGAATAGTATATATATAAGAATATATAAAGATTCAAAAAACACTGTAATGCTGTGAGAAAAATATTGTTGGAGGAAGGTATTAGGAAAAGATTAATAAAAAGAAAGATAAAATGACATTCTAGAATATTTTTCTATAAACAAACTTTTGTATATTGTAATTTCCTGCTAACTGGATGGCACCTCTGAAATGCTCACTACACAGCTGAGTACTGACAAAGGAATGGCAGTTAATTCAGAAAGGAAGCTCAGATGTGTTTAAAAAAGCAAACGGCAGCTTCCCCAACCATCTAGAACAGCTGGCAGCAGAGAGGAAAAGTTATTTCTGAATGCTGAAGAGAGGAAACAGCTTGGCCCATTGGAGGGAAAGTACAGAATGGTATTAATTACTGTCATAGAAAGGGCAAGAACTTGATCTCTTTTTATGAGATATGGAAGTTAAGCTGCTGTGTGCTGCACACTTTGCTAAAATGATTGTGAAACTTGCTTATTGAATACTTATATTTCTATTTGATTTGGTGGCCGTTGCACCACGCAGATGAAATGGAGGCATGTGTTGCTAAGTAGACCTTTGATGGCGCTGTGTTTTCTGTGGATTTTCTGAATACAGCTAAACATGAATTCTGCTCCAACCTTCATTAATTTTCCTGCTAAAGGGAAGCCTAAACGAGGTGACACTTATGAACTCCAGGTGCGTGGCTTTGCAGCAGAGCAGCTGGCACGTTGGGTGGCTGACAGAACTGACGTCAACGTAAGTGTGCATTGAGAGAGGGAGCTTTATCCCCCACCACCTCTGTAGCACTCCCTGTTATTCTGGCTATGATATTTGTTAATTGTGTTTTGCTGATAAGTCTACTCTCAGAGACTCTCAGTAGTTATTGCCCGTGTAATCTTCCATCCCTGGAAATGTTCCAAGCAAGGCTGGATGGGGCTTTGAGGAGCCTGGTCTAGTGGTCTCTCTTCTGAGAGATTGTGTGACCATGTAACTCCATCTTTAAGGTTTCTTCCTCTGTGTTCTAGTATGTTGTCTATGTCTGATAAGATGGTAAAAATCATCTTTCTTTTTCTTCTGCTTCTGAGGAAGGAAATTCTTTCAATTAGTAGGTAAGGTGGTAGTGTGTGAAGGAGGAAGAAACTTTACATACTTTTCAGGTCAGAGCTATCTTATAGGAACTTGTGGGAGGGTTTTTTTTTTGTGTTGATTTTTTTCTACTCTAATATATGGTTGGTTTTTTTGGGTGTAAAGATGTCACTTGTAATCTTGTTGAGAGGAAATAATGAAATTTACCTTCTGTGTATAGATTCGTGTGATAAGACCACCAAACTATGCTGGGCCCCTGATGCTGGGACTGCTGCTGGCTGTCATTGGTGGCCTTGTGTATTTGCGTGGCAGCAATCTGGATTTTCTGTATAACAAAACGGGCTGGGCGTTTGCTGCTTTGGTGAGTGATCATAATTCTTGACTTCCTGTTGTTGTGAGTTTTATTTCAATTGACATTTTTAAAAGCTTTTGTTTAAATTTTGCTTAAACCTGCTAGAGGACAGTGAGGTGTGTTTAGCTTTTCTTTTCGGTAGCCTGATAATATTTGATCTCCATTTTTCTTTTCATCTCCAGTAATACTTCATTGGATGCTTTCTATAGTAATAAAGGGCAATGCCTAGCTTAAGGTGGCCTTCCAAACTAGCACTTTTTGGTATTAAATGAAAATAAATGGAGTGGAAAACCTTTCTTAAGGAGTATTTTTTTTTCTTTCCTTTTCAGTGTTTTGTATTAGCAATGACATCGGGTCAGATGTGGAACCATATTAGAGGGCCACCCTATGCTCATAAGAACCCCCATACAGGACAAGTGGTAAGTCACTTTTCTCTGTTTATACCTCTGCTTTTCTATTCAACAGAGTAATGTCACTATTGAAAGAGTCACAAATTTTTGTTCAGTGATTCATTCATTTTAAGACTGATGTTACTAGTTCATAATGTTTGAAGAATAATGGCAAACATTGCCTAGGGTTTTCTAGGTGTATTGCTTTCTGTTCTCAGGAATAAGCTTTCTGTGAGCAGGATAACTAATTCTTAATAGGACAAGAAATATTAGGATTAGTTTGCTATCTAGCAACATGCTCAGCTTTATGTTTGAAACAAGTGTTTTCCATGCAGCAAAGCATTAGTCATCATACAGAGGGTACTCCACAGAAAGCAGGACATACGGGCTCAGAAGTGTTGCCTTATTTTGATACCAAAAGAGTTCTGGGTCTTCTTGTGAGGAAACTTTGATTATTCTAGTAATTAAAGAAAGTTGAGAAGGTGCTAAAAATAATGCTCTAGGGCAAGGACTTCGGTAACCCTGTATTCTATAATCTTTGCTAAGAAGTTATTTGGGATAGAGATTTCCCCCATCCTACAGTAAGCATTTTTCTTTCATATTTCCTACTTTTCTTTATCTCCACCCCCCTCAAGAGTAAAGGGGCATGCGTATGCATGTCTTTTAAAAGTTAAATGTTTTGAAGGAAGGATTTAACTATTCCTGTTTGTTTTCATGTTTGCTTTTCAGTGTATAATTACCTGTGATACTTCCTTCTTTTCTCTCACATGTGTATCATATCTCTGGTGGTGAAAAGCCATGACAGTTCTAATAGCTAACAGGAAAAGAGGTGTCAGTGTTGGGTCTTACATGTTAAATAGTGCTATCGTTGAGCCTGGCAATCTCATATTTAACCTGATCTTCTACAGCTCATGCACCTACCTAATGACTTCTGTATGAAACATCTTGCTTTGAGATTCTTAAGATAAACTGTCTACTGGTCTTAGACTTAGGAAATTTTATTGTTGGGGGGAAAAATTAGTTTTAACGTGTCTGGAAATATACTGCCCTGCACACAATACAGAAGTAGATGCACAGTATAGTCTGTATGCACCAAGAGCATTGCACCTCCCAAGGTTGTTCCCACATTGTGGGCTTTTCTCATGTATTTCACTCAGCCAGAACGGGTTTGGTGAAATGTCCTTTTGTGCCCAGTGAGGTGGGTCAGGCCCCTGTGTTCTTCCAGCACACAGCTCATCTCCTTATCAACCATGTTCTTCTGCTTGCATATAATCACAACTGTAGTGAAGGCAAACTTCCCATAAAGGATAGAACACAACAGTAATCTTAAATGAATTTCAAGCTTTGTTAACCCATACGTTTGGTAAACTTTAATAAAAAAAACAAACAAACATACAAAACAAGAAATGAAACCAGCAGAAGATTCCTGTCTGAGCCAAATGAAGTTCAAAGTCAACAGAAATTTTCATCTGAAATGCTTTTTTTCAAAGAATTTCTGCTTTTTACTTTGTGATGTTATTTGTTTACCACATTCCTGCCTGTTATTTGATTTTAATACAAAGACTGAAGAACAAAGCTTCAAGGGTGATGTTTTTTCCTCTGATGGCATGAAAAAGATTTAAAATGCTCAGCTCTGGAACCAAGTGAGTGATGTTCACACACTGTCACAAAGATGAGAGCAGTGTCTGTAGAGTAAGGATCCAAGTCAGGGTTTGGATCAGAGCTGAAAGCCAGCAGGTGCAGGAGAATGTAACTATCCAAAAAGGGAATGTAGGTGGTGAAGGTGGTAGCAGCTTTTGCATGATTACAGTCAGAGCAGTACTTTGCACATGATAGTACAGGAAGCATTTCTGATGCTGCCATAGCCCCCTGTGCCCCAGTTCATGTTCAACAGATGGAACTGTTCATGCTGCATCTTCTTTTGTCTCCTGAAGGAGACATTGCAAAACTCAGTTCCGAGCTCTATAGCTGCTGTTAATTGTGTCAAAGTTGGCTCCAGTCTTTCTAAAATTCAGTTCTTTGTCTCTTACAGAGCTATATCCATGGAAGCAGCCAAGCCCAGTTTGTGGCAGAAACACACATTGTTCTTCTGTTCAGTATCCTTCTTACTGAGACATGTGTTGGTGACAATTCTTCTGTTAGCTTATGCTACTGCCTGCTCTATAAGTGTATTTTGTCATGGCTCCTGTCTGTCAGTACTAGCAGGAGCTAGTAGAGACCATGTTGACAACTGTGGCTTTCTAATGACAGTGATCTTTGAGTGCAGGAATGTTCACTGCTTTCTCACCACCTTCTTCCTTGCTCAGTGACTGAACTGGATGGAATAATAAGGCTCTTCAGGAAAGCCCCTTTTCCTTTATGTGTGTCTCGTCTTTTCAGTCTCACTTAACTCTCCCTGTGGTATTGAATTATTTCTCTGTTAGCGATGTTTTTATTTCTTGGCTCACCTTCTTTGCCTTTAACCTTAGCTCTTGTTCGTGCTAACAAGTCAGGATTTTTTCATGCTGATATTGAGCCATCAGGAGAGGTAAGCAGAATCTTTCTGGGTTGTGTTGTTTTCTCATTTGTATAAAGATGTTTTTTTAGAGTGTGCATTGTCTTTTCTGCTCGTGTGTGTGTTCATCCATCACCTGTGACTTGGGTCATCTCTGAATCAAGCTCTTCTTGTCTTCTCACTAGTACCAGCCTGTGCCTTATTTTTACAACGGAATAGGTCTTATTTAATACTATTTTTTTCCTTGCAGCTTCACTGTCCCAAATAGTCTATATTTTTATGGAACACAAGTATACTTTGCAGCATACTTACCACATACACATTAATGAGTTTCTCTCTTAAATTGTATGACTTCAAAACTATGAAGTACCTGTCCTTGTTAGTACTCTACAGTGGCTAATGAGTTTCTGTTGCAGCAGCAGGTTCTTAGTAACTGAATGGTTTCTCTTAAATTTTTGCAAAATCCCAATTTCATTGAGAGATACATTTGTATTTTTTCCTTTCTTATGTAATTTACTGATATAAAGGAAATAATACTTAAATATGGTGTTAAGCTTTTTTCTGTTTTACCCTTTGAACTCTGTATTCAGTATCAAAGACTTGTTAATACTGAATAATTCAATTTAGTGAGAGACTTCCAGTCTTTTTCTAGCCACTGTTGTACTTCTGATGCATTCTGTCAAATGTAACATAACTTTTTATTTATGCCTGTTTGCATTATTGCTGTCTGTGACATCATGGAGCGGATTTGCTGTTTTGCTAATGACATTTAAAGCAGCAGAAGTTAAACTGAAGATTTAGATGAGACTCAAATCTTCCTGTTTGAAAGAATCCATGTTAGATCAAATGTTGTATTCATTTTTCTGTTTCTATTAGTTAAAATGCAGTTTGTAAATTCCTTCTGGGAGTTTCTAAAACAACTGTAGGAGTGGATTTGCCTCCCTGAAGGAAGAAGTCCTGTTTCATTACAGGCTGAGGTAGTAAATACACATTTTTAAACTTTGCTTTGAGACCTACTATATATTCTGGTTTATGCGTCAAACTTTGTATTTTTTTCTTGGAATTTAATGAATATGAGCAACTTCCATTTGCTGTTTTTAACCCTTATATTTGTTGATTAGACCAGGAAGCCTGTAATTTTTCAAACTTAAGAAATTAGGAATGAGTGCATTGTATTAAGTCCAGTGTATTTTGTTGACTTAGCCTTAAACAGTGTCCACAGATGGTGGTGTTACTTTAGGAATGGTACTCCTCCATGAAGCTGCTACTTCTGACATGGATGTGGGGAAGAGAAAGAGTAAGTACTAATACTTTCCTCTCCATCTGAAGGAGTGACATTATATAAAGATGAGGGTATTTAACAGAAATGCTTTTGTGCCGTTTTCTTTAATTGTGAATATTGGTCAATCTTAATTTTCATTATTTCTGTTAGTTTTGAACAAACAATGGCATCCACAGTTTCTATGGACTCTTCAACAGTTGCAGTTGATTGCATAATAGAATAAGTAGAATAAGTTTCTATTTCACAATTGGTTATTTTTTTTTTTCCAAGGAAGAATTAAAGAAGGAAAAAATGACTCAAAGTGTAATAAGAATAAGAGTAGAGTATTCTTTGTGGTCTAATATAATACTGAGGTAATCTGTTAGAATAAAAACAAGTCAGCATAAGTTTCTCAGTATTAGAAAAAACAACTCTAAAATTATCATGCAAAAAATACTCTTGACACTCTAATCTGGCAATAAACTTGTTATGGATTTCATTATTTTATGTGTCCAGGTGAAGACAGTTGGAATTTTTCTTCTCTCCCCCATTTTATGGCCTTGTTAATCTCATTTTATGTCCATGCTTTAGTCAAGAAAAACATCAAACCACGTTTAGCTTCTATATATCTTGTGCATTATTTCCAATTCATAGTGTATGGATTTGTCTTTTTTCTTCTTCTCCACTGTTATTAGTGAGGGCTATATCAGGATAAAGTGCATGCAAATTCCATTCTAGTCTTATGTGAGATGCTCAAGAGCATTTTTTCATAACTACCTATTCTTGCATTGGTCTTCACAACAGCAGTTTCAGTTTTTGGATATTATTAGTACATGTGGACCTGGTGGGAATGAACTGAAACAGACTTCTGCTCTAATCTAGGACTGTGTGCACATGTGCTTACTAGTTTCCTTGCCTTGTCAGGGAAGGATGCTATTGTAAGCTTTCAACCTTTCAGTGAAACCTTTATTTCAGCAGCTTTTCAGGAAAAAAGAAACTCAAGGCGATCTGGGGAGGATGGAAATAAAGATACCTTGGGCCATTTTGTTAGCAAGAGATAAAAGGGACTTACTGTCTTTTACACTGGTGATATAAGATGGGCTTACAGTATTTGAAAGAAAACTGATGTCAGTATAGCTCTTAATGACTATAATAAAGGTTTAATCTGACTAAACTTGTAAATATTGCAGAATGCTTTTGTTAACTATGGTATTTTTGGAGAGAGCTGTCACTTAACTATAGTCTTATTCTGCATCTCTTGCAGTCATGTGCATTGCTGGTATTGGCTTGGTGGTGTTCTTTTTCAGTTGGCTACTGTCTGTCTTCAGGTCAAAATACCACGGATACCCATACAGGTACTGCTCTTCTGCTGCTGCAGTCATTGTTTCCATGTGCACTGCAATACAGCTACATCACCAGAGGTGGTTAAGGAGGAAGTGCAGTTTTACTGCTTTCAAATTAAGACTTTGAGAATAATAACAGAAGTTTTTACTTGGACTATATGGTTATGAATGAATCTGTTCCTGTGGACTGGCATTTGCTTGTCCCTTAATGTTAATATAAACCAGAATGGAGTAAGAAGCCAAGGTTTTTTTTTTCTCCTCTGAAATATAATGTGGTGAGAAATACTCATTTAAAAAAAAAAAAAGCTCCACTTGCTGCTCAGAGTAGCAGTACTGGCTGATAGTACAGTAATAGAGCATGTGGTGGATACTACTGTTTTTCAGTTGGCCAAAGCAAAGGTTATGCTGCATTCCCTTTTATGCTGTTATGTGTTTATGAAATATTTCTGTTCTTATATTGATATCTCTGCCAACTTGTATTGAAATAAGTGCATCTTTACTACTTTTCTCCAATACTCATATGTTCTAATTATTAATTCTTATTGTTGGGAACAGGGATTGGGGTTGAGGCTTTAAAGCTGCAGATATTTCAGGATTGCTCCTATAAAGAGTATAGCACTCTTTTAGTGGTTAATTTATTTTTCTATATTGATGGATATAGGCATCTTGTTTTATGTATTTTGCAGGTATAAATACACGTTGAGAGGCCAGCAACTAACCATCTTGGCTTCTGCAAGGTTTTTAATGTGTCTAGAAGGCTAATTCTAACTTGCACTGGCAAATATATTGTCCTCTCTCTGTGAGAGGCCATCATGATGGGTGACATTAGCAGAAAGCATGTCAGTGGGTTCCTAGAATTCTGTAGTATGCAAGGACACTAAAGGTTTATTTTTTTTCCCAAGATTTCTGTTTATTAAGGATTACTACCAATACACTCCTTATGCAGATAGTTAATTAGTTTCATTCTGATTAAGAACAATGTTTCTGGCTTGCAGTCTGCATGTTGCACCATGCCACTGACAGATCCTCACTCAGCTTTCTGCCAAACTGTGAAGATATCTACCTTACTTGTCCTGCTTGAAAGTTTATAGTGGTGGTTGTGACCTGAGGTGGCGGGGTTATGCCTTTTGTCTCCAGCAGGAGGTGGGAGTTATGGGATAGAGTGCAAAAGGAGTGCCTCATCTGGATTAGATTCAAACAGTGAGGTGGAGGCAGAAGGCTAGTTGCTAAAATTAGAATCATCCTCATTATCTGTTTGCAGTGAAAGTATTTATTCAGTGATCTCACTTTCTGAGACTGCGATTGTATGGTTTTTGCTGTAGTAAAGACAGAGGTCTGAAGATAATTTTGAATTCCTGAAATTATTGGCTCTTACCATGACTGTGAGATTCAAGGACAGCTACTGCTCTAACTCACTGTGAAATGTCTTGTGCTTCTTGCCAAACAGTTCTTAGTGAAACACATACAGTTGCACTGTGATAAGCTAGCCCAGTACTTTGCTGCTCCTGAAATTCTGCTCAAAAAGCCTCTTGTACTTTTCTTCTACCAACTCCTCAAATATCCATAACCTGTGAATTATGAAATCCTGCTAGGCCACTGTTGTGTTCTCTCTACACTCACAGGCTGAGTAGCTCTTTCAGTCACAGCAGTAGTCAGTTCTTTCATTTTTTTTTCAGTGTCTCTATAATAAATCGTGATATTCACAAAGACTTCTCTAATACTGGAAGAGACCTGAATTTTTTGTTGAATAACTGATTACCTTTCATTCTGTTCTTTGCAGTGGTCTTACACACTTCTGCTAAGTTTGTAGCAAGCATGATACTGCTGCTCTGCCTTGGCTTGAGGGGTACCAAAGTCTTGCTTTTAAGTGGTTTTCTCCACAGCTATTTAACACTTAGTTTTTCATTCTGATTTTCTGGATGTGTGGGAAGCTAATTAGGCTATTGAAGGCCTTTGCTTTTTATGAAATTAATGTATGTTTGCTTTTCTTTGTTCTTGCAGTTTCCTAATGAGCTAAAGGATTCCAGAACCTGTAACATCAGGAAGGTGGTGACTATGAAACTGTAACAGAATGGAAGAACTAAAGATGTATGGTTCATACTACCTCTCTTTACACTGAATGAGATAGTTAAACACTGAACCAAAGATGGCATGCAGTGCCTTAAATAAAACAAGCAGTGTGCATTGAAGAATGGAGTGTTAAGATGCAATCTCTCCCACAAGCTTTACATCTTCTGATTCAACTTTAAATCTAATGGAAGTCAAAACTTTGCATTTAGAACTGCTATGTTTCCTTATACTAACCGAAACGGTACTTGGAATCCAATTGGATAATCTCTTTTGTGTGTCTTTTCCCCTCAAATACTTCTTGCTCATCCTTGGAGATGACAATAGCTTTCCTGTTGTGCCTTTGCATGGTTGAGGAAACCTCATGTACCTGCGTATCTCTTCCTTCAGTCTGTGTGTGACCCTTGGAGCATACTCCGGATTCCTTTTCAGGATGTGCATGCCCTAAGGAGTATATGTCGACTTTGAGAAGAGCATTTAACTGCAGTATGATGCAAGAGATGACTTCACAGATGAAGGAAGACTTGATAACGGGTAGTAATGGCTCAGTAAAATTTCAGTCAACCTACTAATTAATTTTACACTTCATATTCAGGACTGAAAGAAATAATCAAGAACTTAGTGTATTTCTTCTTCTCCCTAGTAAATAGCCAAAATTTATGGTAAACTTCTCTGTCCTCAACTTGGTTGAAGTCCCTATTTGTTATAGTGCAGCTCGTTTAATTGTTAGAAACCTTCTTGTCAAATAATGAAACTCCATCAGTTGATTTGTAAATATTGGCTCACAGCTGAAGAAGTACTCTCACAGTGATCAACACTTTTTCCAAAAATAACAGAAAAGAAAACTGAAAAGCTAATTACAAAGGTTACTAATCTGTTGCATGAATTACAAGTTGCTAACTGGCCTTAAAGTTACTGCTCAGCATCTGCTGTTAGATTTCTGGTCACAATGTAAGTTCTCACATTCTCTGCTTTCTCCAAATTTTTTTCAGCCTTATGTCCTTGGGGAGGATATGGGAGTGGGCCAAGATATCTAATCTCAAATGTTGTTACCCTAGGAAAGCTTCCTTAGCCTTACAATTAAATGGATGTGCTTTTTTGCTTTTTTTATCTCATGAAGGTGCTTTTTCTTAAGGGTTTTTTAGTTGAAAACCTTGTGTCTCAGCCCACGCTGTTTTGTAATTCAGCATCTGCACTATAGGAAATGTTTGTGGCCTAATTCAGCAGTACTGCCTTCTGTAGATTAAGATGGCCTTGGTGGTTACTAGTCAGAGGAAAATACAAGACTGGCTTCTGCTTCTGCCTGTCTCCTGCCTCTGAGGATTACAGGATATGGATACTTAAGATTTAAGCTCAAAAAGAGCTTTATCATTCAAAGTAGAATGTTGTTATTATGCAATTTTGCTACATTAACACACATCTCAAGTGCCTTAACTTTTCTAATTTAGTTGTTTAACATTTCAACTTGTTTGTGAGAAGCATTTTGTTTTAACCATACAGAATGACAAATTTTAGGATTGGATAAGGTGTGTGCTTGGCTGGATTTTGGACAACTTTCAATAAATTTTTTTTAATCCATGCTCCTGTGTCTTTCAAACTTTCAGACTGAAAAAAAGTTACAAACTTATTTTCTTCCACTATTGCTTCAATGTGTTTATAAGTGTATATAGTAAATAAGCTGGGTGTGGCTGAGTAGATGGGATTAATAGTGTATGTGTGTGTTTATGCAGGAAATCTCAACCTAAAGCATCACTGCTAGAGGCCTTCTCATATAGCCAGCTTAACAGCACAGGGGCTGCGTGTTTTGCACTTGTACCTCAGGACAGCTGTCAAAGACAAGTCTTGGCTTCCTGGAGTCCCTGGCAGGTAATGTTTCTGAAGGTGGAGTCTAGTGAGCACTACAGTTCTAGATGGTTACACCTATTTGTTTTCCTGCCCTGTTGGTATTTTGGGAAGGCTTCCAGTAACCTTTAAGATTGGTTGTGCATCAGTCGTTAACAGTGCAGCAAAAGTGCTTCACAATTTCATTCTGAAGTCATGTTTTCTACTTTACTTAAAAGCTTAGATCTTGACCACTCTGACAAAACAAGTTTAAACACTTGTCTTGTTCTGGTTTAACTGTACTACTTCTATCATGAGAATAATCTTAACAAGAAATAAAAAGTATACGTAGTGGCTATTTCTAGGTCAGGAGCACATACAGTTATTAAAGTAATTGTCAGTTGATAACTATACATGTCTTTAGCCATTTTTTTTTTAAAGTAGGCTAGTATCTACTTAAGACAACTCATTACTGCTATTATGACAGTAATCAGACAGTGATGAGGTTCAGCTGTAGTCCTTGACTTCTTTTACTAAACTCTGAAGCACTCTTTCAAGTGTATTGGATCAGCATGCCTATTATTGCCTTGAGGGGAGCGGTCTTGTGTCCAGGGTGAGCTTGGCTGTAGGTATGCAGGATGTGCAGAATGTTTTTCTAGAGGGCACACAGTATCGATCCATATGTGGATTTTGGTGGGCTGCTGCTACTTGTATTTGGACAATTTGGTGATAGATAAAAGCAAGTGATGTTTTAGAACTGCAGCTTTGACTGTGAGATAGAATCTGGGATCAAAAGCTATTGAGTCAGCTTTTTGCTAGTAATAAAATTGAGTAAACAGAGGATGCAATTCTGTGTTAAAAAGATAAGCTTTAAAACAAGTTCTGGACTTGTTTGTAGAATTTGTGTGAGAAATGTAGGCTTACATGTTCTGAAGTTTGAAAATGCTATTTATTTCATCGCAATTGCCTTTTGGAATGAAATACATGCCAAGGAGAGGTTATACTTGAATTAACGAGGCTTCTACTTCATGTTTCTTTCCTTATTTCACAAGTAATGTTGGGAACCTAGGTGAGTGTGTACCTTTTATTTCTGTAGGAAGAAAACTTCCCTTTTCAAGGCTGGTTATATTTTAAGTGTCTAATTGTCACCTGTCTCTAATTCTACTCCATGCTGGACTTGGTGCCCCGTTCTTCCCTTTTGACTGTGGAGAGATGTGAGCACTGGGCTGCTCCAGGCATGCAGGTTGGCAGCATTCTTGTGAGAGCATGATGCTTCTTCCCCTCTGTGTCTTTGTTGTTCATATGGATTTTAACATCTGATGGGGCTGCTGCTACAAGGGGAGAAGGTAGTCTGGGTGTGCCTAGGTCTTAAGTGATGCTGCCAGTGAGGAACGATAGCTGTGCTTTTTCCTCTGAAGGACATTTAAAAATATGTAAATTCTAGCGATGCTGTGCTTAAGTGTGTCTCTAGTTAACAGGACAACTTGTGCTGCTCAACTATGTGTACTGCGGTTATGAGCGTTTGTCACACCTTCCTGTCACAGAGTCATAGAATGATAGAATCAGAAGGGCTGGGGTTGGGAAAAAAGCCCACCCGGTTGCAATTCCCTGCTGTGCTGTGTAGAAGCAGCGTGAAGGAGCAAGGTCAGCTGTGGCCGTGGCCCTGGGCGCTGTCACGACGTTCCTCCCGCGTGGGCACGTGGCTCGCGGGGCCGCGCGCACCGAGGCGCCGTTGGTGGAGCCCCCTACCGGTCACACTCGTCAGTNTGGCGGCGGGAGGCCGGGTGGGGAGCGTAGGGGGAGGGGACGGCGGCGGAAGCGGCCGGGCGCGGGCTGGCGGCGGGCGCTCGCTTCGCAGCCGCCGCGCGCGGCACNCACAGAGTCATAGAATGATAGAATCAGAAGGGCTGGGGTTGGGAAAAAAGCCCACCCGGTTGCAATTCCCTGCTGTGCTGTGTAGAAGCAGCGTGAAGGAGCAAGGTCAGCTGTGGCCGTGGCCCTGGGCGCTGTCACGACGTTCCTCCCGCGTGGGCACGTGGCTCGCGGGGCCGCGCGCACCGAGGCGCCGTTGGTGGAGCCCCCTACCGGTCACACTCGTCAGTGCACTTCGCTTTGGAATGATGTCACGGGACTTGGTGCATGACGTCAGCCCCCTCCCCCTCCCCCCCGTTGATGTAACCCTCCCGCCGGCCAATCAGAGCGGGGAAGGCCGGACGGTGACGTAAGCGCCCTTAGCAACAGGCCCCGTCGGAGCGGCCCAATTAGAAAATCGCTGGGGGCGGCAAGGAGCCAATGGGAGTCGGCGAAAGAGGAAGGCGGCAGGAGGCAGGTCTCCCTCATCCTCTCTCCGACAAGATGGCGGCGGCGCTGGCGATGGCGGCAATAACGGCTTTGTCTCCTTTCAGCGCCTGAGNCGGCGCCTGTCAGCCCCCGCCACACGTGTGCGCTCGTAGTGTTCCGCCCGCTCGGCCCCGCGCGGGAGGGCCCTTCGCGGGCGCCTCCCGCTTTCCTTGAGGGGCGGCTCCCGTCGCGCCGGTGGGGATGAACCGTTCCCTTGAAGTCAGTAAGCTGCTATAAACCGAGCCGGTGCCGCCAGGCGCCATGTTAAAGCGTTAACGCGGAGTTGGGTTTGGATGTTTGTAGTTAGGCTGAAGGGTCTGATCTGCACTGTCAGTCGCACACAAATACTCCAAGATGCCTGAGGCGGCTCGTAAACAATAAAGCATTGTTCGTGAACCCTCAAAAATGCTGCGTATGGCTTCAGCATCAAACAGAATATTAAAAAAGAGGGGCAGCACGCTGTCTTAGGTACCGAACCGCCAAGTTTCTTCTGAGGTCGTGTTTGTGTATCCTCACCCCCGGTTTCAGACTTCCCTTGAGCAGTTCACAATCACCACGTACTTTGGGCCAGAATTTAAGTGGGTGGCAGGCTTTTTTTGCTCTTCCATACTGCTTGAGTTTAAAGCTTTAACATTTCAGAGGAAACAATGCACGGGCATAGATTCTAACAAAGAAATTAAAGTATTATAATTGTTTTGGATGTTGGTCACGTGCTAGATGCAAGTCATAAGCATTACAAACATACGTTTGTGCATGCATGACTTCCCAGCAGCTACCAGTTTCTTGTGCATGCCTCATGTAAAGGAAGGACTCCCATCTCTCACTCCTCCCCGTGCCCTTAGAGCACTCTGACAGTTTAAACCAGTTTTTTGTTGGGTTGATTGTTTTATTTGTAGGCTGAAGTACAAATGGAAGCTGTTTCCTTCTTTCATCTTCAGTCCTTGAAAAGCAGGAGTGGAGTTTGATTTCTGTGTAGCAAGAAGATCTTGCTTAAGTATTCTTACATTGTCATAGCACGTGAATTAATGTGAAAAGGCTGCTTTAGTATATGCTTCAGTGGAGCATAGGTGATACAGGAGGTCATACCTTTACCTGCAGAAATGTTAATTGCATTCCTTCATGAGTTTCGTTTGTAACCTTGAAGATGAATGGTATGTACAAGGTAGATTTGAGATTGTATGTAATGTCTGAGTTGAATGTCTATGCATTAAGCAGGCCCTATAACAACTTTTAGATAGCAGGGTATCGTATTTTTTGATGCTCCAAACTAATTCTGTTATTAGCTGAGTGCTCAGTCAGTGCAGGTGTTTTTGATGACCCTCGTTGTATACAGAACTCATCTAGAGGAGTGTTTTTTAATGTATAGGAGTAGTTCTGTTGTAGGAACTAAGCGTTACAGTGTTGGGTACTGTGGTTTCAGGATTAGGAGCTGATGAACACATTGATTGCAAGAGCTTTTTTCTTATTTTCTCCCAGTTCAATTTCTCCTAATGCCGGAGAGAATGAGAGGGAAAAGCACTGCAGATGTGTTCATGGTGTATTAATGTGTTGGTACAGGGGCAGAGGTGCTCTCCCTCCACTTTTTGCACACACATGCAGGCACATTTCTTTGCTCTCACACACACAGTATTCTTTGCTCTTGTTTCCAGCAAGCCCTGCTGGCCTTCCAGCTGCTGCCTTTCTGTCACCCTGCACCATCTCCCTGCTTGTTCATTTACTGAGATTTTTGGACAAAGTTTCATATAGAACTTGCTTTATTTTTCTTTTTAAAATGGAGAATCTTTGTTGTAATGGCACGGTCTGTTCCTAACAGTTTTGAGCGTTGAAGTGAATAAGCACAATAGCAAAAGGTGTTTTGAATCTTGGACCATCCGGGTGGCAATGTAGTGATACCAATTATTTTAAGCTGGTAAAATAATTTTCAGGTGAACTTCTTTATGCTTTGGTCTTCCCAGTGTGCAGTGTGGGTTCTGCATTTTGGAGTCACTTGAATTTCCGTGTTCAGAGTGAGTTATGTTACAGGTTTGTATGATGCATGTTAATTAATGCTATAATAATCTATCAGGAATAAGTCAGTATTAACTGTCCACATTAGGTGGAGGTACATTGTAAGTTAGCAGTCTTCCTTGCTGTCATGTGGAATGGGTGTAAGCAGATTCTTTGCTCTTTGTGAGGAAGTAGTCAAAACCTGAGGCTGGCTGTCACCTTCTGTGCCAGATGTGCCCTTGAGCCCCAGTGTGCTCACACTGAAGTGAAATATCTCCCGGAGACCCTTACTGCAGTGACTGTGTTGCTTCTGTTTCTGTGTAGTATAGTCTTAGGGTTTTGTATGCTGTTACAGTCTCTGCGGGGCTTAAGAGAAGTTGCCTTCTTCTCCCTTGGAATAGTATGGTGTGAGAAGGGGATGGCCCTACCATTACTGAAACTTCACATTCCTATTTTCATTACAGGTGAAGATTCTGTGTGCACTTGCAACATCTGTAATGAAGGGTGTAAGTGTCCATGCTTTTTACTTGTATACAACTCACCAAAAGAAAATGCCAGAACAGAAAATAATGCTAACACATTATGTTCACCGTGAGAACAAATGCCTGTGTCAAATGATGTTTTTAGATGGAATCACTAGATAGGCCTTTTATAAACAGGGGAGCCTAGGGATACTGCTGACCCTTGTGAAATCACATTTCGTATCACTGGAGTTTGTGCCTGCAGGTGATTGGGAAATATGAGTTGGTTCACGAGTAGGTCAGTGTTGCAAGTTCTGGTGGCAAGTCAGGACGGAAAAGACAAAATTGTCAAGATTCACTGACAAATAGAATGGGAGACTTAGTAGTATTGACTTAAAAAGATAGTAAGTAGGTAAAGTTCTCTAATTTACTGAGGGACAGCACTAAGCTGGCAGAGTTGTTTGTAATGTCTGGCTACAAACAGTTTTCACGCAAGATAGAAGAAGGATTGGTTGATGTGAATTTTAGCAGTGCTATTTTTTAAGGAAAGGAGTGCAACCATGAGAAAAAAAAACAACCAAACTTGATTTCACAGGTTGCTGCCCAGAGTCAACTTCAGTGCTGTTCAGACAAGGCTTTTTGTTTTTTTGTTTGTCTGCAGGCTGCAGAATTTTCTTCCTTTCATGCATTAACGCTAGAAGCTGCATAGGGCAGATACATCTGTCATGTAAAGCAGAAACAAGAATTCTGGCAATAAATTCAGCATTGTTAGTGGGGCAGTCTGAGATGACTGTTATTTTGGAAAACAAAAGAGCTGTGCTTCAGGAAGACTGTAACCCTTCAAACTGGATAACAAGCCTGATGGGTAGTGTCTGGGAAACTCTGAGGAGCACACTTCAATTCTCAGAGTTTGTGATGAGTGATGTCTCACTGAGAATCTTCTACAAACTTCAGAAAATGGAACACAAATGAAACAGAAGAGAAGATGGTTATTTCGTCTCTAGTTCTGATGCTGTTGTGTGGAGCCCTTCTTTCTCTTCAAGCAAAGCACACTTCTGCTTTTGTGATAGTATTTAGTCTTGTAGGTTACATGCATGCTCATTTCAGCTTCCTTTCCTGAGTTAATGTATTAAAATACTCAGTGTGCCATGACTTCTGTCTCAGAAAGGTGAAAATACTTTATTTAGGTTTTGAGGTGGTTGACTTCAGTCAGTGTTTCTAATCTTGCAGGCTGTTTTACCATTGAAATTGCAGACTTCTGTATAGCATTGAAACCTACTAAAAATGAAGTTGTTAAAAACAAAAACTAAAACATACAAAAAAACCCCTTCATTTTCCAGTGAAGCATGGTAACTCTCAGCCAAATCCTATTACAGCTGTTTGGGTGCCCTCTCAAGAAAAAGAAATTGTGTAATCTTCTTGAATGTAATAAAGGGTCTCTTAGTGATTTCGAACCATTCCCCTTGTGTGTCTGGAGAGAACTAATTCTGTTTACTAGTCTGAACCTCTTGTGCTGTACTTACACTCCAAAGTTACTTCATCCTTATCAACAAACATCTTGAGCTCTATTAGGTATTACTTGATTGAGCCTTGTGGACCAAGGTCAATCATAACCAACATAAGAGTGAATCCATTCTAATGAAGCCTTAACCATAGCGTCTGAAAGTTCAGCCGAGTGCCAGAGATGTACCTCTCTTTTCAGTCAGAGCTTCAGTATTCAGGTGCTTTCTGGCTGTATGTGATTTAATAAGTTTGGTGTGATACAATGCCGTTTGAGCACAGGAAAATTGTTTTACTGTGAGAATGGCCAGACACTGGAACAGATTGAGCACAGAGCCTGTGCAAGCTGCAGCAGCGGAGGTGCTCAGTCCCTGCTGGCCGTGGTTCTGGCAGCTGCTGTTGCTGACCCTGCTTGTGCCAGGGGTCTCACTAGGGGATCTCCAGAGTTGCAAGGGTTCTCCCTTCCAGCCTCAGTGCTTCCCTGGTTCTCGGTGCCACTTACTTGACCAACTGTAATTTTGCTGTTACAAGTTCAGGTATTGCTACTTCTGGAGTTTATACATCTCCCCAGCTGAGGCTGTGATTGTGCAAGGGAGCAGTGAATGAGATTAGAGGGCAGATCTAGATTCAGCAGAAGAAAAGGCAATTTGTAATCTGGATTGGTTTCTGTGCATAGGTTAAAACTATTGCTTATCCTGAAAAGGAGGAGGAAGGAGAGAACTGAGTGTGACATGGGCATAATGATAGTTTGCTTTTATTTTCTGGTTTTCTAGTTTCTCTGAGAGAGGTGGACTTCTGATCAGGGAACAAATGCTTTTCTAGATGTTAACATTCTTTGCTCTCTCTGACAAGTCTTGAGCATTTCACTCACCTGTGCTGAACCGCAGTACAGTCACATTTTGTATGAAACATCTATGTGGGCTCTGCCCTTGTAACTCAGACCTTTGTATCACACTTACTCTGACACTTATAACAAAAAACGTCTGTGAAGGTTTGCAGGTGACAGAAGACTGGCCTGATTGTATCATGACTTAAGCAATGTGAAAGCAAATTACTTGCCCGGGGGATGGAAGGATACCTTCTAACTGTTTTGGAACTGCATGTTTAATTGAATGACATCAGCTTTGGCTTTATTTACAATTAAGAAGTTAGTTTTAAAGGTGTTCTTTTTAGTAATGCATTAGAGACAGGAAAGCTTTGAAAAATCATGCTCTTGTCTCCATCAGAGGTTTGGGTGCAACTATGCTAGCATTTAAAATAAGTTCATTTTTGAAGAGTGTTTGGTTGATAATGCAGAGTGCCTTGGAGTGCACAAACAGATTTCTTCTGGGTGGAACTGAGCTGAAAGATGCAGCAGTGCAGGTGTGCTCCAGCTGTTAGTGCCTGAGCAGCCTGCAGGACTAGGCAGTAATTGTCTGAGTTACACAAATATATGTAGTGTGGGTAGTGGGTCCTCAGCCTCAGATCTTGTGTTCTGATGGAAATGGTGTCTTTTTCTCTATTTCCCTCTTCCCACTGTCCTGATGAAAGTATTCAGACTTCTGCTGTGGGTTGTTGTATTTGTTGGTCACATAGAGGTACTGTTTGAAATAGAAGATGTTCGTCTACAGTCTGCTGGTTTAAAAGAACGTCTGGTTTTAATTTTATATATTTATTTTTGAAGTATTGTCTAGTTTTGTCTGCATACTAGTTCTTATTCTGCAGTATATCTTTTGAAATGCCAAGGTGAAAAATAATTTAACTTGAAGCAACTGTAAAGATGGTTTAAAAGCCTGTGGCCTTCAACTATTTTTAAAGTATAAACACAAAGATTTTAGACAAATTCTGAGTTTAAGGCAGCTGGGAACTTGAAACCAAAACATTTTGCAAAAGCATGTTTGTAAACAGATGGGGGGTGTTGGATAAAAAGCTGAAAAGTACTGCTGCATTGCTGACTTCCAGAGCCATTTGTAACCTAACTTTGTCTGAAGGTTGGTGGGATCCTTTACATTTTAATTTGTTTTTAAAAATAATAGTTGTAAAACGTTCTTCCAGGTTTTGACAATAGATGGAGCATTTTCTACCTACATGATCAAGGTGTCAGAGGGGGGTGTAAGTACAAGTAGGAGATAGCACATCTCTTTCAGAGCAGTTTCACAGTGTAATCCAACATGGGTTTGCTGCTGAAAGGAGCAGCCCAGCTCTTCTCTATGTGCTGCCCATCAATTTTCCACACCTCGCCTGTCATGAGTCACAGTGATCCCGTGAATGTGTAGCAGGTTGGATCCGAATGGAAACTGTTCTTGAGCATTTTATTTTGTCTGAGGTGATTTGACTCATTTATGCACAGGGTAATCATTAGCTAGTGCAGTTGATGGGTTAAGCTCAGGGGGACAGCAATTAGCAGCCAGACTGAATTAACTGTGTTGTGTCTAGGTAGGTGAGGACACCGTACTTCATCTCTCCACTGTACCTCCTCCTTTTTCTTATGTACTGTGTTCATTTGTCATAGCATTTCACATAATACAGACTTTGTTTATCTCAGTCTTTACTGGGATAAACAGTATCCCAGGCCCATTCTGGATAAGGTTACAGAACTTGCTCTGAATTTGGGTGAGAAATTGTATTCTCGCATGATAGTTTCTCAAGGTCACAAATCAAGTTCATGGCCAAACCAATAATAGTAGGACATCTCTTCTTTCATTCTTGTTCTAATTAGCCTAAACTGTGTTGAAATAGTTCTAGACTGATGATGAAGCCATTTCCTTTGTATGTGCAAGCCTAAAAGGACTAGGAAATAGCATAGGGATGGTTGATTCATGGCAGAGGGAGACTGCTTTGCTTGTTACTTCTGAGATGTTAGTAAGTTTTAGACTCCTGTGTATTCTTTTAATGCACATTTCGAATGTTGTGATCTATTTATTGTGTCAGTTTGTGACTGTGCTAGAAAGAATAGGGATTTTTCTGTAGAAGGTTTTATGCAAACGCAGGCAAAACAGTGTTGTAAATCACAGTTCCTTTGGGTTGAGGTGTAGTAACTCTAGTTCAGTTTAACCTGTTACTCCTTAGTACAGGCTGATGCTACAAAATGCTGAATAATCCAGGGGAAAAACAAGCTGAGGAGGGATTTTAGTATTAGACTGTGGATTCTTTTGCTGTGTCAGCATGAACATTTTTGTTCCAGTAATGATGCTTCTAGTCTAGTTAGGATAAGAGCCAGTAGTTGGTAGCTGATAGTGTTCCATACTATTAGTCACAAAGACACGTGCGTAACGTTCTGAATGTTTTATATTCAGAACAAGAATATTATCACTTGTCTATCTTTCTTGCTTTATTTTCTAAAATGATTTTGCTGAAACAGGTTATTTATAAATAGTAATTAAACTGAATGTTGGGAGTTAATATTTACTGATGTGTTCAGAAGATAGTGGAGATGGTAACAGCCAGGGGATTGAGCTTCTGGCAAAAACTCAAAGGATACTGCAAACTCTAGAATGGGGCAAAAAGGCATTATTTCCTCTTGCTATCAAAAGACAATTTTAAAAAGAATGGACAGATGAAAAAAAAGTGAGAAAGTGAGATGTCTATATCCTTTAACTGTGTTAACTTATGTTGGGGATAATGTAGCTCAGCAGTTTGAGAAACTGTATCTATTAGCAGATAAGGTATGATGACTCAGACATATCAACTGGCAGATTTTTGGTAGTTGATAGTGTCCAGAAGGGAAGCAGCAGCAAACAGCTGGGAGTGGCAGCTTGTGATAACAGGTCTGAGGGCATGGCTGCCCTTGGTCTTACTCAGGATACCTGCAGCTAGGAAAAGCCGCTTGTCTCAGGAAAGTGTGGACACTATATGTGGAAGAAATGAGTGTGAAATGAGCAACATAAAATGCAAGGGAATAGAAAGCATACGAATCATGGAGAATTATGGCTTTATAACAAAAGCACAGAGCAAAATTGTTGCCTTTTTACTGTAGTGAGTGTGGATACGAGACTAATGATTCTTGGTGTCTGAAACTGCCTGGAGAAAATTCCCAGTGTAATACTCTTTACAAACTGCTTATAAATACTGGTACAAAGAGATAATGAAATGATCTTATTGTGCTTGGTTGTATTTGACAAAATAAATGCAGAATGCATGATATATTAAATCAACTACATAGGTATATATATATAAGCTTTGAGTAAGCATGTAGATCTGACACGTTCACCTAGCTTTAGATGTTTATTTCTTTATTAACCAGAGTCTTTAGTGCTTTTTTGTGTGTCTGTCAAAAAGGCTTAAATTTTTGTTATGTTTTGTTTTTAGTATAAGGTTTAATAAAACTGTATGTTTTTTGTTTGCTTTGTAGCATCAAGTGTTCAGATCATAAGTAGCTTTCCCCTGTAGGTGTGTGTTGAGATTCAACGTCACTTCTTTCAAGTTTGCTGAATTAGATGAAACCTATAGTAACTTCAAATTTTACTTTAATTTTCACAGTGAAAGCAAGTTGAATACATTGGTGCAGAAACTCCATGACTTCTTGGCTCACTCATCAGAGGAATCTGAGGACACAAACTCTCCTCCAGCATTATCTAAAACCAAAAGCACAGGTAAAATGGCATTTTATGTTTTAAGTTTAAACGTGTATATGATTCTGAAGTCACATAAATTTGTGCTGTGATTTTACTGTATCACACATCACCAGGACAATTAAGCAAAATCCATATGTGATTTAATTAAGTGGTTATATTTTGATAAATATATATCACCTTTGACATGATATTTCTTTCAGTTAAAATTATGTTTTTAAATGTGAATAAAGCTAATTCTGCTGGTAATTTAACTTCTCTGAAGCATGAGATGACAAACACTCATGCATTTGCCTATGATGGGAGTTCCTGTTCACCTTTCCTGGATGTGTAAAGGCAGTCAGTATCTTGTTTCTTCTGCTGAAGTAAAGCTTTTGTGGTCCTTGTGGTTGGGGCAGAGGGTACCAAGATTGTGCTTTCATCATTATATGAAAAAAAAAGCCTGTATTAATCTGGGAACATTCAGAAACAAAATAACTGAAAAAACATGCAGGACTAGATCAAATATGGCATTAGAAATGTTTACTTACAAGTTAAAAGCAAGTAACAAATTTTAAACAGTTTGATTGCATTCATAAGAAGAAATTTTTCATAACGATACCATATAGGATTTGTTTCCAAATTTAACTGGGACTGGGTACGGGTGCGCAACTTTCCAGGCTCTGCTGTTTCAGGAGCTAAAAATTGTACTCAAATGATAGAGTACAGGAGAATGGGAGTGTGTTGGCTGTGGCATGGAGTTTATTTTTAAACTGTTGTCATAAGTAATAAACCTGTGTGTTTGCTGGTGTGCAGTTTTTCTTTTGGTGTTTTTGAGAATGTACTGCCATGTGGTCCTGTCTGCCCTGTGTCAGCACCTGACTGAACTGTTAACGTAGGGAAAAGTATCACACAAATCATTTCTTAAACGGGATAAGAAAATGAACTGCTGTAGATACTTGCATTTAAACCGAGGTGTTGCTATGTAGCATACTTTTTTGAGATTTTTTCCCCCCCTTTATTCTGTATAGTTGTGAGTTTGGCTGCTTGTCTCAGACTTCAAATTTATTTGGAAACAGAGGTACACAGAGGTTTTGGAGCTGTTGGAGAGGGTCTAGAGAGGGGCCACAAAGATGCTTAGAGGTTTGAAGCACCTCCCTTACAAAGACTGAGTGAGCTGGGCTTGTTCAGCCTGGAGAAGAGAAGGCTGTGGGGTAACCTCATTGCAGCCTTCCAGTATTTAAAACTTTTTACTTGAGTAGATAGTGATAGGACAAGGGGGACTGGTTTTAAACTCAGGGAGGGAATATTTAGATTGGATGTCAGGGAGAAATTCTTTACAGAAAGATTGGTGAGGTGCTGGCACAGGCTGCCCAGAGAGGCTGTGGGTGCTGTGTAGGTATTCAGGACCAGGTTGGATGGGGCCCTGGGCGGCCTGATCTGGTGCTGTATCTGGAGGTTGGTGGTTGTGTGGCAAGGAGCTTGGAACTTGATGGAGTCCCTTCCAACCCAAGCTGTTATATGTTTCTGTGATTCTACGCTGACTAATTAATAGAGGACATGCTTCATTATTGTTTTAGATATTTTATTAAAAAAATGGACATACTAATGTTGAAAAGTCAAGAATTAAACACTTAAATATTAGGAAATACCGGAGTTAACTGTGCAAACGTACTAACTAGCTTTTTATACATGTCCCTGGGAACTATCCTGTTCATGCTATTTTTTTTCCCCTGCAGAGTGCTTTTTCAGTGTATAAATGATGGACATGATTGGGGCCAAATCAGGTTTACATTTTAGCGGATCTCAATTGTTTCCAGAATTTGGAGGATATATTATTAGATGTTGTAAGGGAAGAGATGATGAAAAAGATTGTGTGGCTCAAAGGATCTGGGATGTGTCCATGACATGCACACAGATCAAATGATATATGTGATGTATTGTCACTGAGCACTTCATCATGTGGAATTTAGCTTACTGTGATACTTACGTGGTAGGAGTGTTAAGTAAAGTGAACTTGCACTGATAACCTTAATTCTGGCTTTTCTTAAATTTAGAGTACTTGATTTTGCAGCTTTATGTTGTTTCTTCATCTTCTGTGCATTCATATCAGATGTCTCTCTCCTCTACATTGTGCGGGTGCCAGCAGGAGGATCATGAGCGTAGGAGAGACTGCCTTCCTGCTCTTATATCAAGTGACCAGCCTCTGCCCAGGAGCAGCAGTCACAGGGGAAATCTTACTCTCTCATATCCCTGGCGTGGATGGAGCATGTGCAGTTTGGTCAGCACTAGGAGCTGTGAGGGGATCTGGCATGCTCTGTCATTCAGTGGGGATGGTGAATGTACAGTCCAGTCACATATAGGAGCTGTGAGATGGAGGAGCATGCTCATTCAGTTGCTTTCGGGAATAGCGCATGCGCATTCTGAAGGCAGAACCTGCAGAGGTTTAATCTACCAAAATAATCCATACTGAGCACGTACAAACTGTGGTATGTTCCATAGATGTAGTAATGGATCAAGAATAAGGCACAAATAGAAGGTGGCCTGGGTCCCATTCTCACTCTTCTGCCAGATTTCAGGTTCTCTCCTTGGTGTGGTGGAATGCCTGTAATATTCCAGAGAGGAAGTTTCCCTTTTTTGAAGAAGTTTTGCATACAGAAATGGCTGGATAATTTTTGCTAAATTTTACCCATACAATTCAATTTTGAGTCAAACACCTAGTATTAAATTTTCTAGTAGTTTTTTCTTTTTTTAAATGTAAAGCGAAATTGTTTTTATCTTTTTTCCCCAAGTGTAGTATGTCAGGAAATAGTAAGTTACAGTGCTAGCAGTCTTGTGTTATAATCACAAATGATGGTGATATCTATTCTGTAATTATACTATCACTTCACTTGCCTGTTTCTCAGTAGTACATCTGTTAAAATGCTATTTTTACACCTTTCGAGCAACTTTGTGCAAATACCATTAAACCACTGAACTAAAAACATTCCCTTCCGTCACCTGGGATGGTGGATGTAGCAGACAGTCAGAAGATACCTGTCTTTAGGCTTTATGTTCCATGGCTATTAGGATCAAGAAATGGGAATTCTTTGTCATATCCTGATTTTTGAGTGTAGCTCCATAATCCCAGGTTTAACGTTGTTTTTTTAATGTTAAAATGTATAAGAGAAATCCTTAAATAACTTCTTACAGGTTAAAAAAAAGCACTGTATTATCCATGCATATACAGTTGTGTTCTCATGTCTTGAAATTCATTAGATGGTAGGCTCACTTTTAGCCTGTCATATGAAACTGTAATTCCAAAATGATCTCTGTGAAAGTTAAGCCAATAAATCAGTTTTATTTTGCTGTTGTACAAAAGTTGATTTGTGGAAGTCACGCAATCTTTATTCCTGCTGATGAAGCGTAAGAAATGCTATGACATAGAATGTGAAGAACTGATAATATTGTTCAGTTTCAGTAAATTCTTCCCCTTTCTTTCCACAGGTAAAAGTAGGGAACCTGGAAGAAGTCCAGCCTCAATGGAGAACAACAGAGAAGAGGTAGGAATAAAAATGCTTTTGAATTTTAGCTATATGACTAGTCCAGAAAGGCCAGTATGTTGGAAACATTGCTGTTTACCACGAGTGCTTCAAGAATATGGTCAGAGCTGTATGCAGTAAACGTCCTGTCTGCTGAACAGAAATTTCAACTGCAAAATATACATTTAAAAATAAATTTAAAACTCAGAATGATTCTGTGATATAGACATGTGAACTATCTTATTTTTCCCTCATCTCTTTTTTTAGATTATTGAGATACTCAAGTTTATTTGTTACTCTGATGTACAGTAATTCCTGTGTAAAATATTTCTTAACACACTCTATTTAGAAAGTTAGGTTGTACTTAATTCAAGAATGCAATTGCATTTTTGCTAAGAAATGCAAAATGTTAATTTGTTCAGACTGAGTGTATTCTGAAGTGAGTTTTTCTTTGTAAATAAATTCAATTAATATTCTTTTATCCTTAATTCTACTATTTGATGTGTTTATAAAGTGTCTTTTTTGAGGGGAGGGAGCACTTGAAGCATTTAATCTCTTTGATTTTACTCTTAGATTGTATTACTCAGATAACAGTAGATACTTAAACTGTAGATCTGTGTAAGCTGCTGCCACTCTTAAGCACTGTAAGGAATCCCAGTAACTTGTACTAAAGTTTAGAGTTTTGTGACACATATTTAAAAGTCACTTTTTGTTAGTGCTTTTCCTTTTTGTTTAATGTGTAAGAGATGGTGACTTCTGAGATGCATTGGTGGTGCTCAAGTCAATGCAGTAAGAAGCTAGTTTTTTTGACAGGTGACTTGATCACAACATTTTTTTTTCTTCTTGTTTTTAGGGTGGTAGTTCTTCAGAAAGAGTCACATTCTTAGGATCATCACGTTCAAAAAGGTTGGTGTGGAGATCAAAAGGAAAGAAATTAACTTTTATCATCTGAAAGTATGGAAAAGTCTCTGTGCAATACCAGGTGCTGGTAGTATACACCATATGAGTTCCACTAAGTTAGCAGAGTTACAGTAAAACAAACACGTTGCACCACAAATGGTGCAGAAGGATTTTCATGATCAGAGATTGAGATCATAAGTCTTAATTTTAATTTACAATAGTACAGCAGGATTATCTTACACTTTATGACTGTTCAGAACAGATGCCTAAACAATTACTACTTCTGCTCTTTCAACACATGGGATTATTTCAGTAATGTAAGTTGGGGCATGCAAAAAAAAGTTTTCTCTACCATATTGTTCGTGGAGAAATAAAATGTGCTAAAAGTTGTTCTGTGCAGAAACTGTATCTCTGCCTAATCTTTTTTTCTCTTTCATTGAAACATTGCAAAGTCTGGAGTTAACTGTTTACTAATTTGAAACTACAGAAGAAAATTTGTATGTGACCTAAGTTGCATAAAGCTTGTTCTAGTAAAATTCCTGCTCATTGGAGTTGTGTCCTTTGTGCTTTTATTCATTTATTTATTTGGTTTTAATTTATCATCCTAGTATACTGTGTGATAGGAGAGCTCTTCTAAGTGCCAGGCTTCCACAGCTTCCTTCTTAGTGTTCTTCACTCAGTGTTCTATGTCTCTTTTCATTTGCATTGTTAACCGGGTTTGTTTATTGTATCCATGCCTGTTGGAATTTAGTGACACTCTTCATTCTCTGTTACCTGTTTGGCTTGATTCTGTGTTTGCAAGTTTGGTTTCGTGTTTGACTTTAATTTCTCCCTTCTGAATTCAGTCTCCAGCATTTTTATTTAAAGCATTTCAGTAGTCCTTTTATTTTTTTATTTTTACCTCCTGTCTTTTGTTAAGCGTATTGTTACTCTTGCACTTACTACACTGTCTGATACTGAAAAAAACAGCATCCTGTATTGACTTAAGTAGTTTATATATTACCTTCAGACCACTGAAAATTATGCTCTACAGTTTGGTATTTTTTTTCTGCCATGGACATAGTGTGCTCATTCATGTTAAGACGTTCAGTTCTGAATTATTTTTATTTGAGATTTTGACTGCCAGTTTTCATATTAAACAATCAGCTTTCTGATTTCTTTCTGCACTTCCTGTATTTCCTTTGCAAGTGTCTTTTTGCCTGAGCTGTCATTTGCTATTATCTGTGTGTTCTCTTCGGGCTGCCTGTTAAAATTTGGATGTGTAAAATTTCTGAGCATGCATCCAATTGGGTTTTATTCTGGCTTTTTTTTAAATAAAAGTGTGACTTCATATCTTTTTAAAAACACATCAAACCTTGATCTGACCAAAAAAACCCAACCCAAACCACATAGCAGGCATGTGAAAAAAGTATCCTTTATTCATCTATCTACTTAATTTGCCTGAGAGTGTGGAGTTCTGTGTCCTAATAGGAAAATCACTTATTTGTTATAATGACTTAGAGCATTCCACTCCACGTTTTAAATTGATGAAACCACAGATTTCCCCAATTGGCATGGTGTTCTACTTGCCAAGTTCCAGGCTTACCTGTATCACAATATATAATATTTGTCACTGTGTGGACTTTTTTCTTTCTGTGCAGGAAACCTACAGTTGTAACAAAGTATGTTGGATCAGATGATGAACAAATCTTAGATGAGACTGTAAATGAAGATAATTCAAATGAAAACTCAGAAAATGATGTTGATATGAAAAGCTTGCCAAAAGGTAGTTCATGTCCTTCTTTGTTTCTGAATTCAACAGGTAGAAAAGATTATAATGCAGCATAAGTAATTAACTAGAATGCATGTCTGTTTGTAAAATACTTCTCTTAGGTCCTGTTGGCTTTATATATAAACATAAAAACATTCATGTGTGTTCCTCTCTCTCTCCTTGCAAACAGATGTAAGAGGAAATCCTGTTTGCAAGCACTTTCAAATTTGATGTCATCATAAAGATGTCATATACCAGGATGTGCTGATGGCTTAATTTCAAATGCTTAAACCTCTGTGTAAAACCAACATGTAATAGAGAAAATATTTCTAAGACTCAAACTCTGTAATTTGCAAATCATGTTTGTTTTATTTGTTTTGCTCTTCTGTCTTTGGAGTTTATTGAGAAATAGATCAATGAAAGTGAGGCTAAATGTGGGAGAGAAGTCGTTATTTTTAAGCACCCTTTATAATAGTCATTACTGTAAACCTACATTCTACTGTCTTTAACTGTAGTGGGATTTTGATTAGTCTTATCTGTTTCTTACCTCTGAAAGTGACAAAAAACCTTGGAGAGACTGCTGCTGTTTACTCTGTGAGAAGCAGTCCTTACAGTATTTTTTTTTCAGAATGTTAAATTATTTCCAGTGTCTTTATAACATAAGTGTTAAAACTGAGCTCAGAGTAGGAAAGATGCTTTTTAGTTCATGTAATTTTGGTTAGTACTGTTCCTTGTTTATATAAAAATAGATTTTTCTGAATTTTATGGAAGAAAAAAAGATTCTCTTGCTTTCTCATTTATTACATACTGATAAGATGAGGGAAAGTGGATAGGAGAGAAAGTAGAGAGAAAGAGAAATTACTTTAAGACTTCCAGTAGATTTAAGTGAGCTAACCAAAGTCTTTTAGTTGCAGCACTGTGCTGGAAATGCATTCCCAGCAGTATGATAATTCCGTTCTGCACATGTCACATCAGTGTAGAGAGCACAATGTTTACTTCTCATAGCTGGTTCAGTCTTTGATTTTTGTCCTACAGCTGCAAAATGGATGCAGCTTGAACTGTGTGGTGGTTTTTTTTTGTTTTGTTGGGGTTTTTTTTTTTGGTTTGTTTGTTTGTTTTTTGTTTTTTTTTGTGCTGTGAACACCTGTCCATTCAAAACTTTTGAGTATTAGTCAACAAATTGCACTTTTTTTTTCCAAGATACTATGTTGACATTTATTTAAAAAGGGCTTTTGCACTTAATTTGGATGTGTAATGGTTTCCAATTTCTAAATGAAATTATTCTAGGTACAGTGGTTGTACAACCTGAGCCAGTGCTGAATGAAGACAAAGATGATTTTAAAGGGCCTGAATTTAGAAGCAGAAATACCGTTAAAATGAAACCTGAAGCTCCCAAAAAGCGTGGAGGTAAATACAATTTAAAACATTTGTTGAAGTGGGTTTAAATTGCTGCTTATGACCACATTTGGTACATCTAAAAATTGTTCGTATATCTAAGAAATTATCCTCAAAATACCTCCACTCTTCTGGCTTTTTGTTCATTAAAGTATAATAACTGGCTGATATTAGCCTCCACTGCTGCCCCTGCAATGCAGCAGTGAAAGCTAAGATTAGTTCTCATTAAACCTCTTATTTTCAGTAGCTATAGGATACATCATTAGGTACTCCATATGGACCCTTCTTGCTTTGTATTCAGAACAGTGCTTACTTGGAAGCAGATGTTACGAGTATTCTTTTTTTTAAGGAATTACAATGGAATACCATTGGTAAGGGAACACTCACCAACTCTTCAAGGAAATGATCATATTGCAACAGGAACACGTACAGACATAACTGCCTGTCAGTGATCTAACAAGAAAGCTCAAACCTCTGATGGAATTCAAAGGTTTTATTTTTTATTTTTTTAAACTAACAGGAAATTCCCAACTTGTAGTGGTGTCCTTTTAAGGATTATCTTTAAAAAGCTCCTTTACCAGCTTGGTTTTGTGTTAAAACTAAAATTTTTAGTTTTAGCTAAAATTGAGGTGTTATATAGGTAGTGATGATGGTAGCAATTCCTCTCTCTCACACGTATTTCCAAAACTTTAGATGGAGGGAATTACATGTAAACTAGCCACTTATGAGTCTGTAGTTCATGTACCAGCAGCAGTGCCCAGGATGTTCAGGTGAACAGCTCTTATACATGCTATTAATTCTTCCCATTGTGTCACTTGAGATACTTAACTCTCTTTTAAATTCGTTATAATTTCATAAGGGCTATTTCTCTATCTGTGGATGAATAGAAGTAAAATTCAGCTGTGAGGAAATGTGCTTGTGCATCTATAGGGGCTTGTGTTGACAGCAATTTTACAGCAGGTCCAACTGAAATCTTCAGGTTCTATAATATTGCTTAGGACTGTTTTGCTTGAGCTTTGTGGTCTGTGCATGCATCCTCAGGACAATTCACATGACATGCACTCCCAGCTTTTATTTTTCCTTTCCCAGGGAACTTTAGGGCACTTGATTGTGTGTCTGGACTATTTGGTTGTGCTAATGCCTTGCAGAAGGTCATGGTTTTGGAAAGAATATCAAGTGTTTGCTTAGACATACCTTTACTGAGATCAAGCTTAGCTGTATTTGTGTCACTGCTGGTAAATCCTTGTCTGACTGTTAAGCTCCTGCCTGCGTTCAGGAAACTGGTGTAGGTACTGCCTGTTACTGTGTTATCCACGTTTCCAGAGCAGTAAAGGTAGCCAGGAAAGGGTCCTGACTGCAGTCAGCCTCAAGAACAGCTGGATTAGGAACGTGTCCAAACAGTTCTGATTTGTGATACCCACAGAAAAGGTAGAGCAGATTGATTTATTCAACACTTGCCATGTGCAGTAGGTCTAGTTACATGAAGTGGCTCCCTGCCATTCCCTAGCTGCTGGAATGAGGTCCATGGCCTGTGCTCATACAAGATTAAGCATTACTGATCAAATCAGGTAAGCATGGAGTCCCGGTTACTTGATACCCAGAATTCTATGCATAGTAAAAGTAAATAAAGAATAAAATAGATTTAAAGAAAAAGCCTGTACATCTTTTCCTTTGCAGACTGCATCTTTTGCATTTTCATCAGGTCTTACAGGTGTAGTTTGTATTAGAAACATCGGTAATGATGGAACTGTTCTGCCTTTCTAGAATCTAAATAGCTTTATCCAGTACTGTAAAGCATTGTGCCAGTCCTTACTTCCAAGTTTCCTGTCTACAGAATGGTTATGATTGTCTCTTTACTAACAAACTCACAGTTCAAGATGTTTCTACAGTATTTTCTCAGGACTAATGAAGTTGTTGTTACTTAATTTCTTCAGGCCTTGATTTACGAAGATTGGCCTCAGAAATATCTTCTTTTTTCTGGTGCCATCTTGGCAGATTTTAGAAAGGAGGCAGTAGTATTTCCCCTCAGAGTTGTAGAGAAGTTGGAAATGGCTTGGGACTTGACAAGAATTAGCTTGTTCCCCCTCAATTTCTTACATCTGTTTAAGGACTGTTGTATTTATAAAAGTCTGAGTAGACTTCTGTGCTGCTTGATATGAAATAAGGTGGTATTCTTTTCTGAGTAGTACAATATGTTCTGTGTTAGTATTTGAGATTTGCCAAGAAGCATTTGGAACAGAGGCACTTTCAGCTTTTGAGGTTGTAAGGGGTGCTTTGCAGATCTACAATCTCTGCAGTGCATTCATGACTGTATGCACTGCATTTGAAAAGAACAAGCTCTGAATTCACAATTTCAGACCTGGTATTTTCACTGCACTGTAACAGTGTTGTTAGCTCTTACTGGACTTTAGTTGATTACAAATTGTATTTCAGTAGCAACTAGCTAGTTGCTTGTGTTGTGTTTGCCTGTTTTCACTCAGTTCCTTAATATTTTGTAGTACCAGTACTTGGTTCTAATTCAGGGGAAGTTTTTTTTAATGTACAGTCTTTACTGAGGCTACAACCATTAAGTTAACTATTTGAGATAATTTCCTTGTGTTACTTACGGTATGTGACATCAAAGAGAAGTAACATTTAAGCAGGCCTGTGTCAAACTTCTGTCCTTTTGATCCCCAAATAAACTACTGATAGTGTATGGATTTAGTTTATGAACTGTCTGAAATGATTTTCCTTTCCTTGGAAGCAACCTGTTGAAAAGTGTCTCAGTAGTACTAGTTAGTTGGTTTAGAAGACTGGCATGTGGCAAACCTTCCAGTCCTGAATTCACCACCTTTGAAAACGCACTGGGGGATTGACACCAAGAGATGCTTTCTTAACTAAATGTTGGTACAGCATCAGAGTAGTACACAAACTGTTGGAGGAGTCAGCAACATGGTGAGAACATATGTGTTACAGGAAAACTGTAACTTAGAAACAAAAAATCAAAAAGGGAACAAAAAATGAGGAAATGTATTTCAGGTAGTATTTCCAAGCATTTAATTTATATAATGGTTTTCCGTATTTTTTTGTTGAGAAACTAAAACTATTTGTGAAAGAATCAGCATAATTAAAAACATTAATTAAAATGTTACTTTATTAATTAAGTTTTAAAGAGGAAAGATGTACAGAATATGAGGGTTAATTTGAAAGTTTTTTAATGATAATCTGCATATTTAAGTGTATTCTCAGTAGATGACCAGTTAATCCTTATTAAATCTCTCAAACGAGAGAAACTTATTTTGGTACCAAGTGTTAGGAGTACAAAATCTAGAGGAAAGTTCTTTCCATCTTTAAGTGGTGAGTTATAGGTCTTAAAGAACCTAACAGGCCAAAATACTTTAAGAAAATGAAATATATATATATATACAGATTTTGTTTTTAAGAAGACATCAAAATGAAAAAAAAAATAACGTGTGGTTTATAATCCTCTCTATAGAGGAAGGACTGCATGGAATTGTAAGCTGTACAGCTTGTGGGCAACAGGTGAACCATTTTCAAAAGGATTCAATCTATAGACATCCTACATTGAAAGTTCTTATTTGTAAGGTATGTGGTAAACAGTTCTACAGTTTGTGTTGTGTGTTTTTGTTTGAAATGTTATATTAGTTGATTTGGGTGGGGTTTATGTGGGATTAGCTCTTGTTTTTTGGTATACAAACCTTGAGTTTATAAACTTTTCAGTCATTAATTGCTACGTTTAAGGAAACTAGAAGTAGTGAATAAGTAAATACAGCTTAAAAATTAATATTCCTGTTTTTTGTATAGTCCAGTTTACTGTATAATACTTTTTTACAGTGTTAAGACTATACTATCAGTGAATTCTTGATGTTAGACAATCTTTCAAAAATTTTTGCCTACCTGTAATTTTATTGTAAGAATAAATTTGATTCTGGATCTCCTCGTAAACCACTGTATGTAGAAGTGTTAGAGTAAGATGTGGAAAGGCAGCTTTAATCCATCTCAGTTTCAGTTTTGGATGGATCCAGGACTGATGATTCATGGCAACCTCTGTAATAATGGTCTAATCTATAGTCCTAAAGCAGCATCTGGTTCTTCAGTTACACAGTTTATAGTGGCTTCAGTTAGATTCTAAGGTACCAGTAACGGAAGAGAGAAAAGGAACAGGGGAGGAAGGAAATGTCTCTACCTCCTGTTGTGGAAAACTAAATTTTCAAGGAGGTGTAGAGATAAGAATCTCTGTCTTTAGAGATTCTATATTTATAGTCTCAAACATACAGAGATGCAGATTTGTGTTACAGTGCACAAATAGCATTCCCCTATGTTTCCCTTTTGTGTTTCTTTTGCACATCCTAGTTAATGTTACCTGTTCAGCTGACATACCACCTCAGGCATGTCCATATAGTCTAATGTTCTGGCTTGTCTCTTCTACTCATTCTCTCTTGTTTCTTGCTACAAAATGTACTTAAAAAGATTAGCTTACCAAATGACTATTTCCAGTCTCCATTAGAGTCCTAATTCTTGTTCCCAGAATTGAAAATCCTTAACCCTGTATCAGTACATGTTCACGTAATACATACAAGTATCCAATTCATTTTTGAAATTCATTTTTGAAATTCATTTAAGATGTTGGGTTCTGTAACAGCTTTTGACGGTTAAATATGCAAGTTAATTATATCACATATTGTTTCCCACCATTTTTGTATATCTTTACTCAATTGAACATGACTGTGCGTTAATGTGAGAAAGTAATGGAAGTCCTTTACCTGCATGTTCTGTGTCTTCCATGTCTTCTTTTTCGCTGTTTGGATAAGCAGTTCTATACTTCAGTCTTTCTTTAGAAACTGTTTTCCTTTGATTCCAAATACTCTGTCTACAAGGTTCTAAACATCAACTTTTATTGTGGGCTTTTTTTTTTTTCTTTGTATTTGATTGAATGAAAGTCTAACATTCCNCAAATACTCTGTCTACAAGGTTCTAAACATCAACTTTTATTGTGGGCTTTTTTTTTTTTTCTTTGTATTTGATTGAATGAAAGTCTAACATTCCGTATAAAGAGACATCATCACTTTTAAGTTCAGAAGTTCAGTCGCTGACATCTCTTCTGAATTCTGAGTTCACTGGTTCATGGGATGTAAAGACAAAATTTAGCTGGTGGCTTATATTAATCCATATGCAAAGCAGAGCTTCAAGTTTAGGAGAATTTTCTTCACTAATGACTGGAAAAAAACGTCAAAGTTTAGTTCAAAGACTTCAGCAGCTGAAGCCACTACTACTGCTAGAAGTGCATATTACTTTCCTACAGTTATGTTTTTCAATGGCAGCGCCTAGTTCTGTACCTGGAAATTGAATACTTGGATGTTAACAGCGGGATGAGTACTGAAGACATTTCTGTTTAAAACTTTATGGTATCAGTAGCAAACATAAAGAGCGGAGAGCTGAAAAGAACTATGTAGGATTATGTTGGGGAGGTGTAGTTTTCTTTCTTACAGTGGTATTGATATTCCTAGAAAACTGGCAGAAAACACTTTCTAGATTGAAGACTTTTAGTCGATGCTCTAGAATCTGCAAATATCAAACAGAATCTGTTAATTTTCAAAAAACATTAAGCCATCTAAATAAGTCATGATTTAAGACCTGCTGTATCTAAGAAAAATGTTTAGGTTAATAATGAACATTAAAAGATTAGAACACTGAGTACTTTTCCAATGATGCTTCTGATGCTTCTAGTAGGTATTGAAATTCTGTAAGTTATTGAAATCCACTTGAGGCATAATAAAAAACGTCTTGTTCTACCTCTTTATTTACAGACATGCTACAAGTATTACATGAGCGATGACATTAGCCGTGATTCAGATGGAATGGATGAACAGTGTAGGTAAGTGTATTGAAACTTATTAATAAGCACTCAGAGGTCTTCTGTTTTCTCTCTTAAGCGTAAATGAAATTGACAGATAAAGACCAGTACAAAAGAGCTCAATCAGTAATTGTTTTTTATGAAAGATTGCTCAATCAATAGGTTATGTGTAAATATTTTATTGTTATTTTAATTAATAGGAAAACATTATGTAAAGATATCTAGAAGTAAACACTTGCAAGCCATCAGATTTTTAAATCACATGCTACCATGCAAATATTTTAATTCAAAGATGGGGGTAGAATCTGACATTCTAAACCTTGTGAGTCACAGTAACTTAGTTCTCCAGATGTATCTCCCACTTCTGAAATACTGAAGTCTTCCCTGTCCACCTGTCAAATATCTAAATGCGTAACCCAGTTAAAATTCTGTAGTTTGTGCTGCCTGTGTGCTTGCTTATCAAGTCACTTTTCAGGTCTTCATCGAAGACCATGGAAAATGTAACTCTTTTTTTTTTTTCCTTTGTGCACACACAAGTAATACACCAATTAAAACTAGAAAGACTTAAGCTGATTATTTTGCTTGAAAACAAACTAAAACAAGTCTCAGGCAGAACTTGGAAAACCAAGTTAAATTACTTTAAGATCATTGCTGAAATTGTCTGTTACTGGCCTTTTCAGCTGTTTGATCTGTTAATCAAACACCTTAATATCTGACTCAGTTCAACTGAGTGCTTTTCAGTCATGCTTTTCATAATGTTTTTTGTCTGAATTTTTAAGTAGTAGATTCATCATCAGTGAAAAACATGGAAATTTCTCAAACTTGTCACCTTGATTATAGGGAGATAAGACTTTTTTATTTCTTATGTCTTGTTTCAGGTGGTGTGCTGAAGGTGGAAATCTGATTTGCTGTGACTTTTGCCATAACGCCTTCTGTAAAAAATGCATTTTGCGCAACCTGGGTCGAAAGGAGCTATCAACTATACTGGATGAAAATAACCAGTGGCACTGCTACAGCTGCCATCCAGAGCCTTTATTGGACTTGGTCACTGCGTGTGACAGCGTTTTTGAAAATTTAGAACAGTTACTACAGCAAAACAAAAAAAAGACCAAAGTTGAAAGTGAAAAAAGTAAACTATATGACAATACAGTCAAATTTTCTCCAAAGAGGAATAATTCAAACTGTAATGGTGAAGAAAAAAAACTAGATGATTCATATTCAGGTTCACTAACATATTCTTACAAAGCACTAATGGTGCCAAAAGACATGCTTAAGAAAACAAAAAAACTGGTTGAGACTACAGCAAATATGAATTCCAGCTTTGTGAGCTTTTTGAAAAAGGCTGCAGAAAATTCAGAAGTAAGCCCAGATGTGCAACTTCGTCAGCTTAGGGCTTTTAAATCTGTGCTGGGTGACATCAAAAAAGCTCATCTGGCACTAGAAGAAGGTCTGAACATGGAGATTCAAGCTTTGGATGTTAAAATCAAAGAGAAAAATACCAAAGAGAAAAAAACTGACATTAGATCAGAAAAAAATGAGGTGAAGAAAGATGAAGGAAAGGAACGTGTAGCATTAAAAGAGGATGACACTGTAAAGAAGCAGAAAAAAGTTGTATCAGAACAACCTGACAATGAGCCAATGGATCAAGATGTTCCAACAAAAGAAAAAAAAGACAGCAAACGTACAAGTGAAGATAGAAGGTCTGGCACAAATGAACAACCTCAGTATGAACCTAACAGTACAGAGGCTTTAGACATGGATATAGTGTCTGTTCCCTCATCTGTTCCTGAAGATATTTTTGAGACTCTAGAATCTGCTATGGAAATTCAGACTGCAGCAGATGAGCAAGGGAGTGGAAATACTGGAACAGATCATGAGAATCCCAATGCAAAATTGACCACTCCTTTGAAAGATACCAAAGGTGGAACTAAACTGAAAGCATCAGCTAAAGGAACAAAGGAATTGATTGTGAAATTGACTCCCGTATCCCTTTCAGAGTCTCCAGTTAAATCTGAAGATCAAGACAGCAGTCCAGAAAAGGGAAGTAAGCATGAAAGAACAGAAAACAGTGATTCTGTGAAACAAAACAGTAATGCTGACAGCGAACGTTCCACAGAGAATGAAACTGTCTCACTTGCAGAGGAATCTGATCTCCGGAGATCACCCCGTGTGAAGACCACACCTCTGAGACGCCAGACAGACGTTAACCCTTTAACATCCAATTCAGAAGAAGATAGCAATGACACAAGTAATGAAAAACGTAAGAGAAGATCATCAAAACAACCAAGGAGGAAAAAAGATAAAAGAAACTCTTCTGACAGTACAGTTGATGGTCCTAGACCTAATAAACTTTGTAAATCAAAAAAGCCGGCTGTGTTAGATAATAGTTCTGATTCTGATGAGATGCCAGCTGTTCTTAAAGAAGTAGCTATGATGAGTCGCAGTTCTTCAGATATTGACAGTAATAGCGAATTACCAGCTAAAGATCAGAAGACTTCAAGCGTTCTGAAGGATCAACCAGGAATGGATGAGAATGGAAAACGAAAAAGAAAAAGTTCCAGTTCAGGTTCAGATTTAGATGCCAAAAGGGGAAAATCAGCTAAAAATTCTGCTTCTGCAAAAAAGAAACGACAGAACTATTCAGATTCTTCAAACTATGATTCCGAGTTAGAAAAAGAAATTAAACATTTGAGTAAAATTGAGTCTGCAAAAAAAGCTAAGAAAAAATACTCGCGGAAGGAAGACAGTTACGATTCTTCTGAAGAAGAACAGAGGAAGAAAGTTAGTAAGAGAAAGGTAAATCTGAAGAAACGAAGAGGTAAATCTTCTGAAGATGACACTGCTGAAAAGTCGTCTCCAGAGAAGGAGGTTAATCATTCATCTGAAGATAAAAAAGTTAGTGTGGGGTCAAATGCTAAGGAAAAACTTAACAAAGATTTAAAAGAAAAAGCTTTAAAGGGTAAGCTTGATGAGTCTTCTGATGTTGAGAAGTCTTTACTGGAGAAAGAAGAGAGTAGTCGTAAAGGCATTAAGCCAACTGAAGTTACGAAAAACAAGGATTTTAAGAAAAAAAAGGCACAAGAAGATTCTTCTTCAGAGAGCACTGAGAAATATGCAAAGAAGGAACATAGTTTTGATTCTTCAAAAGAGAAATTAAAGAATAAAAAAAGATCAGAAAACAAAGAGAAGAAATCAGAAAATTTGAAACAGAAAAGCAAGAAAGAACATGAAGATTCCTCTTCTGATGTTGAAAAGTCGGCCCCAGAGAAAGGAAGTTGTAATTCTTCTGAAAACGACAAGACTAAAAGTGAAGCAGGGGTTAAAGAAAGGAAAAGGAGGAATTTAAGAGAGAGAGTATCTGAAAGAGTACAGAAGATTGATTTATCTTCTGATGCTGATAAATCTCCCCTGAAAGAGGAGAGTTCTTCTGAAGATGCTGTGCAAAGCAAAAAACGACCTCAAGTGAAGGAAAAGAAAAAAATAAGTCACAAAAAGAAAATTACCAAGAAAGAAAAGAATGAGTCGTCCTCTTCTGATGAGGAGTCTTATGATGACAATAAGAAAAAGATTAAAAAAGGGTCAGTGAAAGACAATAAAAAGAGTAACTTAACAGAGAAAAAGAAAATATCAAAAAAGGTTATCGTCTCTTCCTCGTCCTCTTCTGATAAGGAAGAAAATGATGAGCAGAATTCAACAGGTGATGGAAGCAGTGATGAGCAGAAAATTATGCCAGTGACTGAAAATTTAATACTGTCTTCTGGTACAGGATTTTGTCAGTCATCAGGTGTGCAAAATAATTTTATTTACACCTGTTGTTAACCTTTAAGTGGAGGATGTTTGTGAGATTTGGGTAGTATTTTAATAATCCACAATTGAAAATATCCATGCTGAGGTGATGATATATTTTGAAGTTTCTAGCCGGCTAGGTTTTCAAATACTGATAAAGAGGTAGCCATGTCGCTTTACTGTATAGCTCATCATTTCTTCAGTAAAAGATGGAGAGACTTAAGAAGCTATACTTCCAGTCTGTATTTCCAACAGACGTTCCCTTGCAGCATGGCTTTCAAAAGCCCATGTATTCTCTCTGTCTGCTTCGGAACTCTTAGCAGAAGGTAGTTTTAAGTAAGTAGGTATCTAGAGAATTCAGATGAATTTACAGCATACGGTTATGCAGTTGAGATGACTCTAAAACTTGTGGCATTACAGTGTATGTTTTAGAAGTCATGTAGAGTGTGCCTCATGGGGCCCTTGCAGCGTTAAAGTGTCTGTTGTCAGTTAACAGAAATGCTGTGACTTACTCTTTCTCATGGAAGGTCTATTTGTTGTTACTACTCTGGTTTTTTCAAGATGAATTGCTCCTTCAACAATGCCTGATATATTTAGGAAATTAAAAAAAAAAAAAAAATTTCAGAGCTACTGGATTTGGATGATTGCAATTAGGGAACGTAAAACGGAAGGATAGTTTTCACGTTACCTGGACATTACAGGCATCTAAGAACTCAATTTGCACGTAGAAAAATTATATTTGCTGTTGATTGCTGTGACAGGGAAGCTGTTCTCTGTTTGCTTGTTTCTGATAATGTTTCAGAAAGCTTTCTATAACAGACTTTACTGTAACTGTTGGCTCAGATATCTCCTAGTCACTGGAGAAGTTTCAAGTGAAAATTGATTAAAAAAGAAGTAATTATTTGTGAAGACAGCTGAAGGGATGGTGGTACATATTACTGCTTAGTGCAAAATGAGGTGATTCTTGTGAGGACTGTAATTTCTAGGGAGAGGAGAACTTGCTCTTCGTTTCAGTTTACTTGTGGTTTAATAGGCAAGTAAGGTAGTCTCCTGTGTTTCAACAAGCTCAAGTTGTTAAGTGAGGCTTGGAATCGATTTTAACCAACAAGATGCTTCTTTTTACCTGGACTTGAGAGTGAAGTATTTCTGTGATCATCTTTTATACAGTTTTGTCAAACATCTAGTTAGTACTAGTTCCAGGACAGATGTATGTAAAAACAACAGGGAGCAAGCCTTTTGCAACACGATTTTGGTCTGGAGAAAATACGGAAACGATGAATGAGAGAATATAAATTCATTAAAATGTTAAGGTCTTTTTTTCTGAAGCTTAATATTAGTAAGTGAATTTGACTTATGTGCAAGTCGAAGAAGAGAAAGAGGAAGGCTTAGGAGTGTACTAGAAACAATCTGCTATGTGAATTCCTCTCCATTCAGTTAGGGAAGTGCAGAGGAACTTGCAGGCATGTTTTATACTGTGCAGTTCTTTCTCTGCTATGTGTTGCATTCAGTTGTCCTGTGCTGTTGCTTTTGATAGGTTTTCCATATTGTACAGCTGAGTTTTCATACTTGCAGTAAGCATAGCATACATAACAAATATACGTGTCTTGTCTTTAACACTTTGGAAGCAAAGACAGGCAAGGATTTGTTGTTCTCATGTACGTCTTAATGGCTGCTGAGAAACCTGGAATTTTAATAAGTGATTTTTTGTTGCAGTTGATTGGACCTTCTTTTTAGTTTATGCAAATTCAGTGGTAGAGCACCTGAAATGGGGCTAATAGCTTCATATATAATTCAACAAACAAGTTATTTTTATATGGGAATTCTTGATCAAGGAATCATGGAGTGGTTTGGGGTGAAGGGGATCTTAAAGATCATCTAGTTGGTGTGGGCAGGGATGCTTGTGTTATTTAGGGGATGTTGTGTGTTATTTATTGCAGGTTTTACATTTATTAAGTGTTCTTATTTCCCTTCCTTATTTCCCCTTCCTCACCCAGGAGATGAGGGAGAGACTAAATCAAGGACTGTTCCAATGGAGGAGGAGGAAGATGATGATGATGACGATCCTGAGAATAGGTATGATTGCATCCGTAAGGACTTAAAAAAGGTTTATATAACACACCCTAGGCGTGGGCGCAAACCGGCGCAACGGAAGAGCAAGCAGGTTGTAAAAACCAGGACTACCTGCCTTGTAAAGACTCGCTCGCAGGCTTCCAGCAAGTTTGAACGAGGGGCCAGAGAACAGAGGCCAAAATCCAGAAATGCAAAGAAAGTATTTAGAAGTGTTAACTAACACACCTTGCTTAGGGTGTGTTATAAATGCACTGCACCACTGTCCATTTTATGTTCACATTGGAAATGTGGAGATTGTGAGAAGTGTTTCATTTAGGCAGGTAAAAACCTGACAAATGTGAATTTCAATTAGTTATAATATGAATAGAAGGTAAAAATTTCAATCTGTGCAGTTGAATAGAAGGTAAAAATTCCAGTCTGTGCAGTATGCAGTGCTGAAATCTTCACATACTGAGTTTGGTTTTTAATGTTGCATAATATGCTTTTTTATTTGAAACACGTTTTCTCAATAAAGAGAAAAAAATGTATAGAAAGCACTATTACAGATACTTCAAGCTTTTATTTAAACTGAGTTCTAATCCATTAAAGAATAACTGAACTCACTGATGTGTTAGCTAAGCCCTGATTCTACTGTGCATAGGGTCTGCTGCTATCAGAGACATCTTAATTATGCATTTCAAGTCTTGCATAAGTATGTTCAGATTTGTGGCTTATGTATTGCTTCAGTCTCAAGTTCAATAAAGTCAAATTTATGTAAGATACAGTTAGTTTATGAAGACATATCTTATTTTACCAATATCGTTGTAGTTAACAAAATTAGCCTGATTAGAAAATGTAAAAGCTTCATTTCCTAACAAGTGAACGCACTACATGTAGCGTTGCTCAACTGTGAGCTGGAGTTTCTTTTTTGAAGTTATTGTAGTTAGACTAACGATTTGTTCAACTAACTTTTATACAGTATTTCAGAAACTGATTTTTTTGCCATTTAGAATGTGTGGGACCAGCTTTGTAGCTTTGCACAATTTCTGATGGAGTCTTTTTTCTGCTTCTGAGCCTTACTAGTTTAGAATATGGGATCCTTGTTTCACAGAGCTGTATGTTTTGTGTGACTGAAGTAAATTTTGAAAACACTGTTTTATATCCTTTACGCACCTCAGTTTGGCATCGAAATGTTGCTAACAATGTAGATCTTACCTGTTTTCAGTCATCAAATTTAATTTTAAAGAACAATGCTTTTTAGGGTCTTGACAGCACAGGGTCATAAGCAGAACATGTAAGCATTGGCAATACAAGTGCTTTTTTTTCTTTCTTCTTGAAGAAGCATTAATTTCAGTCCTGTTTTGATTTTTTTTTCTTAAATGTTTCTGGTTGATGTCTAAGCCTACACTGTCAAAGTTCAGCACGCACAGTACAAACGTTACTGAGTGACCTTCACTGTTAGTTTTAAGAATTAACTGAATTGATATCAAATAAATCAGAAATATCAATTTAGGTTTTAAAAATCAGTTTCTGTAATTTCTTTTAAAGCTGAATCTTTGTTGAAGTTTTTATTTAGGGAATATTCGGAACATATATTTATGAAATTGAGAGGTGTTGTGTTAATAAACAGTTCTGTCAACCTTCAGACAAGTTAACTGGTAACTGCAGTCTAATTATACATTCAGCATGTGTTGCACTTAGCACCAAAATCTGAAAGATAAAATGTAAAAAGATGGAACAAATTTGAGCAGTAAAAAGCTTGTTTTTCTGTTTACTCAACACAAAGTGTTTAAATAGTTCACCTACTATTCAGATAAGTTGCCTATTTTCTTCCAGGCCAAAGAGGGGATATAGTTAACTACTGGGTATTTGTAGTGTGGGAGCTTTCATGTTTGCAAGTTTCTAGTTTAGATGTTCTGTTATTTGCATACCTTTGGATGTGCATGACATGAATATTACTAGTCTTGAAATAATTTTTGACAAAATGCAATATCCAAGTGGATCATAATATGACAGACAGTGCTGTATGCTTTCATCTTATGTTGTGTAATTATCTATTATTGGTCCTTCTGATCTTTTAAATGGTACTGTTTAATATGTTTGCAGTAGTTCTGTTTATTAAGAAGTAAATAGTGTATTTAATGCAGAATGCCTTTTAAGTATTTGATGGATGCAATAAATTTTTGTAAAACATTTTTCTTGTCCAAGCATTTAATTTAATACAACTCTGACAGCTTGAAAATAAGACTGTTTCAGCACAGTATAGTATTTAGAAGATGTTTGGCAGTTTTGACTTTTTTAAGACATATATGGTATTCCATCCAAGTATTAATCTCTCAAAATATGTTTTAATTGGATATAAATGTTTAGTAATGTACCAGCAGCCCATTTAACACAGCAGTGTCAGAATGTTACTGGAAGAAAGGTGGCTTTTATTAGCCAGGTAGTGTCTTACTTTTTTGTCCTCATAGGCTTGTTTTGGGCAACTTTGTTTCTACGTATTCTTAGTAGGTATTTATGAACACTAGGTGTGAGTTCATGTAATCTAATTGGTAGTAGTACATCACAATGCTTAAGTAATAGCTAAAGTTACAATTTAAGAAGAAAATTAGCATGCTAGCATTGTCTCTTCAGGATTTTTGGCAAGCCACAAATGAGTCCATCATATTGGCACTTCAAAATTCATGAACAAGAATGGTGCAAATTATCTTGTGGATTCAACCCCACATCAGGAGAGGCTGCACTTCCTATTCCAATTTTGCTGAAACGTCTGAAGGATTATTTAAGGGAGTCTAGTGCTGTGCTGTTCATAAGCAACAGCTAGGTAACTTCACATTTGCCTCCTTTTAAAAATGTTCTTTCCTTTACAGAAGTTGAAAAATACATAATAACCAATTCATTTATAAATGTATATTTTCAGTGTTGTTCTTACAACAGTGTAGTGTGTTTTAATCCTGATTTGTATAAAATTAGGCATACATACTTTTATTCTAGAGTCCATTTATATGTCCTGGTTGAGATTACAACCCCATTCTTGAAGGAACTGTATAAAGTTGGAAAGATGTCCTTCTTACACATCTTAAGATGTGTTTAGACAAGATGGAGTGGGGTTAGGCACCATGGTGTGCTCAAGGTCACACTAGCTGCGTGGCAGAAGCGTATGAAGTACAGGTAGTCTTTACTACCTGAAGTCCTGGGCTGGAGGTCATACAGCTCTGTATTTTTCTTATTTAAAACTTTTTGCAGTGTTCAGCAGTAAAATCTAGTTGGCAAAAGGTGTGTTTTATATCCTTGGTGCAAGTACATAGGTGTGTTGTACTACTTGCTCTATACGGATTACTCTTGACTGGTTTTTCTTGGTGTTTACAGCTTCATGTTGCTACAAATGTTAAAATATTATATCAAGAGCATTCAGTTTTCATCCCTTAGAAACCTGGTCACTTTGGATGCTTTTACATCTTGTAGAAGAAGTGTGCTCACTTACTTGGGGTGGCGTATTTTAACTGTAAAACAATTCTCAAGAGTTGAGTTGTGAATTTACTCTAAATCCTGTAAGCTGTTCATTACAGCAGTCACTTGTCAGATACACCAACATACACTTTAATTCTGATCAGATATGTGGTTATGTTAAATGTAGGAATTGTAAATCCTGTATGACTGAGCAGTGTCTTACATTTTTTGCCTAATGTCATACCAGTGAAAAGCCTCAAGAGAACGTAGGGGTTGTCACCCAACAGATAGTTCCATTGCCTTTTGATTCAAAGTAGTTGAATCTTTGTCCTAGCAAAACATACAAATAAAAGCAACAGCTTGTTAATTAACATTATACTAAGTAATTAGAAACTAATAAGCTTACCCAGTCTGAAGAGATGTAGTTAATATGTGGTTATTATGATGGTCAATAGGGAAACAGCTGCACCTTTTGTTCATAGGTACTAGATTTTGTGGGAGGGCTTCTCTAGGTGAATGATGCATTCACTGGTTTTGTTTTTCTTAAATATTTCATGAAAGTAAGGAACAAATAAAAACACTTCTCTTTTGTTAAAAGCCAGTCAATCATGTTTAAAAATAAATTGATACGTTCTTAAGGGTGTCTTGTGTGAAAGGTAAGTATTGTTACCCACATTGGAGTTTTGTTATTTGCAGATACAATTGAATATGGCATGCAGTCAAAGGCAGTGTTACTAGGCAGTACGATTAGGACTGAATCTGAAAAATTTGCAGTTCTTTTTGGTGTTTCTGCAGTTTTCTCTTCCAAAATACAATGCTGGTGATATTCTTGTTTTTTAAATGAGACAAGTGACTGAACTGATGCTGTCTGCGTTTCCTGGAGTAGGGTTCAGTGTTAGTTTACAAGAAAAGCTTTAAAAATATAAAGGAAAGCCAACCACCAGTGGTACTCCACACAGTTTTAGTAGAAAGTCCTTCAAATCTTTAAAAGATGGAAGAAACATGATCTTAATTGCTTATGTGAGGTATTTATTCCTGATGCTATATGTGATGTGATGATCATTTGGAAAAGAAGGAAAAAAAAAAAAAGTTCCCAAATCCTTTGTAATGCAAACACTTTTAGAAAAAAACATTACTTATCTATGGACTTCAGTAAGTTTTCTTTGGGTTCACAGTGTGTGATCTGTTGACGTATTTAGAACTAAAAGCTCACCAATAGCATTGCATTTTATGGTTTTAATTAACTATTTATTTGCAAGCCATTCCTACAAAAAAAAAAAAAGGGAAGGGGCATGGAGGGGTGTTTAGAATGGTGGCTGGTTTGTGACTCATTGAGCTATCTTAAATGGCTTCTTGCTGTTTATTAAACCATTTTGCTTCCATCTTTTAATAACAATTTAATTACATTAGCTTTAAAAGCTTTCTGGAAAAAAAAAAAATTCCGTTCTAAAAATAGAAGATAACGGTATGAAATGTATGTAAAGATGCTGTGGGAAAATTCTTACTGAAAAGTTGTTCTGTTTTAGAGATCTACTGCATGCTACAAGATGAAATATTCTTTAAAACCTTTTTTTATAGTACTACCTAAATGTAACGAGCTTAATTTTCTAATACATAAGCAGCTGTATTTTGAGAGATCGTCACTGGTCTGCCAGTTCCAACTGAAGCCTAGCTTGTGGCTTTTGATTGGTTGTTCTGACTTATCAACTCTTTCCCATTCTGAATTTTGTGCGTGCAGTATTCATTAAGTCTCCTGAAAGGAAAGAGACCAGAACGACCTAGGAAAAAAAGCTTTTCATTTAATATTGATAATCATGTAATGGGAAGTATAATAATTCTAATACTTCTGTGAGGAGGGTTTCATTCTTTCAGGACTTTTTTTCCCCTGGAAGTAGGAGTTCTCAGATAAGTCCACTATTTTCCTGTGTGTTTGACACATCATTTCATACTTTCCCGTGGATGTATATATTCATACAAGGTGGTGGTTTTTTTTTTTTATGTCGTAAGAGCATGTAAAGAAACCATTTTTCCATAGTAGCTTTTTCCACATTAGCTGAAAACGTTTTTGTGCTGAGATGAATCTGGGAAGCTGGGCGGTTTGTGGAAATAAAGTGGTAATTTTCTTTTGACAGTCAAGTGCTATAATGTTTGATCAGTCTTTTTCATCTTTAAAAAACTTCTGATCTTTAATAAATCTCTGTATAGACACGTACACTCACACATCTATTATACACACTATTTTTTAGATAGTTGTTAAAGGCAAGTGCTTGTAGTTGTATAAGAGGTTCAACGTGGTTTTTTTCCTTCCAGGCACTTATAAGCAGTTCATCTTGAGACGTGCTGTGTTACAGCAATTAATACAGCATATCTTTTGCTGTAGGGTGGGCCCAGGCACATGGAGTGCTAACACAGTTGAAGGCAAACTATGTAGATGCAGGGTTTGCTTAAAACACATGAATTGATGCATATTACAGCATTCTTTTTTCTCTGTGATTAAGACATGCATTCAGTGATACAATGCTTATAAAACTTCTGCTGTTTATGTAAATGTTAACTGTAGATTCAGTGCCTCAGGAAAATAAGGCACTTTTATCCCATTGGTTTGAGTTAGTCAAAAGTGCTAATTTTTGAGAGGGGAAATGCTTTGAGAATTAAGATTTTGTCTTTAGTATCTTTGATACAGTTAGACCTTGTGTAGGTGCCTATCCCAGCAGAGATGAGAAGAGATAAAAATGGGGAACAATAGAGCAGATAGACATGAATTAAACAGAATATTTGCTTGTACACTTTATTTGCAGTCTTACTGTAAGGTATGAAACTTTGAAGAAGCTTGATAGGGATGTGCTTCCTAAAAGCAAGTTAACACAATGTATTTAACTCAAGATTTTGCTTTTATATCCTGTCTTATCACAAATATTCATCATGCCTTTTTTTTGTTCAGCTTTCAAACCTTTTTTGAAGTTCTGAATGGTATAGGATTACATTTATCATTCATAGATTTGCTTGAACAATGGAATACATAGTTTTTTCTGTTTTACTTCAAAGAATTGCCAAGAAAATGCTTTTAGAAGAAATCAAAGCCAATCTTTCCTCTGATGAGGATGCATCTTCTGATGAAGAGTCGGATGAAGGAAAGAAGAAAACTGGAAAGCCAACTGAAAACACAGGAGATGATGGTGAGCACCAGATGCATCTGGAATAAAAGTGGTGCTGTAGTACCTGTCATTATTTCAAAGGCCTCTTAAGAAAAATTATTATTATTAAGATTTCTTCAATTTTCATCAACGGCAGAATTGATGTTACTAGTTAGTGAAGGGATGGAGGACATGATCATGTTGTACTCTTCTGACAGTGTTGGTTTTTGGTTTTTGGCTCTTTACATATTCTGATTTGGTAGCCAGTTCAGAAGCCTTAGGGTTTTATGGGGAGTAATCTGTGAAGAACAGTAAGACATGTGAATGCATAGGAATAATTCAGATAACAGCTACAGTCATTGCAACAGATGGTCCAAGTGTACAGGCAGTGTAAATTCTTCAATGTTTGAGGGAACTATATGTTGTCACATACCTTTTTGAAGTAGTTAGAAATCAGCCTAATTGCATTCTGATCTTAATGCTTACCAAATGTAAGAAAAAAAGGACCAGCATGCCTGTTGTACTAACTTTTTTTTTTTATATCTCTGACAGAAGAGAATGAAAAGGAAGATAATTCTGAATCCAATTCAGAGGAAGAAGACTCAAAAAAGCCCAGATACCGACATAGACTGCTGAGGCATAAACTGACAGTGAGTGATGGAGAATCTGGCGAAGAAAAGAAGGCAAAACCTAAAGAAACAAAGGAAGGGAAGCGCAGAAATAGAAGGAAAGGTATATAATCCAAATGTTTTTGTCATTTAGTTCTATATACAAGCACAAAGCATGTCAAATTGTATCTGAAGCTCTGTAATTTTAAAATCTCAGTGTAAGCTTACTTGTGTATTGTCTAGAATTCTCCTGTGTTTGATAAATAGTTCTATTTAAAATAAATTGACTGCTGCAGGTTATATCTGCCTTCACTACTGTATCCTCTTAATTGGTTTAATCTGGATGAGTCTAAGGATATTAATTTCAAATACCAGAGTGAAACCTATTAAGTCTAATTTGTGACAACTTAGTGTGTCTCTTTATGCAAGTCCTCTATTTCCGTGGGCTGTTAATAGCCCCTTGTGTTATCAGCAGTACTCCATGTTAGAGTTTAAATGTTACAAGCTTTAGTTGAACAGTAGATGGCACTATGAAATTATGCCTGTCTTAGTTTTCTTCTTTTCTTTGTTGCATGTGAGAACAAAGGATATCAGCCCCTAGCACTTAATTGCTTTGAGCAGAGGAGCTGAGGAGTGGTAAAAATGAATGCTTGCTGCCACACTGGTTGTTATATATGTTGGCAGTGGTTCTTTCTAATGTTACTCTACCAAAAACATTTCTTTCCACCTCCAAAAATGTAGCTGTAAATACAATGGCAGAATGCAAATAAGATGTAGCTAAACTAATTCTCAGTATTCTTTAGTGTAAGTCTTGTGCGTTAGTCCCATATAGAATAATAGAACTGCTTCCACTTCACAATCTCTACCCTATATTATTAAACTTATGTTTCACTAAGTATGCAGAACAATATTTCAAGTCTTGTGACTCATAAGAGTTTAGCTTTCTGCTGTGTTCGAAGTTAAACTAAATTACTAACTCCTAAAAGTAGATATGGAAATATTACTTAATGCTACTGCTTTAGATGTATTTGTAATTGTCTTTTTTGTCCTTTTTATACTTGCATTACCTGAAGATCTTCAACCCATAAACACAGCAATATAATTGCATATGTTTTTAGTAAATCACTCTTTGTGTGTGAATTGTGGAGTGTGATTATAAAACGATATCTGAAACACTGGAAACAAAAGCTGTTATTTAACTAAATATCATTTTTTGTTCTGTCAATTTCTGTTCTATTCCCCATCACTCTTTGCTCATTGTCTTTGAAACGTGAAGCTTTCTAATGTGCTGTCTGTCACTTGCTCATAAACTATGCTTAGTTATATTAATAGAGAAAGAATTTTAGTCTTCATTTGGTAACAAGTGCCACCCATCAGGACTTAGTGCTTATGTGGTTAAGGTTTCTATGCTGTATCCCCTTACATTGCTGTTGCTACTCAGTATGCAAAATGGGTTCCCTAGTGCCTGAAGTGAACTTTTACATTGCTTGTTGATCTTGAGTGTTTTGTTATATAAATAGAAAATATGTAATGTTACTTGGTTACTTTGCAATAATATTCAACATGAAATCCTACTTCATTTTAAAGTGAGCAGTGATGATTCAAATGACTCAGAGTTTCATGAATCTGCTGTTAGTGAAGAAGTCAGTGAGTCTGAAGATGACCAGCGTCCAAGAACAAGGTATACAGAAACTTAACATGTCTTGTGTTTGGGTTTTGCTTTGTTTTTCAGTAGTGCCATCTAGGCAGGGTGACAGTAAAATCTAAAGGCTTCTGCTGACTTAAGCGACTTTGGATCCGTTTTTAAAACCTTTGATACTACTTGTACATAATTTTGGTGTCTGATAATTAACTTTTACTGCCTTTGTATTGCAGTACGTGGTACAGGGCAATATGAGGCAGTAGGAAGAATGTTTAGCAAAAGATGAGTGTTTTTGTACTAGTTATATTGATCATGAAATGATGAACTGCAGTAGCAAATTGACTTTGTGACTCTGATGTTCTTCAAGGTTGTCTGGAATAGACTGTTAGTGTGTGTGTCCAACGAGGTAAGGGGGAAGAGAGCGTTCGGAAGTAAAACTGACTACAAAAGGAGTATATATTCTTAAGTAGCAGTGTAGTTCCTGTGATTTTGTATTGTTGTCTATCAATGAGGCAATCAGTTATCATTACGTGTCAGTGAGATTCCTATTTTTTATAGATCTGCCAAGAAAGCTGAGGCAGAAGAAAATCAACGCAGTTACAAACAGAAAAAGAAACGAAGACGTATAAAGGTTCCAGATGATTCTTCAAGTGAAAACAACAATAAGGTAGTTTTGCATTTTATTTTGCATTAATAAATGGGAAAAGGAGTTCCTGTTTCGCACATCAACTGTTTTAGGGGCTTGGGTATCTCAAAGTTCTCTGTGCGAAGTACAGTAAAAAGTTATAACTTCTCTCAATGGTAAACAAATTAAAATTTATCAAATGACACCACTGTGGGCAGAAAAAAACATTGTAGTTCACATTCCTGTTCAGATGTGTATTAAAATGTATATATTTTAAATGGCCAACATATTTTGAGGAAATTGAATTTCTAAAAGTAAATATAGAGGATGGCAAAAGCATAGGCTCTGCTGAACTGATTTAGCACCACTAGAGCAGCAGAACATTTACTTAGTCATTATTAAATATTATATAACAACAGTTTCTTCAGTACTGCTTTTGCACAGCTGGGCTTATTATTTCTATCTCCAAATACATTATAGTTATGGTGGTACTTTTTTCATATTGACTACCTGTTTTAAAAAAGAAAAAAAGAAAAACAACCACAATATTTTTTCCTATGAAATAAAATCCACCAGTGTGTATACAAATTTCTGAGGGCTTAATTGAATATGAAAAGGATTTGATGGTCTGTGTCATAATTTTCTTGTTAAAACTTTATTTTGTAATAGAGTAATTCCGAAGATGAGGAAAACGATGATTCAAAATCTCCTGGAAAAGGCAGGAAGAAAATTAGGAAGATTATCAAAGATGATAAGCTTAGAACAGAGACACAAAATGCACTTAAAGAGGAGGAAGAAAGAAGAAAACGTATAGCAGAAAGAGAACGGGAGAGAGAGAAGTTGAGAGAGGTATGTTCTCTTTTTATTGAAGAATGGTAGGGTGTTGAATTGATGATGGTGTTCAAGATGTCATATTCCTAACTCAATTTAATTTGGCAAGCAATTTTAAAAACATTCACATCTAGCCTTATAAGCTACAAGCTTAATCTGTAGTTTGCAGCTTAACATTGGTAAGTTTTGTTCAAGGTTACTGAGATATTTTGAGAGCTGTTTCAATTGCCTGTTGCTTTTCTTTCCAGGGGGGAAAAGGCATCTGCCAAGTAAGCTAATGATACATAGTAAAGAATTAAAGGTTTTTCTTAATTAATGACTTCTGCTTTTGCTAAAGCTAGTGTTTGTCAAATGCTTGACGTTATTCACATGTGAAGTATTCTCGTGATGCACTGTTTCTGGTTATAGGTGATAGAGATAGAAGATGCTTCACCTCTGAAATGTCCCATTACAACTAAGCTGGTTTTAGATGAAGATGAAGAAACAAAAGAACCATTAGTGCAGGTTCACAGGAGTATAGTTACAAGACTGAAACCACACCAAGTAGATGGTAAGAAAAGAGATAAAACACTTGTAAAATTCTTCCTTGTTTTTATTATTACACTGGCTGAGTGTACTACACAATCTGAATTTAGAATAAGAAAAACTTCTTGGGAGGCAAATGCCAAAATGTCGTGTTTAATGTTGTGCTTTTGGAAGATCTGAACAAAATTAAATGAGCACCAATTCACAGTTCTCTTTTACAAGTGAAGAGTCCTAAAACTGATGTTGGAAGGACCCTTAGCACACAGAATTATGTAACACTGAGATAGAATCAAATAGAAGTTCACCATTCTGTTGTGGAATTGGTCCATTTGGTTTTCATAGTTTTCAGTGAGGATTTAAACGTCTCATAATATTTTCCTGACTTTCTTATCAGGAATATCAAGTATTAGGAAAAATATATCTTTACTGCATTTTCTGTTTTTTTTTTGTTGTTGTTGTTGTTGTTGTTTGTTTTGTTTTTTAATTGAAGAAAAGAAGAATGACCGATCATGGTTTTATTAGGCACGTTCTGTTCATTTAAATCTTCCTCAGTTCATAATACCCACTATTTTCGTTTCAGCAAGAAGCTTTTGTACTTAGTTCAGCTCTTAAAGGGAGGTGCTCTATACCATACACAGTTGAACTGAAGATCCATCTGTGCTGAGTGTAGCATGGGAGAATGCAACTCCCTAATGAATACACAGCAAAGAACAAAAAAATCACCCAGCAGACCCTTTTTTTATTTAGGATTATATTTTCTGTCCTTTTTTGGTTGGCATTCTTAATTTTTCCCTTTTTAAGCACAAAGCTTTACATATGATCTGTCCTGATTTCAGTTTCTTCTTGCTGGTTACCAAGATCATGTTAGTCTTCAAAGTCTTTGCCACTGCTGTTCTATTTCCTGTTTTCTTTTTGTCCCCAAGGTTGAAATCATCTGTAGACTTCACAACATTTAATTGTGAACATTTAATCCATTTGTAGTATTATCAGCGGAAACTGAGAGTAACTGATTTCAAGGCAAAATTCACCTCAAACACAGTCCATTTGATAGAAATGAATCAATAATTATCCCGAGAACTGCTTTTGTGAGGGAGATGTTTTTGCAGTGATCACTTTTACCAAGTGAACTTCAATAAAGTGAATGTTTAATGAGAAAATGTTCAAAAATTTTCTTCAGGTGTTCAGTTCATGTGGGATTGCTGTTGTGAATCTGTTAAAAAGACAAAGACATCTCCTGGTTCTGGATGCATTCTTGCTCACTGTATGGGTCTGGGGAAGACGTTACAGGTAAGAAGCAAAATTCTTGTTTTCTGGGTTTTAACCTTTAAAAGCTTATCCGTCAAAAGGCAATTTAAAGATATTCAGAACATTGTAAAAACTTACCTGTTTCCTTGGCAGTGACTTGATGAGCACTGTTGGAGGAAAAATGTTTTGTAAAAAGGTTTTCTAAAAGGAGTTATGTTTGGTAGTATATAACTGTGCAAGTTCTGATCAACACCTGTGCTGCTTCTGCTTTAAAAATAGTATTAAGTAGTTGTTGAGGTTCACTTGAGAAGTTTGCGTGTAATAGTAAGGTGATGTGAATCTTACTTGCAGCTCTGTGTATTAAAATAAAGCTAACAGGAGACAGGCTTCAGAAAACTATGTTTCTAAGCCAATTCAATAACCTTAAACAGGTTTCGTTCTTCTCAGTCTTTCCCATTCATGTGCTGCTCTTCAAATTGTTTTTGTTTTCTTCATTTTCTTTATTTATTTATTTGCTGCATTGATGAAGGAGGAGGTCTATCTTTGTTTTTTTTTAATTCTTTTTGTTTAATGCTAGGCTGTTAGTGTCTGAATTCAGATTCTTTGTGTTTTAATGTAAACAATTTTTAGTTACAATCCAGAGTCTTCCGGATTGGAGAAGGGGAGTGTTGGTTTGTTTATTTCACTAATGGTCTGCATGTGCATTTATTTTTGGGTTGTGGTGCATCACAAAGATTAAAGACCACAAATTTTCATTGTCTTGGCAGTGAACCATGCAGCAGATTTTCAATCCTTTTGATCACTTCTTAATTTCATTTCTTTGGCTTTAGAGTTCTTGGCTTCCTGCAATCTTCAGTTTCGAGCCTCCATTGTAATTTCAGCACATATTCCTTCTCTTTTACACTGCTGAGGATTGCTTTTTATAAGTCTTTCTCTTGAATTACTGTAGCATTTGTTTTAAAAAAGATTTCCGTATGTGATACAGTTGGCTTTTCTGCTGTGTTAAAAAGTCGCGTGGTGAACAGATTACCATTTCTACTGAGCCTGTAAAACCAGAACCTCAGTCCTCATCTTAAAATATTTCTTCTGAAACTGATCACCCAAGCAGTTGCTCAAAACCAGTGCTTGTAGCTCTTTTTCTTGGGTCTCTTGTAACCATTGCAGATGTCAGGTTACCTTGACCTTCAAAAGAGAGAAAAGATTACAAACATTTTTCTTGAATTCCCCGCGTCTCACTGTCCTTTTAGAGGAATAAGGAGTGCTTACTTCCTTTTCCGTTTTCTTATTTCCATGTATCTATCTTCATAATGAAAATTACGGGTTTGCATTTAGCATCAATACAGGTCCTATGAGCAGAGGACTGATATGAGTTGCTTTTCTTGCTGCTCCACCGCCTGTTTGTGCCCAGGAATTTCTTTAGCAAAAGTCAGTTGACGGAAGAACTTCTCCCTTTTATTCTGGGGGAGGGAAAAGGAAGTTTTGAGAGCTCTGAAGAAGAAAGAATGGTAACAGTCTTACCCATGCTTAGAAAGGCTGAATTCTTGTACAGGTGCAAAAGATTGTGCCCGTAACTGGTGTCATCATTTGTCTTCGGAAGAGAATCTGCTCCATGCCTCTTGACCTGCCCGAAGGTGACCAGTAGTATTTCTTCCCAGAAAAGTCTGCCATTTACTATTAGACCAAGGTGGCTGCTGATAAAGAGCAGTGCCACTTTGGACTTCCTGTCATTGGCCTTCACTGTTACAATGCTTCCTCACTTCTGGAGATGAGAGATATTCCCTTGTCAGGATATCTGGCTTCTGAAATGGGTTACTGTGAACCATTTTGAATCATTAGAAATCTAATTTGCCACTTCTGAAGATGTGGGATTTGATCAGAAGCGATTTCAACTTGAATTCAGTCAGGGCCTTTCTTTGCCAGAAGCATTTCTTCTCGGTAGCATCGTTTGACAGGAGATATGCCAAGTACTCTGTTGAGTTTGTGACTGGCAAGTGTAGATGATGTAGCAGGGAGCACTTGTACAACACCTCATTCTGAATTCCCTCTTCAAATGCGCCAACTTTGGATGCACTTTAGTCATTCTCTGGAGTGCAGTCTCTTTAGCATGCTGATGATGGTTCTCAAAGAGGTTATTTTCTTCCTACAGTGAGGATGGGATCCTCAAAGCTGTCTGTGAGGAAATGCCATTTCACCATCCTCTTCCATCTTGATCTGTTGTGGTGAAAGCTTCCCCCATTGGGTTGGGGAGCCCTATCACCTGACCTGAAGGCTCAAGATCTGTTCATTCATAGAGAGGTCAGTATATCAATGTACTGGAATTCCAAGCTGTATGAAAGATTTTTGTGCCATGGCTGGTTTCATAATCCACAGGTGACAGCAGTCAGTATTACAGCCTCAGTAATTCGCCAAACAAAATGCTGTAAGGTGCTGTTGAAGGTCAGCTAATGATTGATATATTTGGTATGAGGTCTTTAGTTGCTTTTTGCCTTTCTAGCTGATGTTTGACGTAGTAAGCACTGCTGAACAAAGACTTGTCTTGGCTAGACTTGATATCCTCCTTTATTAGTTGTAACTGAGACTGAGATGTGCTCCAAGACAAAATCTTCAGAGAGAATCTAGCAGGAGGTATCTGTTACTCTTTGCTAGAATTATCTGTCTTGATTGGTCAGATGTTTTCCTGATCTCGTGTCTTCCATCTAATCCATTACTCAAGATGGGTTCTTCCATTCCTATGTCTGCAGTGGATTCTTCAGGATTCTTCCAACGAATGTAGTTACATACAAATACCTGTTTCTGCTATACTCTAATTGATACAAATGTTATTTAAGACTTGATGATCCTGAAAAACCTTTCATGACCTGAGAATGACAGGATATAGTCACAGAACACTTGGGTTAGCTCCCTGAGATTCTTTAGATTCCTTGGATTCTTCCATAAAGAAGGGAATCAAGGGAGGCTGGGCATCACTGTTATTATTTTAAATATTATTTTTAGCTATTTATTTATTTGAGTAATCCGAAGCTGTAGATGAGCAGAGAAACTGCAGTTATTCCCTGTATGTACTGCTCAGGTCTGCCAGACTGCAGTTGTGATTGTGCAGTGCACAACATCTGGGCAGTGCGTATTTTAAGCTCCAGCTGCATCATGTGTTGCTTTGCTCTGTTAATGAGGACCGAGGCAGCACACCTTAGCTGCTGAGAATCCAGGCTGCTGTAGAAGTGGATTTTCATACTCACCTTTGAAGAGTGTTTTTGCGTGCCTGATTTCCACGTTGTACTTATTTAGGAGTTAGATTATACTTTATACTGGAGATTTTCAAAACATTGCAGAATTGTAGAACTTTCAGAGTAGCAATCCAGTCTAGATTGCTTTGTACGCTTAGACTTCATGTACTATATAATTCAGGAAATAGTATGAAATTTGTCATGGTAGAAGTTACTTTTACCTGTGATCATGGCAGTCTTTTGGGCTGTAACTTCTTGATAACTGAAAAAAGCCACAGCAATAAATGATTTACCAAATGTTTTTGTGGTTCCTTTTTGTAGCTTCAGTAATCATTTCTTATGTGATTATTTTACAGTCCTACCATATTCAGTGATGGCATTTATTGTTTTGCTCTTAGGAACTCAATTGAAGACAAGTTTTAAGCAGGTTTTGTGAACTGCAGAGAAGACAGTAAATGGTTAGGGAAATAAAGCAGTTAGGTACTTAGTGACATAGGACTTCTGTGATAAGTCTTCATGGGAAGATTCTTTCTGCATCTGAACACAAAATGCTTTTGTGTTGGTAGTAAAACCACTGATAATTCTTTTGACATTGGAGCATCTAAAAACAGTTAAGTGCACAGTGCTTTAAAAAGTCACACAGTTTGAAATGACTTTAATGCAGTGTATTAAATGAGAGTTGAAAGATACAGAGTTTTAATCCAGAAAGAACTTTCAGGATGTTCTACAGCTATTGGTTACAGGTAGCTGTCACCATTAAAAAGGTGATGTGAGTGTTTAGCTGCTTTGGGATCACTCTGTTTTGCTTGTGGCTTTTTACACACTGTCCCCAGTTTTGTCTTTATTCACTACTCCTAAAAAACAGGCAGCCCAACTGAAGTCCTTGAGTGACATCAAAAGGGTTAGGTATTTTTCCAAGCCTTAAGAAACTGTTGTCATCTGTCAGGTAGGTTTTGTATGGGGTGAATATGCAGAAAGTATTTCAGGAACCTGCTTCAGAGTTCGTTTTGAGAGTGCTGCCAAGATTTAAATCCTGGAAAACCTGATAAATGCAGTGTGGAATTTGTCCTGTGTTGAAAAAATTGTGAAAAACCTAAGACTGAAGATCACTTTTAAGAAACTGAATACTTACAGTTACGAAGTCCAGAGAGGTGAAATTGTTTAAGATTTGGGGTGAATGTTGGGAGAATACCTATAAATTGCCTAATAGAGCATTATAATTCATGAAAATGATTGATGATATGTAAAGGGGGAGGGGTTCTTATTTATGAACTAGTGTATCTGTACAAATAGTTCAGTTATACAAGTTGAAACTTCTATAAAAAGGATTGAAGCAGCCATGTAACACAGAGGTACTAAGTATATGAGTTTGGAGTGTGTATGTATTGGATCTTGAGCAGGAGGTTGTTTAACAAATAATAGAAGTGTGTTGGAATAAGATCACTGTTGGGAAGTTTTATAAGTGAACATATTTATGCTTGTATGTTTCTCTCTTGGCCTTCAGTGCTCAATGTTTCATTTATTATTTTATTTGTTGTTGCTCTTGCAGGTAGTAAGCTTTCTGCACACAGTGTTGCTGTGTGACAAGCTGAATTTCCGGACGGCTCTTGTAGTGTGTCCCCTGAACACTGCCTTGAACTGGTTGAATGAGTTCGAAAAATGGCAGGAAGGTTTAGAAGACGATGAGAAATTAGAGGTATTATAAGGCTTAAAAACAGTTCTTAAAATTGAAATAACTGGATGTTGTACATAACTGGGAAGCTTCACCACTCAAAATACAGGCTAAGGAATGTATTTTAACTATGTGGAAAATGTACTTGCATGAATACCTTAGGTATTTAAGTTACACCACTGCTTTGGAATTTTAAGAGAAACTCAAGCATATTTTTCCTCCTTTGAAAGGTCTGTGAATTAGCAACTGTGAAACGCCCTCAAGAGAGAAGCTATATGCTGCAGCGTTGGCAAGATGATGGAGGTGTGATGATAATAGGCTATGAGATGTATCGTAATCTTGCACAAGGCAGGAATGTGAAGAGTAGAAAACTGAAAGAAATATTTAATAAAGCTTTAGTAGATCCAGGTAAGTGGAAAGTTAATGCAAATATGCATATAGTTTACTTTGTTTTCAGATTGGAGCGTATGAGCTAAATAAACATGTTATACGCCTGGCATTACTAAGATCACAATGGTTTGTTTATCTCTTGTTGCCCTTTAATGAGTTACCAAAGTGGTTGTTGAGAAAATACCCCATGCCCTTTGTAAATAAACTGTAATGGGTTTTTTATTAGGTCAAACACGGAAACAAACAACCACAGGAATATATTTCAAGTGTGAACTGTTGGTTATTTTAATATACAAATTTGTTGCAACCATAGAACTACTTTATCCTCACTAGAATTCCACAATTACAGGAGTATCTTCACATGAAGTATAGTTAAAAATGCACAGAAGTGTGAACAAACGAGTGTTGTTTAAGTGCTAATTAAGTTGCAGATAAAACATTTTTTCACTTATTTCAGTCTGTACAATGGAACAACAGAAATAACTCAGTATGTTTTTATATTGCTTCAAATCCTTTTCTATTTCAACTAATTTCAGAGATGAAAGTATTCTTCTGTTATCAGTCATTACTTCTTAGACACATTTGAATTGTCGAAATTGATGAGAAGTATCTTGCACCAACCATTATTTGTTTCTTGTTCTCTGTGATTCACAGAGCTGGCGAGAGCAGCCTGCCATTAAAAGAGCTGTGAAGCTATGTGCTGGCTTACTGCTGCCCTGGCAAATAGGGAAACTTCTGCCTCTGGGAGCATTTTTAATTTAAAAAGCTGCAAATTTGGTATTTGAGCAATAATTTAATGATTTATGTCTGGTTAAAATTAATAGTGCTAGGGTAGGCGTGTTCTGCAGCGGAAGCTTGTATTGCACTGTATGCTGCAGAAGAGGGGACCAGCAGGGGAGAGTTGAGCCGAAGTTTATGGATGGGGAAATAGTGTGAGAAGTGATTTCGTTAATTAACTAGCTCTGCCATGTGAAATAATAGAAGGATTATATACTTGTGCAAAGCAAGAAATATTTTCCCATACTGCTTTGTGCAACTGATAAAATTTGTTTGGTCTATTGCTAGCTGCTGTGCTGTGCTTGCAGTATTTCAGTAATTCTGGGGGCTGTTCTTGCTACTACTACAACTTCCAGTACTGTTGGAAAGAGATATTTCATCAATATTTGTATAAAGCAGGCTTAAATTCTTGTAGACTTTAAAGGAGAATTGTGTGTATATCTATATATGTATATCTATCACTGAGTATGTTTTATTTATATCAGTGTGTTAATATGTGCAAGTACAGCAAGGTTAGGAAAGAGAAGAAAGTGGTCGTTAAACTGACAAATTTTCCATCATGTAAAAGCTGGTTAGTAACAGCACTGAGATGAGTTGCTTTTTACATGAATTGGAGGAAGAAGATAGAATTTATCTTCATTGGCATCAGAGATCATTTACATTGGGTATCAGGTAGGGTGTTAGAGGTCACTGAGTTTCACTTCTCTCAGGGAGGATACATCCCATTCACATAGCTATTATCTCAGATGAAGAAAATGAGCTAAACGATCCCTCGAGGTCTCTGCATTTTACATTCCCTTTGAATAATTTCAGAAATGCTCTGCCCATAATGAAATGCTTTCTTTTTTTTAAGAGCAAGAAAAAACCACAAATGTATGACAATCTGTCACTGAATTGTGGCCAAGATGTTGGTTCGAGATAGCAATGCTATGTGGCTGCCAAATAAACCAAGAAAAATTATACTAAGATATTTTTTTCATATTTCTACTATCATGTACTTAGTCTAAGCAAGAGGAGTTTTTATTTTGTTGTAAATTAACTTCTTCATTCAAGTTAAAATCGCAGTCCTTACTGAAAATGGATGTGTTGAGTATTGGCAACATTTTACGTGCATGTTTAATGTTTTATTTTCCTTTCTTGTTAATATACTTTCAGTCTAACTGTGAAGGAAATGCACTAGACCAAATCAATATCTGAGAGCCTTATATATATAAGGTGTTAAATCTGATGAGGAGGTGCTGAAAATCTTTACAAATGTCTCAGTTCTCAAAGAAAAATCCAGCTCCAGTGTGTCTCAGTAGTATGGTACCCTGACTGAACAGCTTGGTGGTGAGCTCCTTGGAGAAGCACTCACCCGGTCATGGTTCAGAAAGAGGACTGGTGCTGCCATTAAATCATGCAATTTGTCAGTGGTGTGGTTGGTTTGTTGATTTCTGTGTTGATTACTTTCCTAGTGTTGATTTTGTTTTTTACAAATCAGTTTAAGGTGGCTCTGAGGAATAATGTTCTCAGTAAATTACAAGATTGAATAGACCACGCTGATAATTTTTTTCTTTGCCACCTCAAACGTCGGGGTTTTTTCAGGGCTGAATGGATGAACCTGGCATGTGGCTTTGGGTAGTGGGTTTTATGGCTGCATCAACTTGACTTCAGCTGACTTTGTGGCTGTTGGTGCTGGAACTGAGGTCAGTTTCAGGTCTGGTAAAGCAGTCAGTCTATCACTAGTAGGATTCTACAGTGTCTTTCACGTTACTTACTGAGGAAAGATGTTCTAGAAATTGCCCCAGATCTGAGGAACATCAGGATGTGTAAGAGTATTCTGCCAAATGTAGGATTTTTTGTAAATCCAAGATTCTAACTCTTAACCGTTCTACCAGAGATGCTTTGCATACTGCACAAATGTCTTACAGTGTGCTTTAGAAATTTCTTGTGCAACTCATCTGAGTTTGCCCTCTGGAATCCTTGGTTTTATCTCTGGAAGAAAGCTGAGAAGATTTGTGCAGCACCTTGTAGCTACACGGTGACAATTCACTTGTCTGTAATTCCAATCAGATGTCATTGTGTTTCTGTATCTTATCTAAGACTTTCCACTGCACTGCTTACCCTTATTATTGATGCTGTTCTGTTGCCTTACTGAAAAATTTGTGCCTACCTTGTTTTTTGTTTTAATGGACTGAGCACCAGTAGGTGGCAGCATAAGCTGAATTTAAGGAGCAGCTGTCAGGAGTTGAGACGGAGTGGATGAAAAACACAGGCATGCACTGGATCTGCATGGATAGACAGTTTCTATAGGACTGCGTTAGAAAGCAGCATTTAATCCTTCCCTGAAGATTTTACAACAGTCTACAGTTTACCAGAGTGACTACTGGGAATGCCTGCACAAAGAATAAAAAAGAAACAAAATGAAGCCTACAAAAAAAAAAAAAAATGGCATTATAAACCTTAATAAGAAAAAAAATCAGCTTCTTTAGGCTGCCAGTTTCTTTGAGGTTATAGAAGATGGAAAAGATCTCATGTCCTTATTTCTTCCTTAGGCCCTGACTTTGTTGTTTGTGATGAGGGGCACATATTAAAAAATGAAGCATCTGCTGTTTCCAAGGCAATGAATTCAATTCGTTCAAGGAGAAGAATAATTCTGACAGGAACACCGCTGCAAAATAACCTTATAGAATGTGAGTAGTCCTCCTGTTTAAGATGGATTTATTTCTTCGGATGTACTCTTCCCTTTCAGCAATATATAATTACAGATAGATTTAGTTTGAATAGAAGAAAAGAATTTGACATGATGAAGATGTTTGTTGTGTTTATACAGGAAAAAAAAAATCATTGCAATAAGGGCTTTCTGCTTTATTTGTCTAAAATTATTGCCTGAACATGTGCTTCCATGGTAATTGAAACGGAGTTAAGCTGAAGCTGTTGGAAGTCTGGCCTTTTCTCCCTTCTCTTGGCATGGCCTTGCATACATCTGATTGCTCAGGGAACCAGTATGGGGAGTATCAGAAAATTAATGCTGCAAAATAGCTTTCTGCCAGTTTAATTCCTTGTTGTAGCTCACCAGAGGATCGGATGAGTCTCAGTGTGTCCAAAGAGAAAGGAGAGGAAGAGGGAGAAAGTGAGGGAGTATTTAGAGGGGAAATGAGTGGGCCAGGTCTTGCAGGAGCATCAGTTTGAATTGTTCTTAACTATTGCAGAGCAGTGTTCTCAGTAAATTTCTTAAAACAGCAGTTTCTGTTTACTGCTTCAGGAACTTAGTGTTATTTACTGATATTTAATATTTCTGTCTTTTAGCATGCTGTAGTATTTTTTTTTCTTATTGATTAATATGTTGTTGAATTATTTCAAAATCTTTACAAATATGTGTTATCATGTAATTGCTTTGGTGTATAGAAGCCCTCAAACTGTTCAGCATCTAAGATGAGGAAGTTTTAAATCTGACATTAAATTTAGAAGTTATTTTTCTGCCTACGGTGCATATCAATTTAAGATGTCCTTTTCTGAAAATGTTGCATTTGTGTATTTTTGCTTAAGAGAAAGTTCTTAGTTTAGATATAACACATTAATTTTGTATTACAATTAATCCCAGTATTGTACTTGCGCTTTTGAATAACTGGAACTTGATCTTTTTGTTCTAGATCACTGCATGGTTAACTTTATTAAGGAGAATTTGCTTGGTTCAATTAAAGAATTCCGAAATCGATTTATAAATCCAATTCAGAATGGTCAGTGTGCAGACTCCACTCTGGTAGATGTCAGAGTAATGAAGAAGCGGGCGCATATTCTCTATGAGATGTTAGCTGGATGCGTTCAGGTGAGGACAGTTGTACTGTAATTAATTTCTTCAATTAGTGGTGGGGAGAGGGAAGAGTTATTCCATCTTGTTCTGATAAAAGCACTCAAAGGTCTGTACATTTGCTATTTAAGTATTTCATAAACAGACTGTTTGTTTTGCTGCAGTTGCTGGTAGTGGATTAAACAGTTGCATGGAGCTGGGTGAAGTGGTCGCGGTGGGACGGTCCCATGTGCAGTTAGCTCACCCCAAAAGAAATAGAAAGGTTTATGGCAGTGTATAAGAGTGTTAAAGGATTTCCTGTAGGAAGATGATGGTACTAGAAATATAAATAGTAGCAAGAAATTAGCACACGCAGTTCTGCACATCTGCACAGCAACGCAGGAGCGCAAACCAGTCCTCATTACAGTTTACTCTTGTTATAGAAGGAACAAGTAGAACTGATACTCCAATTATAAATATAGTAAAGCATTTAATTCTCTAAAACACTCTGTGGAATCAGTAAACTTATGACCTGTTACAGAAGAAGTGATCCTGCAATAAATCAGTCCTGTTAGCCAAGATCCTTAATGCCTGTTCTGAGCTGGGGAGGATGTTGGTTGTAAGCACATCCTAGATCTCTTCAGATGCTGGGCACCCTGCACTCAGCATTGGACGGAGCCTGGGTGAATTTTCCTGTAGCACACTGCACTGAGCAGATTCTGTCTCTGGAGGGAAGCTCTTGTTGCATCTACAGTGCAGTTGACTTACAAGAAAACTCTGTTCCCAAGGGATGCTGCCCTCTCAGATAAAGGCAAGGCCTTGCAGGTGGTTTATCACCAGTACCAAGTGGGAGCTGCCCACAGGCTCCTCTCTGACAGCAGGCTGCCTCAGGTCATCCTGCAGCCAAGTAATTTGTGCAGTACAGCTGAAGCCTGGAAGCTGTGCTGTGTGTGCAGCACAGACCAGCACTTCCCAGGGCTGCTGGGGACACCCGCTCCTGAATGATGTCTTGGTCAGGATCAATACAGTAGGTGCTGTTTGGGTGGAGGGGCAAATAGATTCAGAGTCTAGTAGAGTAGAAAAAACGAATAAAATAAATTTTGCTTTGCCTCAAACAAGGAAGTACTCAGAAATGACGTACTCTAAGCCAAATGACAGTTACCATGAGTGCATGTTCACCTGTGCTAAAAACACTAGTATAAGCTGCTTGGCTTACCTGTGCTTTCCCAGGAATGGTTTTAGAATTGAAAATGAAACACAAAAGCAGAAGTTACCAGGGCAGTTACTGAGGCTGCACTCAGCTTCTTAGGGATTTGGAGCTGAGGCATGGGGTTGATGGGTCATCTTCTTTTTAGTTGGATGTCTATGTTTATTACATAAGGTGGGCTACTACAGGAGTGTCTGTAAATAGATTTATGTAGTATCTGGTCGGTGTGCATCTGAATCATTGTGATTTATGTGTGATTAATGCCTTGTTGATTGAGTAGCCAGAAGTTCTTAAGCTTTCAGTAGTTACTTTACATGTTTATAATGACTAAATTCTTGCTTGTAAAATTACAGAGGAAAGATTACACAGCATTAACAAAATTCCTCCCACCAAAATATGAGTATGTTCTAGAAGTTAGAATGACACCTATTCAGTGCAAGCTCTACCAGTATTACTTGGATCATTTGACAGGTATGTGTCTGCCATTCTTGTAGGTAACAAGATTGATGGTCATTGGTTTGGGTTTTTTAGTATATATTGTGTGCCCTACAGATGAATTTTTCTGCTACCTGAAGACTTACCTTAGCTCTGAAGTTTGAATTGTAGCAAAAAATATTGCACATGAATATTTTGGTGGGGAATTGTAATGCATGTATTTCAGTAGTAGTCTACTTTCAGGTTGTGGTTCATCTTTCTTTTCTTTGTTTTCTAAATGTAAAATGTATTTTATTTCATGTTTTGTTCTTGTAAGAAATAAAATATTGACAAGAAGAGTGGAGAAAGAAAATGTAAAATGGAGGTGAAAGCTCACTGCCAAGCCCAATAATTTCCTTTCCTGTTATCCCAGCTGAAACTGTTATTTGTCAGATATTGGCTCTTTTATGGATCTCTTTCTTTCTAAACCTTCAAGTCTGTTTTTTTACAATAACCGTTTTTGCTTCTTCCATATTAATGTAATCCTGTTTAATTGAAAATGTGAGATGTATAAGGGGAAAAAAACCAACCATGTTACTGTGGTCTTCTGTACTGTTAATTTGTGTGAGAAATAAAACTGAGCTAGTAATGTCGGAGTATCAAGGTGTCAAAATGTCAGCACCTGTAAATAGTAGCACCATGTAGGACTAGAAATGGGAACCTCAGGGAACTCTTAAAGGAAGTTTTCTGTAGCACTGTCATAGTGCAGCCATATTCCTCAGCAGAAGCTTTTGGGATCTGCTAGTTTAGATACTACTTAAAATAATTGTCTTAGTGATCATGTGCCGAGTTCCATGGCAGTGTTTAAGGTGCTGCTGATAGGTGTTTGCCAAAGCTTGAAACCTGTATTCAGTTTTTGCAGTGGCTGTGAAATATATTACACAGTCTGTTGTACTTATTTTTCTTTTTTTTTCCCCACCTGTTAAGCCACCATTCTGTTGCTTTTGCAGGATGTTTTAGACTACATTTTTCTATTCTGTTTGTTCTCTGATGGCCCAGGTCTTCATAGGAGATCTGTGTAATGGTTACTGAGGCCCACGTTAGTTCTCTGATTACTTCTGAGTTCTTCCAGATAAAGACATGCTCTCTGATTTTTATTAAATAAGAAAGTGAATATAGAAGAATGGCTGCTTCTCATCTGCAAATGTTTAAAATTGTTTTCCTGTGCCTTATAATTGAGGCATGTAACTAAAATAGCATTTTAGATACAATTTTATAAGATTTTCAGTTGTTCCTTCATTTATTGAACATGTTTACTTTCAGTTCTGTAACACAGAAAATGAACAGGTCATTAGGAGGCATTCACTTTGTGTTTGATACAGTAAGTTTCTCTGTCATATTAGGTTAAGTTTAGCATAGTTGGAACTTAAGAATATCTGTCTTATATTTCCCTTTCACAGCGTCATAAGGAGGCATAAATGGGAAGTTAGTTAAGGCTGTTTTATGTTTAAAACAAAGCAAGAAGTTGATTTGTTAAAGGACTTTCTGTACATCCTCTGGGATTGTCCTGTCTGTTGGGCAAATGCACTGAGTGAGCTTTGTGCCTGCTCTGCCATAGACATTTGGTAATTTTGATGCAGCAAATACTGTTTTCTGGTAGGCATACCTGCCTTATATTTTCAATACAATAAATATAAAAACCAATCTAGAGTTATTATGCTGCTTAATGAGTACTTGAGGCTACAAAAAATGTCCAACTCTGAACATTCTGTTACGTTGTACTAACTTGTGCTTGGACAATGCAGATATTCTTGCCATTTTAAATTCCTTTATTGTAACAGATTAATGCAGTGTTATGAGTTAACAAGGGAAAACAAAAATGAAAGAAAAGAGCAAGTTATTTTATTTTATTTTATTTTATTTTTAGCTTGGGCTGCTTTATGAGAGCTGATTTTACAATTTAAGTAGACATGATAGCCCTTCTAAGAGGATTTGGATTTATTCCTATATTGGGGAGAAATGTATATTTATGTAAAAACGTTCCCATGTTTCTCATTGCTGAGAGAAAGGGAAAAACTAATTTTGACAACTAGGAAAAAAAAGCCCATGACTGAGTAATTAGACCTCTTCTACATGAGGCATTGCAATATGATGTGCATCTGGAAAGAACACTCAGTACTGTGCAAACAGATTGTTCAGAGGAGGAGCAGTACGTGGGTAACGTACCTCAAGGTTTCATTTTCAAACCTGAACTTTATTGTCAGGTGTAGGTGGTGGCAATGAAGGTGGACGAGGCAAAGCTGGAGCTAAACTATTCCAGGATTTCCAGATGTTGAGCAGAATCTGGACTCACCCCTGGTGTTTGCAGCTGGACTATATTAGCAAAGAAAATAAGGTAAATTAGATATATCAAAGTACTCTCTATTGAGAGCTTTCCAGATAAGCTGTGCCAAATGCTAGGTAAAGTTTCATCGAATTAATGGATATCTTTGTTGCTGTGGGGTACTTTCACTGCTGTTTTTGTCATACTTTTAGTTTCAGCATATGTTGTCATTCTTAAACCATTTTGAAAGGCTATCTTTTTGTATGACTTACCATTGTTTTAATGAAGAATAAACAGATGGCCAAGGATTTAATAAAAGCTTCTGCATGAACGTACTTAATATTAATTTCTGTTTTTTCTCTTTTTGAGGGCTATTTTGATGAAGACAGTATGGATGACTTCATAGCTTCCGATTCCGATGAAACTTCAATGAGTTTAAGTTCTGATGATTATGCAAAGTAATTAAGCTTTTATTTATTGTTTCTTATTGGATTTATTTCCCTAATAGCAGGGGATGTCTATAAAAGTAAATGGTGTTTGTAAAAGTAAATGTATGTCCTCTAGCAATATGATTAAAAAAATATATACAGGTGTGTAATGTTATCTTTCTAGGAAAAAAAAATCCAAGGGGAAAAAAGGGAAGAAAGAATGTAGCTCAAGTGGGAGTGGCAGCGATAATGATGTTGAAGTCATTAAAGTCTGGAATTCAAGATCTCGTGGAGGTGGAGAAGGAAATGCAGAAGAACTTGGAAACAACCCTTCATCAGTTACAAAATCAGATGAAGGTGAGTATAATATGCAAATGAATCAAATACCACGCAGCTTCATTTTGGAAAACACCGTTTGAGAGGGCTGTCAGGAGTCCAGCTTTGTGCAAAATGAAATTCAGGGCTTTGCCAGGTAACCCTTCTGTGCTTACACAGATGTGTTCCAACTGATAACCTTCTGAATTCATAAGTGCAAAAAGACACAAAGTTAAGAGAAAATGATGCTACTTTTCCCTTTTTTTTTCTTTTTTTGTAATATGATAATGAAAGAATATTGAAAATATTAGTAAGTATGTTTGTCCTCCATTGTTGCACCTGGAATATGTAATGTGTTCTGCAGGTGTTGTTATTGTGGCTGTGTGTTAGCAGATGAGCAGGCAGGAAACCTTCCTGAAGAACTCTGCAAATAAACAGATGATAAGGGTGGAATTTGTTTCTTATTTTTATAGTGAAATAATATAGAAGGGGAGAAATAATGACTTTTCCCCTTCTATATACTACTCTGTATACTAATGTCTTCTAAATTAGCTTTGGAAAAAGAGGTTCTAAATCTGAGCATTGCAGAAGTGAGGGGAGATGCAGAGTCTTGTACAGATGGCATTGTTGGAACATTAGAAAGCTTTCATCTGCGAATTCTTCTTGATAGATGGTCTCAGTGTAACCCAAAAGACTATTAACTTTTCAGGAATTTCAGATGTTTATTTCAGATTTAAAATCTGTTTATGAAAAGCTGCTTTTTGATTGCTGTAACATGAATAGATTTTCAAAGATATGTGCTTATTGGAAACAAAGCTATTGTTATATACTGGTGGGGAAAAGTTGCACATATTAGAATTCTTTGTCTAAATATTCTGCAACATAAAAAAAAGACATTTCAAAGCATTTGAATGGGGACTGTGCCTTTATCTCTGCGTTTTTTGTGTGTGTTCTCATAGGTAAAGCTACTTCCTCATCCAATCCTGGTAGCCCAGCTCCTGACTGGTACAAAGATTTTGTCACTGATGCAGATGCTGAGGTGCTGGAACATTCTGGGAAAATGGTTCTTCTCTTTGAAATTCTCCGAATGGCAGAGGAGCTCGGGGACAAAGTGTAAGTCAGTTTTAGAAGTGTTTTAAACAACCCTGTAAATATGTTAGTCTGTTTTTCTTTCAGTCTAGATACTGGATGCTGTAGCTCAGGTTTCTGAAGCAAGTGTGCATGCTGTTTCTGTCAGTGAGTTTTTCCATACATATGTGCACTTCCCCCAGAGTCTTTCGCTGTGTCTAGAAATGTTATTTGTATAAAAAGTCGTATCAAAGTGAGCAGGGGGGTAAAATAAAGTGTTACAGTAATTAACCTCACAGTTGAACTTTGCGTTTCTGTTTCCAGCCTAGTGTTCAGCCAATCCCTAATATCATTGGATTTGATAGAAGATTTTCTAGAGCTGGCTAACAGGGAGAAAACTGACAAAGAGAAACCTCCTATTTATAAAGGTGAGTGTTGGCTTGCTTGAACAATTACCAAGCTCATTATTCTTTTACAAGTCTGTCTTCAGCCCAAAGGGAATGGAGTTGAAATAATTGCTTTCGTGAGCAACATTCTGTCATTCTCTGTAGTTCCTGAAGTTGGCAGAACGGCTGTTCTCCTCTGCAGGTGGTCTCTGCTATCCCATTATGGATTCTTGCTTCTGATTTCATTCCGTATCATCTGCTTAATATTGCCCAGGCAGATTAAGTGTTCATCATCCAAAAGGAGAGAGAAGGCATTTTATTAAATTCTATATAAAAGCCATGTTGTATGCTCATGCGTGGCAAATTCTGGTGCTTCCTACTGAGACAGAGATAATGCAGGAAAATGGTAGTACTCTGCATCTTTAGTTTCCAGTCTGTTTCATTTAGTATCAATCGCTAATTTTTACAAAAAAGATCAAAGTCTGAAGAAGTAAATTATAGTGTTGAATGCCTTTATTTTTTATTTTTTTAAGGTAAAATACTGTTGGCAAGATCTACTCTGCTTCTGAATCATTTTAGACAGAATTGGCTTAGGACATGTAGGAGCTATTGCTTTTTGCTTTGTGGATGATTATTGTCTTCACAAATACAACTGGCATTATTTTCTGTCATGTATTGTTCTGTATTTTGTTATGCAAACCTCACTAAGTAATTTTCAAGCCATGCCTGTGGGGAACACCTGTATTCTCCAAAAGACGTTTTCCGTCGTGGATTCTTTGTCTTGAATTATCTGTCGTCTTCTCCCATTGCTTTAAATTGTTAGAGTTATCCTCTTTTATGCTCCGAGATTGCTCTTGCAGTGTTTTGAGAGTTGAACGTTTCCAGTCTGCTTGTTTACATAACCAGCATTTTAATCATGACTCTTACATTTGTAGGTGAAGGAAAGTGGTTCAGAAACATCGATTACTATCGCTTAGATGGTTCAACCACAGCTCAGTCAAGAAAGAAATGGGCTGAAGAATTTAACGATGAGACTAATGTGAGGTGAGGTCTCTTCAGACAGACATTCTTGATTTTCCCCTTCTTTTTCTGTTGTTCCATGTTTCTTTGTTAATTGTATTAGTTTATTGACCTTTACGCATCTAAAGTTTCACAACGCTGCCAGGTGCGGCACTGCTTCATGTAGTCACTTTAAGCATGTAACTGTTGTCTGTCCCCACTCTTCAGTGTGCTTATTTCTTTACGTCAATACTTGTGGCTGAGTTCCTTGTTGATATTTATTTGAGACTGCAGGTTCTTAGTAGAGGTGAGCTGCAGCTTGTCTTCTACACTTGAAGTTCAGTTCGGTTTTTGAGTCAGGAGTCTTTATTGGAGACAGAGTCGTGCTTGAGTTACCCTTTGAGCTAGCCAGAGAACCATTTCAGTAACGGGGATATGCTTATTTGATGTTTCTGCTGGATGTGATATAACTTGAGTTTGAAAGAGCAAAAATAAAATCTCTATCCCACCAATTCCTTTTAACAGTTGATTTGTCTCTGATCTGTATTTCTGAGGCTGTACGTTTTGTTAAAAGCTTTGTCCTTGTAAAGTCTGTGTCTTCTTTATGCTTAATACAGTATTTTAACAAAGTCAGAGTTATTCCATGTGAACAACTCCACAGTAATACAGCAAGGCAGAAAAGGTAATTGTTTTTCAAAATATTAAAAATTTTAACTTTTCTTTGTTCCAGAGGCCGCTTGTTTATTATCTCCACTAAAGCAGGTTCCCTTGGGATTAATCTCGTGGCTGCTAATAGAGTAATCATCTTCGATGCTTCTTGGAACCCATCGTATGATATCCAGAGTATTTTCAGGGTCTACCGTTTTGGGCAGAGCAAACCTGTGTTTGTGTACAGGTTTTTGGCTCAGGTATGTTCCTGGATGATGATTTTGTGATACTCTGGTCCTGCAGTCTGATGTGTCATCTGTAACTGTCTGGATGTCTGTTGAAGTTAGTGGTGATTCACACTGATCCAGTCATATTCCAGCCCTAATCTTATAGCTGTATTTGTCCTGAAACTGCTGAAAAGCACCTGAAGGAAATTGTGGTGAATTAAAGAAGGAACTGAATGTATTTCCTGCTAAGCCCATCTCTTCTGGTGCTCTGTGTAACACCAGTCTTAGCAGTGGAATTGTAGTGGTGATTCACACATTCAGACTCAGAATAGTGTTTTTCTGTTCTAACCTTCTACACTCCTAAAAATTTGTTATTTGGAGTGACTGCACAGAGCGTGGTTGCCATTTGGCAGTAGATCTGCTGAATGTAGCTGACTTCTACAGACTGGTTTTGGGGCCACTGAAGATCCAGATGGAGAGAGCTGAGGATTTGTTTTTACTATATAAGAAAGCATGCAGTCATGGTTAGAGAACTTGCATTGCAGCCTAAAGATCATAAAGATCTTCACTAATTCTGATGGTGACTGATCTGTGTGGGTTTTAAGCAGTAGCACTGCTATTTCTGGTAGATAGTTTCTTGCTTCACCTTCTGATCCCAGGGTTTTATGGGACAGACTGAAGACCTTTTCCTTGTAACAGCACTTAACTCATAATCTAGTCACTATTCACTTGCCAAATTAAATACCTTACTTTTTGCAACGTTTCTGTCAGATATGCATTTTTTTTACCTTCAGGCTTCGGTCTATTTTTCTCTTTGTGCACTTTTGAACCGTTGGTATCCTTTTGAAATTACAGTGTTTAGAACAGGCTGTGCTGTTCTCATCCTTTTTGTAGTCATCATCTTTAAGGAAAAAAAATTCTATTTTCATCAGAGATCTAGTTTGTTCTGGCACAGCTGTGAGAGATTAGACTCCTGTGAGAGATTACATCCTGTCCTTCCCACCCAGCACTATGGTATCTGTTTTCCTTTCTATGGGCTGCTCTTAGCAGCAGAATAATGTAGATGCTGTGAAAATTGACGTTTTTGTCATAACTGTATTTCCAGAAATCAGAGTAAAAGCTGTTTTCTTCAAGGCACTCCTTAAAAAATTAATTTCTTGTGCTAGTCAGTAGCAACATTTTTTTTCAGCAGACAAAGTTTTCAGGTACCTTTGAAGGTAAGGATTGAAAAACAAAGAGACTAGAGCAATGTTATGTTGTTCCTGCTCTTGTATCTCTCGTAGTATTTTCCAGCAGAACAGGTGGTTTGGTGTTTGTGTGAAAGCAAGTATCTGTTTTTTAGGGTACAATGGAAGACAAAATCTATGATCGGCAGGTCACAAAGCAGTCTCTGTCTTTCCGGGTTGTTGACCAACAGCAAGTTGAACGTCATTTTACTATGAATGAGCTTACAGAGCTGTACACTTTTGAGCCGGATTTGCTGGATGATCCTAATTCAGAAAAGAAAAAGAAGAGGGATACACCAATGTTGCCAAAAGTAAGTTTATGCACATCACTGGGAATTACACGCTATAATAAAAACTTATATCTACTTTAGAATTTGGGGTATTCAGTCTTGGAAGGAGAAAGAGTGCTGTGTTGTCACTTCAGAGTGGTATTTTTCACTTAGAAATAAGGAGAATACAGTTGTTTACAGTGAATCACAGAACACCCCAAATTGGAAGAGACCCATAAGGATCATCGAGTCCAAACTGTGCTACATGGTGAGAGTGCTGATACCCTGTACTCTGAGATAATAGGAATTAGTGATGTCAGACCTTTTTCCAACTTGATGATGAATGAGCTTTGAAGATCACAGTAGTTCATTTTCAGTGAGGCTTGTCTTAATCTGCTGTTTGTGTAATGGCTGTGGCATTGTTCCTGCTTCACTTAGTAATGACTGAGTATCCTACCCAGTACATAGGAACCAGCACTTACTAACCAAATTTGAAAATACAGTCTGTGACTTCTGTTCCTGTCTTACTGTGAAGTTCAGGAGCAAGAATGACCAAGCATTTATTTTACTCTTCTTTTTCCAAGTTGGTTTGTGTTTGTGGTTAGACTAAAGATTTGTCTGATTAATGTTGTGTTAGATATCATCCACATACGCTAATGTAATGTGGTCTGCTGGGGGCTGATTGATTAATTTGTAGTGCAGTTGTCTGTTGCTTCTTAGCAGTGAAGAGCTTTGCAGTAAGCAGTAATGTGTAAATGTGTGGCCCATGCTTACTTACCTGATTACATCCCTGTGTTATGTTTAGGTCTTGGTGCGGGGATGGAGGTTTTTGAGTTCGTAAATCCATTAATTTTCAGAGAGGAATTGTATGCTTTCCTTTCTAGACTCTCTGTAGACCCTGATAATAAACAGTAGCTAAGCTTTGCATTGGCATTGTGATTGTTTAGGCCATTCACTGAAATTGAGTCTGTCAGACCACCTACAGCATCCGTGCAGCTGCCAGGGGGATTTAGGAAGTGGGAGCCCCATAAATGTTAGCTACTGCCTCGTGTTTGTTTCAGAACCCTTGAAAACAGACCTTAATGACTGCATCCAAGCTGCTTTTACTCTGATGTTTCACAGTGTAAGCATTAAGTTGGAGATAACAGATTTTTTTTCTTTTTTTTAACTTCTTAATCAATGCTTTGAGTAAAAAATCATTGCAGTGAGTAAACAATGCAGTGATTACAAGTTGGAAGTTACTTGTTTTTATTTACAGTGATAGATCAGTTCACGTACGTGTGAAAGTTGATGAACTCCAGAAGTAGTTCAGTGTTTGAAGTTCCACATGAATTCAGTGTAGCCATCACCATAAGGTTTGCATAAATTAAGTTGAATACGAGCTTTTAACCGAATCACTGACTAGAAATAAAGCAGATCTGTGTATAGGAAGTCTCTTTTTTTGTTTTAGGGGTTTTTTTCCCTTGGTTTAGCAAATGGTGTTGAACAAATTTAATTTTGTCTTTTAAATGTCCATCTTTGTGTGCATTTCTTACCTGTTTTGTTTTGGATTGGATGGTTGAAGGAGCTATGAGCCATTGGGTGGATCCATCTTAGCTTAGCAGTTTGTGCATTTATTTGTTGAAAGCAGGGTTTTGCATTCCTGGTAGCATCACAAGATGTGGGAAGCTACTGTTACCAGTTATCCTTTCCTTCCCTTGTGTCCCACAGTTAGGCACGGTTTTGTGGCAGTGAGGAAGAATCATGCAGGATGCTGAGCTCCCTCAGATGCTGCTGAGTTCAGGAATTGAGAGCTGGAGGTGTGGAAGTGTCCTGGAAGTGCAAAGCTCACAGCACACATTCCTTGCTGGGAGGCAGAGGAGCCTCCCACGTGCTCAGCCAGTGTTTTTATTTGTCATTGCTCTGCTTGTGGGGAGTCCTTCTAGTTGTTCAGGGGGAGAAATAAGTGTTTGAGGAATGTTAATAAAAAAAAATCAGTAGCTGTCATTGAGCAAAGCATTACTTGTGGTTTGGGATTTGGCCAGGCACTTCGAGGGGAGGAGCAAAGTCTGTCCTGTAGGGCCATCTAGTACACACAAGCAGCAGGGTGATGTCATTAACAATCGCTGAGTGGTTGATCCAGACAGAATGCAGACATGTAGGATCTGAGCAGGGTGGCTCCCAGTGCTGAGCTGGCATTGCTGCCTGCCTGGCTGCCTAGTGCCAGGGCTGTGTGCTGTTGGAAAGTAATTTATATCAGACATTTGTTTCCTTTGGCCCTTACGTTTACAATGAAAATTGTAAAGACAAAACTCTCCTTAACTGTTTTGATCATCTCCATTTTTAATCATTGTTTTTGGCTGCATTTGTCTTCCCCTTGGCTGATTGGAATCTGTTATTTACATGTTATCCTTGTTTCGCACACCAAGCTGAGCTAGTCCAGTGCCTTATTCCTTGATTCCTGTGATCTTTTTAACTGAATTGTGGCTCATGCTTTATTTATAATAACATTAGTTTCACTTTTGTTTTATGTTTCCTATTCCTTTTGCTCTCTCCAGTTCTGTAGAAATTCTACATGAACAATCAAAAGTAAATATTGGCTGTAGGAAGTGCTGTGGTGGATGGTGTAATTCTCTAAACCATGCAGCCTTACTCATCCAGAAAGCTCACTGTTCCTTACCTCTGTGATTTTAGCAGAGACACACGATTCAGCTTTATCAGTGATTTGGTGAATTTAACAAAAAATTTGTTGCATTTTTTGGTGAGGGGAAAAAGTTGATGCTGAAGACTGACAGGGTTATGGAAGCATTTCATCCAGTGATTGCACACCACCTCGGGGTTACAATTTTCAGATGGTACTTTCCTGATATGTTCAGCATGCCCAGCCTGATCTCTGCAGCTTTCAGCTGGGATAAAGGCTGCCCAAACTTCACCTGGGTTGCTCTTTTCCATCACTGAGCTGTCAGCCCTGTGCTTGCAGAGGCTCCTCTGCAATTCCCAGCAAAGTGAAAGAGGAGTTAGGCTAAAAGAAGGCTTTTGTTCTTCTTTTCACAGGTTTTAGATATATTTTTCTCTGCCTTCAGGCCTCTTTTACATCTTCAGACCATGCTCTCTTGAGCAGTGATACCATTGTGTAATGTTACTGTTGTAGAGGCAGCGGGATCAGGGATTACCTTTGTAATCCACAGAAGTGGTGTGAAATGCTCAGTGAGAACACGTCAGTGTGTTCAGCTCGTTTATCAGAGGTACAGCTCAGATTCAGACAAACAAACTCTGCTGGATTTTTAAAATGCAACCACGAGATTTGATTTTCTTTAATAATCCAAGTTTCAATCAAAGAACAGCTTTCTTAGGAAGCGTTGTGAGCAGCGAGGAGGAGATGTCAAATCTTCCTTTTTATATAAAAAGTCACGTGGCAAATGTGGAATATGCAGGTTTTCCTGGAAGCTTATCAAAGTTTCGTGTCAGGTGTGAATTTCAGCAGCAGTTTGTGCACGTTGCAGTCAGAGCAACACCTGCAGGTTGTCTGAGGAGCCTCCAGTGGAGAGGCATACAGCACTGCTGCACTGCCCTCCCAGCGCCGCTTCTCTGCCCCCCTCTGGAGGCATCTCTGCATCTCAAAGAGGAATGAATGTAAATACTGGAGTTTAACAGAAGAGTTTTAGTGTGGATGTTGTTCACCTGATCCGTTGAAGTTCAGAACTAAGTAGCAATAACTGTTACCATCCATGAGCTTCGCACCTGTATAAGTGACTTGTTGCCTAACAGGGATTAGAGGTGTCAGGTGTTTCTTCCCAATGCCACTGTACATGAACAGTAAAAGGAAAAGATGACGTAAAGCAGGAGATTTCCCTTTAGTGTTCAGTGACTGTATTTCAGGTGTTTCATTTTACTTTGCCATGGATTTAACGATGGGTCGCAAGTCTTCTTTAAAGGTGGTGTGGTTTTGACTAGGCTGTCGTTGTGTAGATCTCAGATGTTTAATGCTCAGCTCCCACAGGACTGTGCTCTGGGGAACCCTGGGCTGATACACAGCCAGCACTGTGCTCTCCACCATCAGCACCAATGATTGGGCTCTGATCAGTGCCACAGGNGTTGCAGTCAGAGCAACACCTGCAGGTTGTCTGAGGAGCCTCCAGTGGAGAGGTATACAGCACTGCTGCACTGCCCTCCCAGCGCCGCTCCTCTGCCCCCGGCCCTCTGGAGGCATCTCTGCATCTCAAAGAGGAATGAATGTAAATACTGGAGTTTAACAGAAGAGTTTTAGTGTGGATGTTGTTCACCTGATCCGTTGAAGTTCAGAACTAAGTAGCAATAACTGTTACCATCCATGAGCTTCGCACCTGTATAAGTGACTCGTTGCCTAACAGGGATTAGAGGTGTCAGGTGTTTCTTCCCAATGCCACTGTACATGAACAGTAAAAGGAAAAGATGACGTAAAGCAGGAGATTTCCCTTTAGTGTTCAGTGACTGTATTTCAGGTGTTTCATTTTACTTTGCCATGGATTTAACGATGGGTCGCAAGTCTTCTTTAAAGGTGGTGTGGTTTTGACTAGGCTGTCGTTGTGTAGATCTCAGATGTTTAATGCTCAGCTCCCACAGGACTGTGCTCTGGGGAACCCTGGGCTGATACACAGCCAGCACTGTGCTCTCCACCATCAGCACCAATGATTGGGCTCTGATCAGTGCCACAGGCGTTTGCACTTGGGCCAATGCAGTGTATATTTTGGAGCAGCAGATGTGAGCTGGACGAAGACAAAACGGGCTCCAGGGGCACTGCATGTCCCTGTGGTACACTCGCTCAGTGCAGCCCGGTCAGTGGGACACAGTCCCAGCCACAGGGCTGTGGTGGAGGAGAACTTGGCTCAGCTGGGCCATGGAGTGCAGATTGGAAAAGTAGATTAAAACAATAGTTCAGTTGGATGTAGTGTAATCATTATTTTATACTATCTTGGGACGCAACCAGGGCATGTTTCTTACTGTATTTCTGTACTAAGGGAAAGTGTTGTGAATTTTGGGAAAGCTATTACTGTCAGAACCAAGAGAACTTGACATTTTTTTTATTTTTTTTTATTTATATTTTTTAATAATATGTTTATACTTTTAACCTTGGTTAAATTGTTCGAGGGGAAGAAGAGTCCTTTAACTACATCATAACTTAAATTCCTCTCTGGAAGATTTCCTTTCTAATGCATTTCTCTCTCCATAGCATTTTAATTGCTGTCCAGACGTAGAAAGGGCAAATGAAACCTCTTCTAAAAATCATAGTAACTTAAAAAAAATGTCATTGTTTTTTCATGCCTCGCTGGGACCTCCTCTTAAAAATTAACCAACTTAGAATCATTGTCTCATCAACGAGCTAAACAAATGAGAAGGAATGTAAGTCTACTGGAGGAAGGGAAATGTAAGGTTTTTCATTTGACTGTCAACTAAATGGCAGTACCTTCCATGTGCCAGTTTCCAAGCTCCATCTTATTTAATGCAAAATAAAATTTAGACAAAGAAAGGCAAACATGCAGTTGGTTGTAATTTAAACCACATTTTGAAGACTGTTGGCCAAGTGAGCGTGGATTATATTCCAGTATTGTTTTCAGTAATTGTGTTACCATGGAAATTAATGCATATGCATGTCCAGGAACCCTCCTCACACTGATGTACAGCTCCAGTATGCCGGGAGTGCCTTAATTGTGTTCCCTTACTTTGGTAATAGCTCCATGACTTCTTCACCCACTTCTTCCAGCTGCTTTCTGTATTTCCCATTATCACATCCCTTTTCTCTCTCACGCCCTTCTCTCCCACCATCCCCCATTCCCATTATTTGCTGCCCATGAGTTGTGAGGAGCCAGAGCAGAAAGTGCTGGTTCTGATTTAGGAAGGCAGGTGATAGCAGAGGGATGAAACAAAGGCAGCTTATGGACTGGCTCACGTACCTCAGCTACTTGGCATTGGCTTATGCTTATAGTTGTGTTTTAAACATGCATCAAAATGAACAACTTTCTGTACTGTTGTGATCCACATGCAGCTCCCCTAGACAGCGTGGTTGTTTAGGAGAGCACAGCACTGTGGTTCTGCCTGGGCTGTAGGTGCCAGGAGGACAGCCTGTGTTTGCACAGAGCAACCTGCATTGGTTTGGTCTGTAGGTATTTGTGTAATTGTGCTGCAGGAAGACAGTCCCTTCAGCATAGTACTCACTGTAATTCATTCCAGAACTGGTTCAGGAAGTTGGTTGGATTTATGTCTTTGTTTTATTAGCCCTAGGCTGAATGCTGAGGAGTGCTGGAGCTTTCTCAGGCACGCTGATCTCTGAAGAGCTGTGGAGACAGGAACGTTCATTCAGCATGAATGGGGACTGCAAAAGCATTGTGAACTTACTACCTCGAAATACCAGCTCTTCCCATTCATTTTCTATTTTTATTTCATTTCTTAATTGAGATGATGATCTGTCAGTATGTGTCATCTGTAGTCCAGCTGGATAGCTGGGTGAGCAGCTCCTCACTTCCAGGAAATGCTCAGCTTGTGGCAACTTTCTCTGTGGAAAACAGTAGTAGGGTTGTTTGGTTTTTTGTTTAATATTCATTTTAATATAAATCTTAGTATAATCTGTAAACATTTCAGTTAACCTTAAAAGCAGTTAGGTATTATGGGTATTGTGGAGCACAGAAAGCTAAATGGCCGCCTGCTGGAGAAGCCCAGTTGTAGCAGCAGTGTGAGCTGTTGCAGCCTCAGTGGATGAGGAGCTGTTGGTGTCAGTGTACATCCTGACAGCTTTAAGAACACGGCCTTCTCTGCACTGGTGGGCAGAGTGCTGCGTAGAGCTGCGAAGGCAGTGCAGCTGCTCTCTGTGGCTGGTGGTGCAGGTGCCTGATACGCCCGCTCAGGTACCCAGCCTGAGCAAAGGGAAATCACTCAGCATATTACATTCCTTTTACTTCCTTAAACTGCATTTATTGTTGTGGAATCTGAGTACGTTCCTGTGGTTCATGAAGTGATTTCACTGTCATCTCCACAACAGATTGTTGATCTGTTACTGTCCCTGGCAGGAAAGTTGTGCTTCTAAATTATCTTTCAGTTTTGTTTCTCTGAAGAGCGTAGAGCTGCTCCTTGTGAGAACTGGGTCAGAGCAGTGAGGGAACAGAGCTACCGAGTGACTTTGTGTTTTGTCATCTCTTCTCCATTTGAACAGGATACAATTCTGGCAGAATTGCTTCAGATCAATAAGGAGTATATAGTAGGGTATCATGAGCATGACTCACTCCTGGACCATAAGGAGGAAGAGGAGCTCACTGAAGAAGAGAGGAAGGCGGCCTGGGCAGAGTATGAAGCAGAAAAGAAGGTAACATTGTCTGTTTGAGTTCAGTGTACACAAAAAATACTGTTCTATGTTGAAATACCATTTACCTTTTCAGTTTGTTTTGGGAACATCATTTTTCTTTTAGGCCAGGAAGTAGGCACATGAAGCAAGCCGTCAACAAAAATGGGATTGCTGTGTCTTATTTGCTGTCTTGGTGCTATTCTTTGTATCTTCTTTATAACCTTCCTTTAAAAATTCATTTTTCCTTTTATGCACTTTTTTTTTTTATTATTTCATGATAACAATCAGTGGAGTCCTGTGTAATATCTCACTTTTGCAATTTTAGGAATATTTGTAGTGCCATTGAAGGCATATAATTACAGAACTGTTTGCTGAAATCCAACAAACATATATTCATGTGCAACAGAGGGCACACAGGTTTCCTTTTTTTCCCCTTATTCCTTGTACCCTGTTTACTGGACTCTTCAGGGAGTGGTAGAATGCAAAAAATAATGAGTTGGCAAGAGTACTGGGGGGGGTGTTTCACACTGTGAAAGTCTAAAACTGTATGGTGAAAGCAGTTTGATCACTTGGTGTCACTGGAGTTTAATATAAAAATAAATAAATTTCTTGTGAGGCTTAGTTCAGGCCTTCATACCTGATCAGATGTCTGAAAGAAAAAAAAAGAAAGGAGGAAGAAAGAAAAGAGTGTGTGAAGTGCCACTGACAATCTGGAATGAACAAGTGACAGGTGGAGGGCTAGGAGAAGACCACAGGAAGATGCAGTAATATAAGTGAGCATGGAAATTGCCCTGTGAGGAATCCATATGGGAGATAAACTTCATAGTCCTGTTAATAAATGCCTCATTTCAGTTCTTCATGGTTTTATCACAGTTGACTCAGTATCAATATTAGGCACTGGCTTTGCAATTACAAGATGAATCTTAAACTACTTTAAGTATACCAACAAACCTGGGCCATTGTTTTCAGAGTGTACCAAATATTTCAGCTGAACTCACGTATTGACTCCTGATGAGAACTGAGCTTAACGGGTCCTTTTCAGTTGGGGTTGGGAAAAGCTCTTCACTGTGCTGGGACAGACTGCCCTGTGTGTGCCACTTCGTGTGCCATGAGAGAAGGGTGGGATTTCTTGCAGTTGCTTGCACAGACAAAAGTATGCTTTGTGTTTTTAAGGGCTTGACCATGCGTTTCAACATGCCGACTGGGACCAACATGCTGCCCACTAATTTCAACTCTCAGACACCGTATATTCCTTTCAATTTGGGTGCTCTGTCAGCAATGAGCAATCAACAGCTGGAGGTGAGCACTAACCCAAGTAATGGAGCATTGCTGTATGAGTGTGCGTGTTACTTTGTCACACATGGGTAGTTAAGGACATTCTTAAGTATCTGACTGTCATATAATTGTCTCCATTTGTAATAATTAACTTTTTGCTGTACTTACCAGTGAACTGATGCCTAACTTCTGTGCCTATAAAGTGAAGAACCTATACCTGTGTGGTATCTTGGGATTGAGGGAGATTCTGCATTCTTTGCAGACCTAATTACCACACTGAGCTTTGTGCCTCAGTCTTATGTCTGAGAAGGAATGAGAGAGAGGAATATGTGCTGTGCTCCCCAGGTACCTTCAGTTCTTCCTGGTATGATGCTGGGCTGTAACTGCAGTAGTTGAAGCACAGTTATTTTATGATATCTGGTAGAGTCTGCTAAGGAGTTCATGTGGAAGAACTGAAAACCAGTAACAAAGAATGCAGACTGGGGGACCCATGTTGATTGTACCTGTGCAGTAACAGGCAGAATGTGCCAGTACTGTGTAAGGTATGCCATGGTAGTTTGAGCTCACTGAATGAGTTGAGGCTGCAACATCATCCAACTCAGTATTGGAAAAGATTTACCTGGCTGGAAAAGCATCGCTCTTGTGATGATCTGCAAACGTTTGGGTACCAGACTATTTTTGTCATATAAATACTGTCTCCTATGTAAGTTGCTAGATTTATGTGTGTAGTTCCATTACTATATACTGAATTTCAGTTGTGTGGGTGTTAGAAGCTGTTTTGTTACTCACCCACTGGCTTGTGCAAATGAGAAGAAAAATGTAATTAAAGTCCAGGTACATACACTGGAGATGAGGAAAACATAAACAAAGTGACAAAGAAGTACTTTCTTTATAGTTAATTTACTGATATTTTCTCAGGACCTCATTAATCAAGGAAGAGAGAAGGTTGTGGAGGCAACCAACAGCGTAACTGCAGCAAGAATTCAGCCCCTTGAAGACATCATTTCAACTATAGTGAGTACAGCAGGCACCATAGGTGTAGACTGGGAGATGGGAAAATGTTGACCGTTGTCACATAAAGAAATGGCTGTTGTATGTGATTGTTCAGTACTACAATTGTGTCCTTACTGAAGGGACTTCCAGCTTGTGCTCACCTTTACTCTGCAGCTTGTAGTAACCCTTGATGGCATCTGGCTATTGCAGAGCCTTACAAGCTTTAGGTCCATTGCTTTGCACTGAAAATCCTGGCTGTCTGCAATAAGTATAATAATTGTACAGAAATAAGAAGCATTTCTATTTCTTGTCCTTAGATAATCTATCTTGGACTCCTGCCTTTCTCACTTGTTTCCAGTAACCTAGAGATGCATTACTGCAACCAGTAGTTTTAAGAACTGCTAACTCTTAGTTTGAATTCTGGGGGAGTATGATTTTGCATTTTCTAGGAACTGTGCTGTGCTTTAACTCCTGATGCAACTCTGAGTATAACACAGGACCTCAGACACCATTATGCTTCTGTCCAAATGACAAACACTAAGACAGTTCTTTTCCTTTTCAGTGGAAAGAGAATGTAACGCTTACCGAGAGCCAAGTGCAGGCCCTGGCCCTAAGTAGGCAGGCAAGCCAAGAGCTTGATGTTAAGCGACGAGAAGCCATCTACAACGACGTCCTTACTAAACAACAGATGGTAAAATTGCTAATAATTATTTGATTGACTGTCCAGGTTTGAACTGAGATACTGAATATGAACTCTGCATGTGTGTTTTTATAGAGGAGGTCTGTGTTTAGACACACAGATACTTAGTCGCAGCTGATGTGTTTCCACGGGTCAAGTATTTGCTGGCATTGTGTAATGGTGTATATGATGTAACATCAGGAGTTGTTGACTTGTGCAGTGCCCTGGGTTGGATTACTCAACCTCATCGAGGGACACTCCGTGAGAAGTTCATTTCAAAAAAATCCTCACCAGACTTTTCTGTTGAAGTAGTTTGCTGGAAAGTAACGAAGCTTAGAGAAATCTCATTCCCAGAGCTAAGAATGAATCACAGAAAGTATTGGTAACATTTTTTAGCTTAGAATTATTTAGCAGAATCTGAAAGTTGCCCAGGTGATGGCAGTTGGAAGAGTTTCTCTTAGGCAGACGTGCAGTGACGGTCCACATTCATGACTTCCAAAGGACTGATAAATGCTAGCTGACCAGAAATGCTCTAATTTGTTCTTAGGAGTCATTTCACAGGGTAGTGCAAGTAGGAACTTAAAGGTGGCTGAAATCCAATAGGCAAGTCATGAAGAGAACTCAGCCCGAAATGGTGTTACTGAGTGGTTTCTGCAGTAATCAGCTGGTGAATGCCATCACATTAGTGATGGTGACAACAATAGTGCTTTTTCATTCAGCCATGCTGTCCTGAACAAATCGATTTTAACTCTGAACTTGATACTTGCAGCATTGAGATGGGTCGTGCTCTTCTAACAGCTCTGCTTTCCTTCACAGTTGATCAGTTGTGTTCAGAGGATACTTATGAACAGAAGACTACAGCAGCAGTACAATCAGCAGCAGCAGCAGCACATGTCTTACCAGCAAACAGCGATGAGTCATCTCATGATGCCAAAGCCTCCAAATTTAATCATGAATCCTTCCAACTACCAACAGATAGATATGAGAGGAATGTATCAGTCAGTGTCTGGTGGCATGCAGCCGCCACCTTTGCAGCGAGCACCACCCCCAATGAGAGGCAAAAATGCAGGGCCTTCTCAAGGGAAATCGATGTGATTTTGCACTAAAAGCCTAAAGGATTGTTAAAGTCAGAGAAAGAACTTTTATTTTTTTAGGAATCAATGGCTTAACAGAACTCAACTGTAAAAAATAAAAGAACAAGTTTGGTTTTTGGTTGATCCCCTTAAATGCCATGTTCCGTATTAGCGTTTCAGCTTTGTTTAAATAGAACATAATGTTTTTCCCTTGTTGTCAGTGATGTTGCCTAGAATCTTCTTACATATGTTGGGTACAGGAGATACCAAGTTGTTTTCAGTGAAAACAAGTCCTCCCGTAACAGTCATATCTCCGCAGGTTTCCTGCCTGAACTCCTACGCTTGCTTTCAGTGGCTGTGAAGCTGTCATCACATTTGAGAAGCTTAGGAAGGACTGCAGGGCTGTACGTTTCAATACACCATATGTGAGTTGTGTGCAGCTGAGTTCTTGATTAGAGTTGATTCCTCAAATTATACTTTTCTGCTTACCGATTTCTTAAAGTTAGTGGGAATATTGTAACAGAAATAATCCAGTTTCCTTTCGACTGAAGTCTGGACTCATCCAGTATCATCTATGCTGACTGAAGCATAGGAACTGAAAACACTCTGAAACAGAAATGAGTGCAATATTCTTAAGTACTACTGCTCTGAAACTTTTAAGTCACGCAGTTGTATAGAAACTGTGTATACAGCCTTAAATAGTGACTTGGGGAAGAAGAGTGTTCTTCCTCAGTCTTCTGCCATTTTTTATTTTCAGTTTTACGTGATTGAATAGCAGCTGGTGGTCTGGAGGTGTTTTTCCTTTGCTCTCTGTGGAGCCCAGTGCAAAGCACACTTATGTTAACTCCTCAGTGCTGGTGCTGCTGTCTCTTCCCATTGCCAGCAGTGGGAGACAGGCCGAGAAAACAAAAGTTCCTGGTATTCTGGGGGTTGGAATAGTGGTGGTGGGCAGGGTCAAACCCCGTGACATCATCAGCTTTAAAATGGCACAACCATTGCTGATTTGTTACTAGAAGGGGCTCTCACAGCTTCCAAAGGTACCAGGACAGTGGAGTAACTCCTCCTCCGCTGGATCAGAGTTTTGGTTATGCACTCCTCTCCTTCCCTTTCATTTGTGTGAAAACATACATTAGTACATGAAGAGCTTGGTTTGTTTGTTTGTTTTTTTACATAGACCACACACGAACTTCTGGTTTATTCTGTATCATTAGCACTCTCTTTAGCCACAGTTTTTGTGCTCGTGGAGGTCTGACTAAACTCAAATAGGGCTCTTTTTGAATATAGCTTGGTTGGCTCTTCCCCCAAAAGACTAAAAGCATTTATAATGTGGGAGCAAAGTAAAGGACAGGAGCATTTGAGGCAACAGAAGGAGAATTCAGGAGGAGCGGATGGAAGCGTTTGCTGTAGGTGTTGCTGGACACTTCTGGCGTGCTGACGTGAACTAGAACTGTTTTGGCTTCTGGAACTTTCTTGACCTGGATGGACAAATTATTATTTTTTTTATTATTATTATCTTTTGCATCTAAATATGCAAATCCTATGTGATATTTCATGTTGTGATCAAAACTTGGTTTGTGATCTGGACAGTTTCTCGGGTCTGTTGCAAAGGCTGACATTGCCATGGTGGACTCTTTGTTAGGAGATGCCACAAATGAACCTCTCCTGTGTTGTGGGCTTTGCCAGCTCTGCTGTTAGGTTTAACCTGGGGGGAAGGGAGCAAAAAGAGGTGTATTCACACTAGAAGAAGTGAGAATATGAGACCTTGAGACAAACATTTGAAGGCGGATGTACTCTGGGCAACTCTCACTGACGTTCCTATGCGTCTTGAATAAGAGAAGTATCTTCTACCAAACCTGAGAATGTTAATGGAGTTTTACATAACTCAAAAGACTTAAATGTGGAAGTTTTAGGCAACATTTAACGGCACATTTTTTTCATTCTGGACAAAGCTCTGGATAACAGAAGACTAACGCATAAGAAGAAAGCTGAGATAAGCATTGAAGTAAAACTTGGACCACTTTGCATACATGTTTCTCACTTGACATTTTAGCTGCATAACAACGTGCTTTGAGTATAACATCAAGCTTTAACAAATATTTAAAGACAACATACATCAGTAAGATAACAAAAAGCTCATTTTTATATTTGTTCTAGATGTTTTAACTAGATGAGATGGCTTAAGACGACGAATAAAAATGTTGCTTGTAATACAATTTTGCCTGCTAAATTCTCCACATTTTGTAACCTGTTTATTCCTTTGGATGTAAAGCGTTTTTGCTTAGTATTGTGATATTGTATATGTTTTGTCCCAGTTGTATAGTAATGTTTCAGTCCATCAACCAGCTTTGGCTGCTGAAATCATACAGCTGTGAAGACTTGCCTTTGTTTCTATTAGATGGCTTTTCAGTTCTGTATTAAATATCTTAAGTACTATAGAAAAGGTGTCACCTCTTCCTCTAAGGCTGTTTTGTAATATATATAAGGACTGGAAATGTGTTTTTAAAGGACAAGAAGCATTCAAGTATGAATCAAGTATCTGTGTTTTCACCATTCAAAGTGCTGTTTAGTAGTTGAATCTTAAACTATTTAATATCTCATTTAATAAAGTGACCAAAATACATCAATGTGCCTTGTGCTACGTTTGCAGTTCAGCATCAGCTCCACAGGGACGTAGCCCGAGAAATCCTCTTTGGAGAGTTGTGGACTTGTGCTGCTATGAGTTAAGCTCTCATGTTTTGTCCCAGCAAGGTTCCTGTTGTGGGATGTGGACATTCATTGTTTGGAGGGCAGCTGTGGAGCTTGTGTGCATTAGCAGTGCCTTCTGCAGCTGGTCTGTTAGAAACCATGAGCAGCGAGGTGTCACCCAGCAGTGGTAAGCTGTTAAGAGTGAGGGGAAGTTCTGCTTGGTCTGATGTGAATGATGAACTTGGGTCTTTCAACCTCATAATTGTACTTAATTACTTTCTTAGTTATTAAATCTCACCTGCCCAGCTGTAGCTTCAGGAGAGCTGTGCTGCTGTGGAGGGCTGAAAGCCAGCTGTGCTTAGGGGTGCTGTGAAGGGTCTGCAGGAACTGCCTTCAGCAGCTGCAGCCCAGGAGCTGTGCAACAAAGGGTCCGAGTCCTGTGGCATGTGGGATGCATTGTTTCTGTCCCAGCACAGGACTTTGGTTTGTCTCCATGCAGGCTGTTGTTACACAGCAGCAACACAAAGTATTTTTTCAGCAGGTCAGAGCCCCGTTCCTGCTGTGCCTGGTGACACACAGGTTGTCTGGGGGTTGTGACAGCACAAGGGGTGCACGTTTTGGCAAAGGACTGAGGCTGGAAATAGGGACCGGGCTCAGGGTGGGGTGAGATGATGGGCTGGGGGTGAGTGCAGAAGGAGGGAAGGATGTCCCCATTCTGCTCAGCCCCATCAAAGCCCGACTTCCACATGCCCCTCTGCTTCAGTATTCTGTGGTGATGATGTATGTGATAACTTGGAGATGCTGAATGTGAAACGGTGCGTGGTACCTGGGCTTTACGCAGAGCTTAACTGTGGTACCGTGGCTGTTTGTACAGTGGGATTGCACAAACATTGTCTGTGGATCCTTGCTGACACCCACTGGAAGCAGCACAGGCAGAAGTGTGTGCTCGTGTGTCACGACCATCGGCCGCACTTGGACACGTGATGCTGGGAGCAGCACAGAGTGGTTGGGGAAGGACACGGGATGCCTCAGTGGGTCTGACCCTGCACATCTCTCACACCGAACTGCCCACCCAGCACAGGTACACAACTACCTGCTCTGTGCTCTCACCGTGAGAATTCACAGCTCCAGAGCAGTTCCTTGCTTGGAGAGAAATACAAAGTCTTGTACAACTTGCTTGCTTTACGTCCTGCTGTGTGGCTTCATGTTCTCATTCCCAAAGCAGGCAGTGTTTCGGCTGCTGTGACACGTGGATCACAGCTATCGTGCTGACTTGCACTGTCTGCTCTCCCCACCTGACTGCAGATGTTTTTGTCTTAGGATCAGGGCCTGAGCCACAGAGTGCTTCCCCCATGGGGCCACGCTGCCCTCGGGAGGGCTCTCTGGGATGGCTGCCCCGGTGCTGGCAGCATTTGGAGATGTGCACGGTGCTATGCTGTACGTTTGCCCCAGAAGTGAGAATTACTTTCAGCACACGTCACCGCTGTGCATCTCCTGACCAAGTGCTTTTCCAGCCAGCTCTTGGCAAGCGTTCTGTTCTGCTCACCAGAGTGTGGGGAAGGGCTGATGAATGGCGCCCAGGTACCAGGTAACCCAGTCAGTACCCGTAGTGTGTTTCACCTCCTGAGGCTCAGGGATAGTGCTCAGTAACCTCGCTTTATTTCCTCGCAGTGCCTCTGTCTACATGAAGCTTTCTGGACTGACAGACTGCTCCTGCCACTGCGACAGCCAATACTGCAACAAACCCTCCAGCCCAGGAGTCAGCTCCAGCTGCTGGGCTGGGGCAGAGGACATCGCCCTTCGGATCAGGTCCCGGGTTTCTCTTCTCCCACCCGAGGGATGCAGATGTCTGTGCCTCGTTACCACCGAGAGCTCGGGCCCTTCTCCCCTGGGGACGTGCTCTAACCAAGCGTCCTTTCAGGAATGTCCTGGCCACTGTTGGCAGCCATAGCACATCTTTTCCTGCCCTGTGGGGCGCCTTCCTCACCTTTCAGCACAGACTTTCTCGACTCGCTGTGCGGCTTTGGGCTGTCCATTGTGCTCTGTAGGGGAGGCAAATCCCCTCTGTTTCTCTCCTGCAGAGGCACTGGGTCCAGCTGGCAGCTGTGTCCCTGGGGGATGTCCTTGAGGCCACCTGTGTACCACCACTCCTTCCTCCCAGCCGTGCCCACACCTCGGCTCACCCCACAGCCAGGTTTGCGCTGTGGTGCGCTCGGTGCTGCTCCCATCTCATGCTGAGGGTTTTCCTCCACGTCTGCATCCCTCTATAGTGAGACTCAGGAAACCATCCCACTGCTGCTGACCTCCTCCCTCCTGCTTTACACAGCTGTTCCCGGGATAAAGTTTCAATTATTCCATGCCCAGCCTTCTCCAATTGGAGAAAACAACGTCCTTTGTTCTGTTTACGATTGTGTTTCCGGATCTGTGGCTTTCTGTGTGCCCTGGGCAGGTGGGAACAAAACAGGCACGGGGCTGCTGCCGGAGGAACAGCATCTCTAAGGTTTGCCCAAAGCGTGTGTTGGGGTGTCAGCAGGACAAGCAGCTGAAGGAGGGAGATGGCAGTGAGTCCACATCAGCACACACACACACACACGAAGGGAGAGGGAAGGACTGTGCATCTGCACCCACTGCAACTCAGAGCACAAAGTCTGTGGTCATCGGTTCTGCTGCTGCTAAGGTCTCAGCTCAGTCACATTACTCATACGTTTAAGTATTTTGCTGAACCAGAACCTAACTCAGTAAATTCCTGCTGGAAGTAACCATTACAGTGGGATTAAACAATGCTGAACTTCCCCTTTAAAGAATGTCCCACACGAGAAATAGTACCGACCTCTACAAAGCTGTTTTCAGTGAATTATTCATAGATTTTGCTGTTTACAGATGTGATTTTTCAAACCCATATCCTGAAAAGGAGTTCTGCGCCGTCGCTCTCACGTCCCCGTGCTGCAGGAGCCTCCTTCCAAGTCCCATCCTTGGGTCCTGATGTTGGAGGATTCAGTTCAGTTGCACGGACCAAATCAGATCCCTTTCAGGCTGGCAAAAGGCATTGCTGAGATCAGGTTTTACCTTCACTGTGAAGACGAGAGACAGCATCTTCAGCGTTACCTTATCTCTGGGTGCACAGGAAAGCACTGGCTGCAGGCAGCAGCAAGGAGGGTCACAGACCCCCCCACATCGGCTCTGTAGGAGGTGTTGTTGCAGTGGCCCCTCTGGGATTTGCCTCCAGGACAGCAGCAGTGGGACGGGGCGCGGGCGGGCGCTGCAGGGCGGTGGTGGAAAGGCTGCAGAGTGAAGCTGGAGAGCTGAGTTTTCCCTTTGCTAAGGTCAAAAGTACATTTTAGGACACTTCTCATGAACGATCGTGCTCCTGACATGGCTGCTGAGGATTAGATGTTTCAGCAGTGACTCAGAGGAAAAAAGGTAAATAAACGTTTTTTATTTCAAACACGGGATTAAATTCCTCCGTGTCTAGATCATTCAAGGTAAAGCTCCTTTAATCTTTTCATTGCCATCTGCAGACTGCTGTCTGTGACAGCTGCTCACCGGCTGGGACGTCGGGCAGCAAACGCTGCCGTGGGGACCCGGGAGGTGGCACAGAGGACAGAAGGTGGCCTCGCCAGCACTACGTGGGGCATGGAGGAGCTGGATTGTTCCTTCTGGGAATCTGGGAGCAAAGCTGAGGAGGCTGAAATTTCACCCAAACTGCTTTGCAGAGTGGAGGCTGAGAAACTGTACTGGGAGAAATGAAGCGGTGCGGACAACCCCAGCGAGGAATGAGGACACAGCGGTGAGGTGCACCCTTGGGTGATCCCACGTGGGTCCTCCAGGGCTGTGCTGTGCTGTACTGTGCTGTGCTGGTGCTTGGCCTGAGGGCCTCTGCTGTCCGTGCTGCTGCAGAGGACAGGGCTGGATGTGTGGTCCTGTGCTCATGTCAGTGGGCTCACCCTTGCCAGTCCGTTCCAGCTGTAATTTGACGTTGCCCTTGTACAAGTTTATAAAACTGATCTTTACCATCCAAAGCTTTTTTATAGATGGTCTTCATATCGGTCAGAAAATACTGAGATAATCATTACGGAGTGTCAAAAAAAAGGGCTAGCAAGAAATCTACAATATAAAGACAATTTTATTGCCAATAAGCTCTTAAAACTCATTTTTTTTTTCCTGTTTCAGTAGGACCTTACTCTTCCTGATGAAAATCCGGTCATAGCATCTTTCATTAAAAATAAAATTATTTTGAAATAAATAAATATATAAAATAAATATCATATACATTTTATAAATAGTTTTGTCCCTATGCACAGTATCCATGCTTACATCTGAATAATGTTCCTCACCCCATTCCCATCCCAACAGCAGGAAAAACCCCACACACTGGGACCAGTCCACGTAGCATTATCCATGCAGCAAACTGCTGGGCTGCTGCAGCAGGGTGCCATCTGAAAGGCTGCTGCTTAGCCAGAAACCATCCCGAGCTTATCAGAAGCATCTGGAGCAGTTCTGTGGTCTTTTGTTTTCCTCTCTTCTCCTGAATTCTCGTTGTTTTTTTTTTTTCTCTTTTTTTCCCCTGGTTAACAAGTTTGCGTGCCTGTTTGTTCTTTTATGCAACCTTAACACTGACTATTTGGCCTCTCTTACAGCCACCAAGTAAAGAAAGTGAACGAAAACGAAAGATTATATGTAGGGTTCCCTCCCTTCCCCTACCCCCACCCCCATAAATAACCCAGGTTCGATATACGCTTGAAACAAGGAGGAACAACAGTGTCTGGATTCATTGTAAGTGCTTTCCTATGTCATCTACATTTACAGGAATGATGGAATGAATATTAATATAGTGCTCTGGGAGAAAGCTTGGGAGCCCAAGTATGTACACTGACAGGGCAGCTGCAGGAAACATCACCTGTAGTGGAAGAGGTCTCTGTACGTTGCAGGTATTTTGGCAGGGTCCACAGGCCTTGGTAAAAAGTGAGTGAATTTCTGATGTCTCTTAGTCCTGTACCCCTCTCGGGGGGAGCCGTCCTTGTTCAGAGCCACGTAGTAATGCCTCTCCGAGTCGGGATGCTTGTAGAGGGTTGAGGCGTACGTGTTGTACCAGTTCTCTTCAAACTGCTCTCGGAAAACACATTCCCTTGTGAGCTTCTTCTGCATTGGGGCAGAGGTGCGAGAAGAAAAAGATATGTGTCAAAAAAAAAATAAATCTCTTGCTATTTCCTCCACTTTATTTTCTCGTGGTTCTCCTGGCTTCCTGCTCCTGCCTGCCCTGAGGATGGAGACTGTGCTGCCAGGGATGATTCCTGTGGGTGACGGCTGGAAATCGGCACACGCCTGGACTCAAAGACCTCCAAAGTTGGAGGAGGAAGGAGATGGAAGGAGAAGGTGGGTGTGCATTTTGCAAAGGCTCGCTGTTAGAAACAACATCAGGCTGCTGCAAAACTCTGAGCCTGGCAGCCAGGTGTCTGAGTGAATGTGGAGACTGCTGTGGGACCAGCGGTGCTGCCAGCACCTGTGCTGTGCAGGGGTGCCCACGCAGGGCTGCAGTCAGGCACACACAGCCAGTGTGCTCTGTGGCAAGGGGCACCTCCCAGCAGGACCAGCGAGCGGCGCGTTGGAACGGCCTGAACTGCAGCGAGCGCCACTTTGAAAGTTCAAGGCACATAATAATATACACTGTAACATGAATGAAAGCATTCCTCGGGCCTTTCATCTTCTGAAGCAGCAGATAGCTGTGATGTGAGGCCATAACAAGACTCGGGGAGGTCTGGATGCCTAACCTGGGAAGATTTACGGCGGCGATAGGTGATGGGAGGAGCGTGTGCCAGAGCGAGGCCGAGGCATCCCACGCTGAGCTCAGGGATGGGTGCCACTGGTGCCACACAGCCACAGCCCCTCTGACCCTCACCCCAGGGAACAGCGGCACGTGACAGCTTTCAGGCAGTGCCTGTCACCCAGACACCACGTGGGCCCTTCTCGCTCCCTCCATCTTCCCATGCCAGCTCTGGGGCTGCGCTCCAGAGAGGACCTGGTGTCCCCTATGGGGATGGCCTGGGAGGGGCTCTGGAGGCCTTCCAGATGAAAGGCAGTCTGCAGACGTAGGATGTTCTGGTATTACAAACGCTGTACCCACACAGTAAACTATTTGGGTAGGGAACGTGTCTTATCTGTTGCTGTACTAAGTGCTAAGTAAATGTTATTGCCTGCAGTAGACGTTTTGTAATGAGATGCAGGAGCTCACCTGTGCTCAGAACCTGTTTTGAATGCTTTGCTGCTAATTAAATCAACCCCGAGGTAACATGTGAGTCCTCCAAGAGCCAACACCACAGCTCTCATCATCTGCGATCAGGGGAACTGCAGGTTTCTCCTCCCAGACCTATCAGTGAATTTGGCTCACCCCCCATCTCCCAGGATGGCATCTACTCAGCAACGTGGGAAGCCACTGCCTGGCAGGGCTGGTGCACTGCTGCCTTGGCCCTGCACAGTGCCTGCTTCTCTGGGGCTGCTTGGAGGAACTGAGGTGGCATGAAATGTTTTGAGAGTCTGAGGTGAGTGCAGATAATGTCATTTTGTTTTATTCGGAGTGCTGGGATATCCTCACCATGCCTGGGGCCATGTGAGCATGTGCTCTCCTAGCATCAGGTTCAGTTGGTGTCTGCATAACAGAAAGGCTGGGACGTGGCTCCCAGGCAGCTGTGTCTCAGTGGGAGCAGCACAGCTAATTCAGCACACAAGGTGTGCAAAGTGGGGATGGAGGGAAACAGTAAACTTGCTGAAATCTTAAAAATACCATTCTACTGCAGTCTCCTAAAATGCTGCTGTAATCCTAATGCCACTGCCTGGTGTGTTTCATGTGCAAGGTGCAGTGACAGAGAGCTCTCGTAGTTATTTAAGGTCAATTCTGTTTCCAGAGTTCCAGCGCTGTAAAACTGTATTTTTGTAATTTCTGTGATGTAGCATTAAGACAGGCCCTAGAATTTAATCAATTGATTCATGATTAGAGCTGCAGGGCTTGAAAGCAAAGGATATAAGCAAGTCTGTGCCCTCATTTTCGGCAGGCAGAAGTGAAAGCTGCAATTCCAGGAGCTGCTGAACAGCCTTGCAGTGTAACTGGGCTGGTCCTGTTGTGTGCTTTTAGGCTCGAGCCCTGATTGATGAAGTGTGGTTTAAAATATTTGTATTATTTTATGGAATCCTGATGACTTTTATCTATCTTGCACTTAATTTTATGTAGAGAATGATGCTATTATAGCAATGAAGTGGAGAAAGAAGGGTTAACAATCCATGCTAGTCTTTGAATCTCTCATATAATATTCAGCATCTGTGTCTTAAAAGTAGTGAAGGAGACTGCAGCAGTCTCAAAAGTTGAGAACAAGAGAAGAAGACAGTACCTCATGGTTTATTGTTACTGTTCTCTATGCAGAGTTTACCTGAAGGCTTCTGGATATGCACAGCACACAAGTTTCAATTTCTACACTATGAGATTAATCTGACATGGTTAGAGGCAGTATGTGCCTTCCGTTTCAGTTTAAAACTGGTTAATTTTATTTCACTTCAAATTTACTGTGGTTCACCCTTAAAAATCTGTGTCTTCACACAGTGCTGTGATCTGAAAGATGCATTTAAAAAGAAAAAAAACATGCATGGGTGATGGGTTGAAATAAAAGTAGTGGGCATCTGAAGAAGGAACACTGAAGTGATGCAAACAGAAAACTTATCCTAATAAAAGCTATCTAGAATGCAGTAAGGTTTTCAAAATATAACTGATGCTTCTAGCTAACTTAAAATATTTATTTTATATTGAATGGAGTCAAATCATTAGGAATGGAATTAAACTAACCTTTAGGTTAATTAAATGTAGCTAGTAAGATGTGGCATTTTGATTATAAGGCCAGCACAGCTCCCCTTCCCTGCAGCCCTGGCCCACCTTTGCACAGTACTTGCTCTGCATGCAGCTGTTTCACCCAGCAATACCCAATGGATGCTCTCTTTTGGGGGGTAGCTTAGGGTGGATAAGGGGCATTACAAGTTCTATAATGTTGGGCAGAAAAGCAGCAAAGTGCATTTCTGCTGGTTCTACAGCACTGTGAGCTCCTTGCCAGAGCAGGGACCCACAGCTCTAAGGCATAGCCCTTATCAAGGGAGCAAATGACCCACAAAATTCCCCTCTAAACCTAAGCCTGGATTGGAAACAGGGTATTTCTGCTTCGTACATCCTACAGCAGTGCTGAATGAGGCAGAGTATCCTACAGATGATGGTAGGGAGGGCTTTATTTGTATTAAGGAGCTTGTGTTGAGAGAAACTAGCAAGAAGTTTACATGTGGCTTTTGGCAAAACACAAAAAACTCTGGTCTGAAATGGGCACTTCCAGATAGCTATGAGAAACTCCCCCAAACTCTCAGAAGGGGTTGTTCAGAATGTTATAATAAAAACAACACTCAGACCACACTTTCAGCTTCCATTAGAGAACTATAATATAAATGTCAGATCTGCAGATACATGCAGATCCCTATCATGCAGACAATAAAGCTGATGTTAATCATGAAACCACACCATCAGCACTTATTTTTATGCTAAATTTCCCCCCATCCCGCCTTTAGTTGACCATTCCTGTTCTGTTTCTGAAAGGCTGAACCACAATGAACGTTAAAATTGCCCCAGCCCCATGTCTGCTCTATTCAAACTTCATAGGTAATCCTTCTGGAGGCACTGTGCAAGACTCTGCATGTACCACATGCTGCTGCTGGTCTAGAGGTCCAATGCTTAGATAGCCAAGAGGAAGCAGTGGAGGAAGAGGGTAATTCACCATCCCAGGTATATCTAACGAATGGGCAAGGTGTCTCCTCCATTGAAGAGGAGAGAATTGTGGGCACTGCCCCAAATGGGGCACAGCACTTTGGGGGCTGCACCCTGAAACGGACCATCACGGCGTGAGCGTGTCCCCCCCCCTTCCTGTGACCCCATAAGGCACAGCTGTCAGTTACACAATAACAGCAGCGAGTGAGATGGAAGAGTGTGGCATCACAAGGGCTTCAGAAGCTGTGTCAGGCACAGCGTGTGACACCAATGAAGCCTGGCAGCCCATATTGCTGCATCTCTTACACGGTGTTGCAGTCATCACAGGATGTGACACTCACCGACCCATACAGCTCGCCTCTCTCGTTCATGCCGAGGTAGAGTCCTGAATCCACGCCACGGATACTAACCAGCCCCACTGCCAGGCTGATGAACTCCAAAATCCCTGAAACAGAAAAGGAATGCAAATCACACGGACGATAAAAGTGACACCTGGCCCAAGTGACAAACACAGAACAGCTTTTCCTAGCTATAGAGCTTCTTACAGACCCTGCTTGCTTTATTTATAACTGCACAGTTCTCAAATCTCCTATATGCTGCAGTCTTGCAAGTTTTTAATTCAGCTCTCTGCAGCATTGTGAACTTGGTTTGTCCAAGAGGAATTACCTTTCCTAATGAGGATTGCTCAGCTATTGTTTTTGTCACACACAAAAAAGACAAATATAGACATTTGTGCTTGCCTGGTTAGCAGCTTCCAATGCCTGTTACCACATCGGATTCCTCCACCAAAAGCAAAGTGACCTTTGTCCCAACTGGGTTTTTGGTATGAGAAGATATTCCCACACACTTTAAAGTAATGATTACAAAAAAAAATAAGGGAAAAGGCACTAAAGAGGTGTCTGTGAGGGCTTCCTGTTCTTGCAGCTCCAGTGAGGTACTTGCCTCCTCCAAATGTATACAGATATCAGGGATAAAGGCAAACTTCAGATACACACAGGTTGAAGTGCACATTTCCCTGCAGCTGTGGGTGCTGGGGAGCTGCTGGTTCTTCCTCCCAGGCATCGTTTTGGCCAAAAATGCCCCCCTGCCCTGTGAGCCTGCCCCAGTCTCATGTCTGCTCTATTCAGATTTCATAGGAAATCCTTCTGAAGGTGCTATAGAGGCACTGTGCAAGACTCTGAATGTATCACATGCTGCTGCTGGTCTAGTAGCCAAGAGGTAGCAATGGAGGAAGAGGGTTTTCACCATCCCAGGTATATCTAACGAATGGGCAAGATGTCTCCTCCATTGAAGAGGACAAAGTTGCTCTAACCTTTAGCTTGCCTCCAGGTGTCTTAATATAGCTCCCAAAATGTCCAGTCCTGAGCAATTGCTCCTTACTGCTCCGATCAGGTTTCCTCCTGATCCTCTTAAATGTATGCCTTGGTCTAAAATCGCCGTGTGACACACAGCCACCTGAGCCGGCTGACTTCAGCGGCAGTCAGCTCTCAGCTCTGGAAATGTATCTTCTGCTTGGTCAGGTGTGGACGTGGTGACTTTCAGAGGGTAACCGTGTCAGCACCTAAATATAGGGCAGATACATAGCGATGGACACCTTTGGTCAGCGCAGATTGTCAGGCAGATGCTGGCAGCCACGCTAGGAGCAGGGTCTTTCTGCCTCCGGTTGGACCTCCTGTCCTCCTTTTGCCTTGCCTGCTCTACACTTGCATGTCCGATCCGGTGCTTCCCAAAGCCAGCATGTGCCACACACTGGAGACAAAATATGGACTTAAGAACTGGAATTCCTCAACACAAGCAGGGAAAGAAACAGAAAACGTATTTTAGATCAGGGCAGAAATTTTCCTAGCTGAAATGCTCAGCCACACTCAGAACAGGATAACCTGTCCTCCCTTAGGCTTGTGGTGGTCAATGCATGGTCTATTTGATTCTCTGGAGCAGGAAGAAAGCATGGTCTTTACAAACGTCCTCTGTTTTTTTTCAAGGTTCTCCAGCAGGATCCAGAATTATTGACTTTCTGGAGAGCTGACTCCTTCATTTTACTTCACTCCTGGGGACACTTTGCCAGAGCAGGCAGTGCCTTCACAAGCCAGGCAGGCAAACCAGGACCTGGCTCTGCCCATATTGCATCTGGTTTTGGGTATTCTTATCTGAGAATTGTGATCTGGGAGGGAAGAAGTGCATGAAGGGTTTTCTTCCTCCTGCCTCCACTACTCACCTCTCCTGAAACATGGAGCAAGTAACTGAACTGCTGTATGGTTCCATGTTCCCACCTGTACTACAGACATGATGTCAGCTGCTGCTTCTGAATAATGATAACTTCACTTCCCTTTTTTTGAACAGTGGTACCATTATTCAGAAAAATAAAGTAAAAACTAATACAGGGCAAAGGACGACAGGGATACCTAGAAACAGGCTGTTTCCCAGGTTGATGACAAGTCAATGGTCAAGTGAAAAATAACTGGTAACTAGAGAGCTGCAGACAGATCTTCCTACAGGCACAAACACAGTTCTCAGCAACATTGTTTTTTCTTTTTTTTTTTTTAGATTTACCTTCTCTCATAGCTAGCAAGCAAGAAAAATGCTTTGTCCTGTTTAGGAACTGAGGAATGTTTAAGGAAGGGAAACTGATAGCTTTTTGTGAGCATACCCACAAGCGTGCTCTGCCTGTGGCACCTGAACCCAGGAATTCACAGACTTGGTATGGGCAACCCAGGAGCAGCACTGACCTCCTCCCTGAGTGAGGGAGACACCTCTCATCTGGTGCAAGTGAGGTCACTACTTGCTGTTCTTGTAAACAAAATTTCTTCAAGGTGCACCTATGATGATCTCTTCTGACAACATCTCTTGTAATACTCCCTTTTTCTGATCTCTGAGTGGCACTTAAAGATGTGCACTGAAGATAACTACGTTGAAATAGCATTAAGAATGTAACTTAAACCCACGAAAGTCAGGAGACAGAGTGAAGGCTGAAAAAATGTGGGCAGATATCCACCCTGTCCTTAACTCACTCCGATCACCACACAAAATTGCAGCTTTGTACATGTGATCTCCAACAGCACATGGAGCAGCCATTGGGGCCAGACCCAGAGTTTTCTTTCAAATTGTAACCGTGTTTTTGTGGTAGACCTCCCTTGTGAAAATTATTTCCTCCCTTTCTCTTTTTCCCTTCCCCCTGGACTCGCCTCATTTTTCATGCTTTGATCATTCATTCTGTTTGCTTTTTTGACTTTTTCTAGATGATATTTGGCAAGATTTGATTTAGGCTCCAACCGGATTCATTTAACACCAAAGCACTCAGTAATCTCCTGAGCACTGTTGCAGCCAGACCCTCGTGCTCTCGCATTACTATAAACTATCCCTGAAAGAACAATTCAGCTCCTTGCACCTGTCTCTTCACACACAACTATACGGATGAGTGGGGGTACAGAAACAACCTCAGATGTTGTATTAATGTCTACAAACTCAAAGCTTTGGCTAAAAAATCTCAACAACTGTTCAGTAACAGGTGCACTAGAGTCTGAATGTCAAAATCTGCTGCAAAACTTTCTCTGGAGGTTTCATCGGTTTTCTAAGAGGCTCTGTTACAGGTCTGTTACCAGATTTGCACCCAAGAAGAGCTTTGTTTTCCTCCCTTTAGTAGTCTTTAGCACAGACTCGAGGCCCTTTCCCTTCACTTGCAGTGAAGAGAAGCTCTGTGGAAGTCACCTGTTGAATGCTGGTGTAAAACAGATGCAAGGCAGAAAATGAGTGCTTCTTGCTTGTAGAGATTTCCCTGGAGAAGTTAATCTCACTTTTCTCCTCAGGATTCTTCTCATAGGGGTGTTGAAATCAGTCCAAGCCCTCTCCAGCCTTTGACCATCCTTTATTTCTTTATACAGAAAGACTGCTAGCAGACAGCAGTGAGAACAGACAAGGTTTTTAAAAATGCTTTTCTGGGGTGGCTTAGGTGGAGCTGCCCATTCAGAGAACTCATCTGGGCACTCTTTTAAGTCTAAAAGAGCTTTCTTCCAATGGTCCTGGAAGGCTCCACCCTGCACTAAGCTTCTTCTAGGAAAAACAAGCTGCACATTGTTGTTCTTGTATGAATCTGTATTTTCACAAGTATGAAATGTCACATTCCAGAAGACAGGTGTGATCTCAGACAGCTCTGATCAACAGATGAGAGGCAATAGTTACTGTGATTGCCCAGGCATTGTGGGTAGATGCTGCTGCTACTTTTCCCATGTCCCATGAGTGTATGCCTTGACATCTGTGGTACAAATGAATCCCTCCCTTTACCCTTGCTTCGTACTCTATTGTGCATCACCAAGGCTTTGGTTCACTCTTTTCCTTTCTGGAAGGCTTTCAGAAGAAGTCAAGACTCATGACTCTGGAAGTCTGGTAGCTTCAGGGCTGACTGTGCATGGGAGGGTGCAGATACTGTCCGCCTTTTTCCTGAATGCTTTCCAGCTCTCAGAGGTGGGGATATAAAGTCCAGTTCCCACCTACATCCCATCTGCAGCTGGATACGTGCTTTTGCTGGGGCATCCCAAGAAGCCATCCGTGGAGCAAGCACAGATGAATAATCTGCCAATGTGACTGGGGAAGCACCTCCCAGCCACGTGAGATAGATCCGCCAGACCATCATACTGGATTTCTGTTTCCCCAGGTGCCCCTAGATTTAAGGCAGCTTTAAACTGCTACCCTCACAACCTCTCTACCTGTAGTTCTGTAGCTCCCCAGAATCATACAGGCTGCCTATTTCTGCAATAAGTTACTGCTCTCTGACTGCTGCATGCAAAATTTAGGAATGCATTGATACATGACATCCTAATATGAACCATACCAGTAACACTGGAATTTAAATATTCATGGCTACTGAACACAGATGGTGAATACCGTGTGCCAATACGTTATTGCTTTGAGTCTCTGCTGAAGTGAGGTTCAGTCCAACTTTATCTGAACATGAGGATTCCAGTCTAATCCTTTGGGGCTTTGTCGTGCAATTACAACAAATAACTATTTATTTTACACTGCCTTTGGGAAAACCCTGAAGCAGAAAACTATAATATTTTATATCTGAAGTCTGGTCTAGTTTACATAGCTGGATGCTGACTGCTAAAACGCTTAGGGAATGCCAATGTTTCGATTTATTGAACACACTGTGTGACTTAAGCTTAAGTGTGCAAAATTCATGAAAAGTTTTAGCCCGTTTAATGCATTTTTCTGAAGTTTGTTTGGAAATGCATTCAGCTTTTAAAGAAATGGAACCGAGGGAAGCACTGCCATCTGAAATAGTTTACTGTATGAAGATAGGTAAAAAGAACTGATATAAAGGCTACGTGGCAGATTAAACTAAAAAGCAAACAGATGCCATCAGTTTGCTTTCAGTTTCTTTTAAAAGGTTAAAGATATGTGTCTTTCGGGAGGTAATTAAAGAACATTTGCCCCATGAGCCTATTAGTACCTTACTCTGACCTGCAGGTTATGACTTTCTTGTTGATTTAGGCAAGGACACGCTACACACACACCTGGTGTTTATGGAAAAGCACAGTTTGCAGATAAGCTTTTCCAATTGTTCCAAAAACCTGCCTTAAACCAACAACAACTGCAGCATCAGCAGTAGTGTTCCTAAGTATCAGAAAAGACCGGCTGCGAAGTCAAAAAAAAAATTCCCTTCAGCGAGGAGTTAAATCTCCTGAAAACTGTAACGAGTCTCGCGAACACTTCTTGCAACCTGTTGACAACAAAGCTGAGATCACCGGCATGGGACTTGTTGATAGCTTACCCAGACACCTGCACTAGATGCTGAAATAGCGGGAATTTTTCTTAGCTGTGCTCAAACTCACTGTACTCCTTCGCCTGTGGCTTGGGAAGCATTTTTGGAAGATTACATATGGTCTCATTAAAGATCCCTACTCTTGTGTGACACTGATACAGGCTAAGAAGTCTCGCAGCTTTATCCCAGACAGCAAGGTAAATCCGCAGCGCTTTCTTTGCCTGTTGTTTCATCTTCTCCTTTCAGAGGTCCCCTAAGCATCTGCCTCCCTTCGGCTTCCCCTCTCCTTTCCCAGAAAGGATTTCTGACACCAGTCCAGCCAGCCGATCCCTGCCTGCTTCATGGAGACACTTCTAATGAGAATCACGCAAGGGGAAGAAATCATATTAGCTCACAGACATCTACAGCGGCCAAAAGAAAGGGGAAAAAGAAAGAAAGAAAGAAAGAAAAAGCCAGGAATTTCATTTTCCGATGTGTTCCCTCCTTTCTTCTGCCGCTAACTTCAGCGGCACAGCCGGAGCTCGGCCGCGCACCGCACACTCCTCCATCCGCCTTCCTTTCCCCTTTCCCTTTCCTAAGGCACGTTTCCGTGCACCTGCGGAAGGGCTGAGCGCCGGGAGAGCAGAAACGGGAATTAAATCGCCCGCATGGTCGGGAGGCTCGTTCCCCGCCCCGGGCAGCCAACGGGCACCTGCCGGGCCGGCACCTGCCGCCGCAACGCGCCCTTACCGAAGCGGCCGTGGTCCTGCCGGGTGCCGTGCACCGTGCCGTTGGGGAAGATCTCCAGGTGGAAGCCGGTGCGGCAGTAGAGCTGCCGCCGCCGCAGGATGCCCTTGAGGTGCGCGAAGTCGGTGGGGGAGCCCCGCTGCAGCCGCCCCTCGATCTGCCCCAAGCGCTCGTTGAGGAAGCCGGGCGAGTCGGCGAGGGGCAGCCCGCCCAGCGCGGGGGGGAAGCCGTGCAGGTCGGGGTCCAGCGCGCCCAGGAAGCCGCCCACCTCGGCCATGGGGCCGCGGCCAGGGCCGGCCCCGCGGAGCGGCCTCCGAGC
>VXAB01014256.1:93035-144944 GCA_013399175.1 Odontophorus gujanensis | reverse complement strand
CCGCGCCGCCCTGCCCGCCAGGCGGCGCTGCTGCTCGCGCCGCTGCCGCTGCTCGGGGCCGCCTGCCCCGCCGGCGTGGAGCGGCTTTGGTTCCGCGGGGCTCCGCGAGCAGCCTCGGTGGCTCCTCACGGGGGCAGGTCTGCGGCCGGAGCGGAGGGGTCGCTTCTCTGCTCAGTGGGTCTCTCCCTCCCCGTAGCGTGTCCTCTCGTCAGAGAGCCTCCTCTGCATCAGAGGGTTTCTGCCCTCACGGGTCCGCGGGTGTCTTCCCCCCAGAGGGTCTGTCCCCTCACTTGTCACCCCCATGGTGGGTCTCCCCGCAGCTCTGGTGGTGAGGACTCACCCCTCTGCAGGTCTCCTCCACATCTGCAGTCTGTCCCCTCACGGGTCTCACTTCAGGGGATCTTCCCCCCCCCGTCAGAGGGTCTCTCCCCTCGGGAGGTCTCACCCCGTTTCCCACATCTGCGCCAGGGCAGTGGCAGAAAGGACCATGACATACAGCCCCCTTTTCCCACAGGCCCGGGCAGCTCTCTGTTGTGAAGACCTGAAGGAAATTGTGATATTACCACATGGAGTATCCACACGTGCATCTGCAGAGGGTGAGGGATCTGGTTTTTTAATTGGAGGTGGGGGTGTTTTTTCCTGTCAGAGCCGTGGCTATAAACGGGGTGTATTTGATGCAGAACTTGACACATGAAGCCTAAAGCCATGGGTGTTTTTTAAACATAGTCTGTTCCTGAGGTAGTAAAATCTGCAGAAGTGTGTGTTGGCTGTTTGTCATGTATGGTTACATGACACTGTCTGCACCACTCAAGCACCCCACAGCAAAGAATGTGTTTTTATTTCTGCATTTTCTGTGTGAAGGCTCAGGTGTGGTTGGGTGACTGAGAAACTATGCTTGATGAAAATGAGAGAAGTGAACATCCCAAACTCTGTAGAACTCCTAAGGACATAATCCTGTAAACACTGTGAATGTAATACACGAAATTAATATAATATGGGCAATCCTGAAGTTAACGTGAGTTTTGCCTCTGGATCTGTAGTGACCAGGATTTCACCTTGTTTCTGAGCATGTCTGGAGGTAGATCCTAAGGGTATTCTGAATAGAGAGTTAAAAACAGTTTCATCAAAGGACTGAGCAGTCTGTACAGAGGCTTCTGTCACTGATTTCAGTAGGCTCTGGGTCTGTTACGATATCCTTAAGCCTAAATCCATACAATCATTTTGAGGAATCCTTAGGAAACTGAAAAGGTAAACAATATCAATTACATTACAGTAAAATCCAAGATAAAGTAAAAACCACAAACCTCCATACTTAACTAATGCATAACAAAAGCAGAGAAATCCCTCATCCAAGCTGACATTCCTCACTTAACTCTCTATGATTATGGACAGAAGTGTTCTCAATACATTTTATTGAGAAGTTGTATGGGCTGGTACAACATGTTCTATTTTAGCATAACAGGATGCAGAAAAGGTAGTTTTTTCTTTTGTGTCTTTAATTTCCTGGTTTGTTTACATTTTTACTAAGCTGAGGGAAAAGCAGAGGGAGAGTTGTATCCTGTGTTGTTTGAAGAAACAAGGTATGTATTTTGAGTACTCAAAGCTAGCATAACTCCTTTGAAAGAAGAAATGTGTTCAGCTATCTTATGTATAGGATAGAATATGATTATGCACTCAGCAATTACTTGAATGAGGACAGACACTTGTAAACCTTTTGCATCACAGAACATAATGTGTTACAGAATTAGTTTTCTGCTCAGCTGTGTTCTGGCTTATACAGTGGTCCAGGTTTATTCTTCAATTAAAGGTGTTACTGTCTACTTTGGTAATTGAAAAGGTTACTGGCAAACTGTTCAGCTTTTTGAGTTACAGGAGAATAACCAGCAGTATTTATACCCGGTTGACCAAAATGAAACTTGCATACCCCTTGCCATGTGCTGTTGATGTATGTGTTTAGCCAGGTAATAAAAAAATAGCATTTATTTGCAAAACAAGTGTTATTTGCAAAGAGCAGCCACATTTGGTATCTTGATAGCAAATCAAAAGAAGAGCAGAACTGGGGTCAAAGCAGTGAATTAATTAGAAAAGAAACAAGTGAATGCAATATCAGCAAACCTAGATCCTTGTATATCCTTTGTCTGAGGGAATTCCATTTGGCAAAGGGAAGGTTAGGATAGCTGAAAAAAAAAAATGAAGTGGCAATTAGCATAAATCAAGAATGAGATGTGAAGAACGTCTAAAGAAAAAGAAACAGCAGAACCTTGTACTTCGATAAATAATATTTCTGCTTCACTAGCAACGCCCACCTCTGGATCTCAAAATGGTCTATGTACACTAATGAATTAAGACTCACAACCAAAATCACTGTGCATTTGCTCTTTCCCAGACAGTTTGTTTTTCCACTAAGAGATGCTGTTCAGAGGATATTGATGTCTTTCTACGTTTGTTTGGGATTTTGAATGCACAGCAGCTCTGCTGGAGCAGTAGCTCTGACCAAGCATCTGTATACCCAGAAACCAGACACGTCCACTCTGCATGTGCAGGGAGCCCTTCTGCCTTTTGTTGTGTGGTGACCATCTGTGCTGCACATGCAAGGAATGTCTGAGGTTTCCTGGCAGACAAACAGGGCAGCCCCCTTTGTGAGGGGGTGAATAAACAAATTTTCTTAAGAGGGGTAGAGAATGGTTTATTGTTTTTTATCTTTCGTTGTTTTTACTTAGTCTAGTATTATTATTATCTTTTGTAGTAAGCTGATCAGGTCCTAAACCCAGTTTTCAGGTCCTAAAGCCTGTTTGTGCCAGACATTACATTAGGAAGTACATTACAAACACTGCTCCCCTCTTGTGTGAAAAGATTTCTAGTGGAAGGCAATGCAAATGAAGCAGCAGGATTTCAATCAATATATAGAAGTATGTATATATTTTTGTGGTGAGTTTAGAAGTGGGGGCAGTATTAAGATAAGGGTCTAAGTATAAAGCTTCAGACTTGCCTGCCTGGATCTTAGGATCAGGTGCCTAAATGAATAATGAGGTTTTCAAAAGGGGAAGTCCCACCATCTCCAGTTATTGTTTATTTCAGTGTCAGATGTGGATCTGCTGCTTGTAGTAATCCCAACATGAATTAACAAGTAGTAAGCAGAATTGTTCTGGCTTACCTCTGATCCATGTGAACTTAATTAGCAGACAATTCTGTCTTCTAAGTCAGCTTTCTGTAGTGCTTAAGGGAGTGAGTTACATACAAGCAGGTCTAAACGAACATCAGAGCTTAGCTGATCCTCATGTAAGCAGCTTTATCTTAGTTCTTCATTTGAAAACAGAAGATGCTAATTCACCCTGAAAAATTATCCCTTTCCTTTTTATGGTTGAACCCATGATTGATTCGTAACTTGAATTATTCACACTCATACCTTTCCAAGTGCTAGATGCTGAATAGGAGTGGAGGAGGAATCTTTATTGGGGGATAGTTGTACAAATTGCAATAATTTCCATTTGGAACTTTTTTTCTGGGCATTAGTGGTAGAATTACAGGACTAGAGTTGCCATTAGGTTTCTGTGTTGGGCCAAGTGTACCAGAGCAAACTTACTTGTGTAATTGTGCCTCTCAGTATATTACACACCAGGGCAGCTAGCTATTTGGCCACTGACTGATGCACAACTTTTCTCTCTGCAGTGCTTATATCTTGCATGTACCTTTTACATTGTATTTTATGCTGTAATTTCATGCTAAAACAGCGGCATTTCCTTCCCAGCGCAGTTGAACCAAGAAACATGACAGAAGTTAGAAGAAGGGTATCTTTATAAAATTCTTTCATAGACATCTATTTATTTTTTTTAATCCATGGTTTGGGAAACAATTAAGAAAAGAGTGATAAGTAATCTGTTATAGCAGGCTTCTCATCTGATTCATAGGCTCATGCCTGCAAAGGAGTGAGGGTTGCCGAATTTGCAGTGAGTCACTTCCTTCTGTGTTTTCACTGTTGGTAAAGGAGAAGATAAGGAGGCATGTTCAGGATGCTGGAGTCTGCAAGGAGCAAGATTTAAAGGGTCTGTTTCACTCCCTCACACTGAAGGCTTACCATGACTTCAAATTAGATCCTAAACCTAGAGCGTGACTTACAGTTATAATCTGTGTTTTGAAGTACAGGTACAGCGTGGCCATGATCGACAGGCTTGATAGGAATTTACTTCAGTTCTTCTCCAGAGGGTTTTAAGCTGAGAAGCTCTCACTTACCAGAATGTGAATCAATTTATGGCTTACAGTTGAAATTTGGAGCTGTTTCCTTCTGCTGAATTGGTCTCTACCGCTGTAGTTGAGTAATAAGAAGAAGGATAATGTCATAACTCATCTCTGGAAAATACAGACTTAGAACATAACTAATGAAACACCAGGTTCAGGTAGCCAGTTCCAGTCCTACTCAAAGAAAAAAAAAAGTCATTTATTATGTTACACTTAAAACTGCATATTCTCAGCTATACCATGGTTTTACAGGATTATCCATGGCCATGGATGCATGTATGTTTATATCTGTACCTGTTACTTTTGGTCAAGTAGAGAAGAGTCACAACAGAAGTCTGTCTAGCCCCATATCCTGCCTCTTGACAATGGCTAATAACTCGTGCATGGAAAGAATATGGAAAACAGGGCAAGAAAAGAGTGATACTTCCTTTGGCAAGCCCTCCCAACTGGTTTAGGGACCTTCCTGAGCTGGAGGCTGAAGCAGTATCATTGTTTTTGATACTCCTTGATAGACTTTTTTCCATCAAATTGTCTAATTGTTTTTTTGAAATCCACTTGTATTCTTGGCTGACGTGACATCCCGTGGCAATGAGTTCAACAACATCATTAGGTATTGTGTGAAAATGAACTTCCTTTTGTTTGCTTTCAAACCTGCTTGCTGCCTGCCAGCTTGAGTTGGTGCTTTACTTTTTCTGTTAAGACTGCTTTTAGATAATCTTTGTTGTTTACCTTTTTCATTCTGTAACAGCTTGTCTAGAACTTTGTTGTTATTGTACTTGTTTTCCAAGCTGGAATGCAATAGTTTGTTTAAGGTTTCCCCATGCTAAGAATTTCCAACATCACTTACATGTTTGGTAGGCCATTGTTCTTTCTGTAGCTGTATATTTCCACAGTGTGGAATGGGAATTACTTTTGTATCATCATCAACCTGACTACATTTCCAGATCATCTGTGAAATATAAAGCAGCAATAGTCACCTCACAGACCCTTTTCAGAGTCCTGTGGGGAACTCCCTACATCAGTGATGTCAAACATCTATTTCTCTTGGCTACAGTCTTCTCTCCAGTTATGATGTCACTTTTTCTACCTGTCTTTCTTTGTTTTTATTTTATTTTATTTTATTTTATTTTATTTTATTTTATTTTATTTTATTTTATTTTATTTTATTTTATTTTATTTTATTTTTTACAGCAAGGTTTTTTGAGGTAGTATTCATACCATAGTTAATAGTCTGGCAGTTTCCCATACAGCACTGTAGGGTTTATCAGTTAATGCCTTGTATCAGGTTGTTATTTTTAGCTGTGCTAGTGCCTCAAGTTCATTCTTCTTGCAAAAGGGCTGTAACTTTCTGTATTAAAAGTAGCTACAACAATTAATTTAGCTTCTTGCTATGGCCTTATCATCTAGGAGTGTTTTTTAAATAATTCAGTCTACTCTTGGTCCTGTGAACTTAATCCTGTGCCTACAGTGCAGATTTGCAATTGAAACAGTTCTGTATTTCTTTGTGCTAGTCCAGTAGCTGAACTGTCTTTCAAGATAGCGACACTTGTTCTCTCTTTGGAGAATTAAATTGGAATGTAATAGATGTAAGGTAAAGTTAGGAAGTCTGTTCTGGGCATTATTCTAGAAGAGAGTAAATAGCTTTTTTTTATGGGGAAGTAAGTGAAGAGAGAGACAGAAAAGGGAAAAAGAAAACAATTTTTTTTTTCTAAATATGCCAATTGGGGACTGTTTTAGCTTTTGTGATGACATTGAAGCTTTTCACACTCATTGCTGATGTTTCACATAAGTAACTTAACTGTAGTTCATTTTTGGGCTGTCTGTTTGTAAGGAGACATGCAACAACTTTTTAAAAATGTAAATAGCCTGATTTGCTAATTACCTCGTAATTTCTCTGTATATAAGTTTCCTGTACTTTAATAGGCTTATTCTTTTCTCCAGTGAATCAATTAATGTTTCAAAAAATGCTGGACACCCTTTGAAATGTGAGTTAACCTTCTTCAGGATGAGATGTGTTTCTTTTCATTAGGGCTACTTGAGTTTCATGACAGGAGTTTCATTAAAATGTCATGAGATGTGGAGTTAATGGAATCCAGTTTTGATAGCACCGATCTTACACAAATGCAGTGTATGCAGCTCATGTAGATCGAGTTTTATGTTAGATCTCAACACGTTTATTTTACAGCATCCTTTGCTATGTTTGTATAGCATTGCTGATGCCTTTCTCTAGATGAGAAAATGTAGGAATGCAAAAGGCAAGTAGTGTGCTCAAGGAAGTGAGAGTCTATCTTCAGTGCAGTTAACTGGTTACTTACTAGCACGTATGTTAGCTTTGTCTTAGTACAATTAATCACTTGGATTGGCTTGCATTCTTTTTGGGCTCTTCTAGCACCTTGAGTAGCCCATCTGGCTTGCTGCAGCGTATATCCAGCCAGTGCAGTGACCTGGCTGCAGTGCCTTTTTTTGATCTAGGGATCCTGGAAGTGAAATACACTTGCATCGTGGGTTTTTTTTTTTTTTTTTTTTTTTTTTTTTTTTTTTTTTTTTTTTTTTTTTTTGTGTGTTGTTTTTTTTTTTTTTTTTGTGCTGAAAGAATGAGCTTTACTTATGGTTTCTTTCTCAGGTGATTGAGATAAGATTTATTTTTCCCATGTATGGGAGGCAAGGAAGGTACAAAAGCTTAGTCTGAATCCTTCATAACGAGGCTCTAACATGAAACAAAATCAAAGTCTTATTTCAGTGTTGGGAACTGGTGGTTCTGGTTCTGGGTGGCATAGCTCTGTCTGAGCCATCACAAGCCTCACTTTTTGCTTGCGGATGGGAAACAGAATTCAAGTTCACACCAAGAGATGTTGTTGACCGTAGCGAGGACAGAAACATGGAACTGGATGTAGCTGAGCGTAGATCTCAGAAATCTGGTTTCTCTGATCTCTGCTTTAACAGTTTAAGATATCTGTGGCCTTGGCAAAGTTCAGAAAGACAGCTGAAAAATATCTTCTCATGCATTAGTCAAAATCTTAAGATATCCTGTAGCTGACAGGAAAACTGTCAAAAAAAACCAAAAACAACTGGAAACTTCTCAGGTATCTCCTTTGGCAAAAAAAAAAAAAAAAAAGTGTCAAAATGTGAAAATGAATGTAAATAAATAATGTACTTCTCAGAAACAAGGAAGCACCGATGTGGTAATCACTCTGAAGATCTTGCTGATGGCAAGGCTATGGTTTAACATGGTTAGAGCCTGGTTCTTCTGTTAGAGAAAACAGAATCAAATGCAGAAATGAAAATAAAGTAATGTTTGGCAGGGGAGTTGGACTAGATGATCTCTAGAGTTCCTTTCCAATCCCTACAATTCTGTGATAGTGTGATTGTGTGATTTCTACAGCTTTCTTTGTAAACAAATAGGAAATGTAAAGGGTAGGCTGGATAAGAACTCAGTGGCTTCCAGCTAGAATAACTCAGCTTAGCCTTGATAGAAGGAAACGATAGATCTCAAATATGTGCTACCTCACAGCAAGATTGTAATGAAATCCAGCCAGCTTCAAGGGAAAAACAAAAGCTATTGATTTTATTCTGAGGAATGAAAGCGAAAAAGAACAGATGTACAGATTCTTCTGTCCACTTATCTAAGTCAGCCCTGCAGATTGCAATAATGGCTTAGCCTTCATTTCTTCTTGTACTTCCTCCTGTAGAAATATTCTGGTTTAGAGACTAGAAGGATTCAATTTGGGTTAAGAGAGAAGAGGAAAAGAGGACCTCACACAAGAACTGACCTAAACACCAAAAAGGTTTATATAATCTAATTTACAATGAAAAGGTATTTACAGTGTTATCAGACAAAGCTTAGCAGTGTTAAGTTAAACAGCATATAATGTGATTAGGGGGAGAGTCATGCCCATGATATCATACACATTCTCTGAACTCTTGGAATGGGCAGATAATGTCTCAGGCATTTATTTTCTTGTGACACGTTAGGGAAAAAAAAAGAACAAAAACCTCCACCTCCATAAAGATTTGAGGGATTGGTAGGGAAAGATGCATGCACACATGCTTGACAGCACACGTGCATGCACACAGCTACAATGGAGCTGACAACAGGCAGTTTCTCACTTTGGAGCAGAACAACTTGTGGTTGCACCCTGCTAGCACAGTGCTGTGTAGTGGTTAAAATAGCCCTTGGGAATTGTTTAGAAGCTCTAAGTTCTATTCTTGACTATGCCACAGAAGTGGTTTTGACTGCTAAAGCTTTCTTTGCCTCTGGTTACTCCGTTTTTAACAACTAAAGGTAGTTGGCCATACCTGTAAAGTGCTCTGAGTGAAGAACTGTATGTAGATGGAAACCACTGGCATTCTGTTTGTTATGCAGAACAAATACAACTAGACCACAAAGAACTTTGCTGTAGATAACAGCAAGCAATTTCACAGTTAGTAATGACCCATTCATAGAAAATTAAATCTTTATCTTTCTGTCTCTCAGAGGCATGCAAAATGGTATTAAAAATTTTGGCTAGACTAATTAATCTGGTAAGCAATATAAATCTTGGCTATAGGTTCACATTAAAGATAATTTAGTCTGTGTGTATCTTAAAGCAAGCTTTAGTTTAAAATAGCTCTTGTTAAAAGCTTCCCTTAAGCTTCAGAATTATTGTAGTGTTTGTGCAAAGACAAATGCTGGAGTAATTCCATTATTTTACTCCCTATTTCCATTAGTTGCAATGAACTCAGAATCTAGCCCGTATTATTTCATGCATGTTAACGTTTAATAGAAGCACAGAGATTGCATGAATATTCTTTTGTTCATGCTTTTGGGGACAGTATAAATTATTAAACTCCAGTGCAGTTCACTAGATTGTATCCCTGTTTTCAGTGGTGCATGGAAACAATTTAGGCTGGACTTCAGCTCAAATAGGAGTTGCAGATGTGAAGAATGAGATGGGGCCACAGACAGAGCTCAGAAAGCTTGAAGAGAAATAATGGATGAGGAACAAGTGGGCTTGGAAACCATGGTTCATGCAATGTCAACTCTGTTTTATAAAATCAACTGCCATGCTGATGTAATTCACATCTTTTATCACAACAAATAGTCATCATTTTGCTTGCAAGGATGGTGTGTGTTTATGGCATTAGTATGGATTTTTTGAGAAATGGTATACATTACTCATATCTGACTGCAAGAGAGATGCCTCTAGAATAAATCTTTGTTGTTCAGAAAGTGTAGGCCCAGTGTTTATCTCCGTGGCTGATAACTCAGGAGCAGGGGCCAAGTAGAATATGAATAAAGTGAAGCATTGGCCAGTTTGACCAGCTGTGTGGAGTGTACTAATAACAAGAGTGAATGAAAGTGAAGCCTACAGGTAGTCAGCTTTTAAATAATTAAGATTGACGGTTTTACTACGATAGCAAAGTTTAACACTCTGTAGGCCTGTACTGTGTCGTAGATGCTGCTTTTATTAAAGAGTCTTCAAGCCTTACACAGCTTATTTAGCAGAGAATTTTTATTTTGGTCATTTGTTAATGTTTTTTTCCAGTTATTACAAATGGAATATCTTATTGTTGCAGATGGTACTGCCAATGGATGATTCTGAATGATGTACCAGAAAAACATTTACAAATGACCCAGAGTAAACTCACAAAAGACTGGGTATCCCAGAAATATTCTCAAACAGAACATTTCCAGGAAAGACTATTTCTGACACTCCTTTTTAGAACCATGTACAAATAGTTATCTGATACCTGGGCAAACAAAAGCTGTGTGGGGGCAGATTGCACACAGTGCCTTAAGAGCTGAGCTGTTTTATGAACATGGTTGCATTACTGTGGTGAGATATCCTGTGCCTCAGGTTACCAACTGGTGAAAGAGTAGGGCTTTGTGTTGTAACTGGACCAGGAAAATTGTTTTGAATGACTTGTGACAAATGCCAATTAGGGACATACACAGTCCTTAAAGTGACTTCACAAACTGTAAGGCCTGTATATCTATATGAACAAAATGCCTTCCTCTCAGCTCTCAGAGGAACCAAGTTAATTGGTAGCCCAATAACTATAATGAGGCAAAACCTGGGGTTTTGCATGTGTAGAGTGAGATCCTCCCCTTGGGGCCAAACTCCTGTTTCATATTATGAAAGCAGTAAAGGGTCCCCTCAGCAGGTGCTACATAAAGGCATTTCAGCTTTGCCTTTGCAGTGCTGGAATTGCCAAGCTATTGCTTTTCTGAGTCTCTAAATGAATTCCCCAACCCAATGTGCAACAGCTGTGTGATAGATACAGCCTTGAGAAAAGGAGTGGCAAAAGAACACAACAAATGGGGATTTAATCAAATAGCACGGAGCTGTGAAACAACATCAGCGTGTTTCTACTCAGCTTTCCTTTGGGTGAAGGAGACTCTTGGTATCCTAGTTCAGAGAAGAGGGGCATTATGTGCTTATATGCTGTTTAGGGCCACATTGCGTAGTCAGAGTGAGTAATACTGGCTGTGTTCATGAATGCAATGAGTAACAGTATGGTTTACTTAGAATGACAACTTCAAACTTTACAGCCTGAAGAAAGATCTTTATTTTAACTGCCTGTGTATTGCTACTGCCTCTGTAGATTTAATGAAAGAATGTTTTACCACGCACCTAGATTTTAACCATTCATGCCAGGAAGTGACTTAGAAACCCCAATGAAACGGGGCAAGTCTGAAGAGGTGGAAGTAATTCCTCCAGTGCAATTTAATTAGGGCAGAGTACCATTTCTCTTCATTCCTATATGAGTGTGGAAGTAGTTGCTTTTCCTTCCTTGCTGAAGCCTTTTGATACATAGTTTGAACAAAAGATATTCTCTCAAGTAAGACAGGTTTATGTTAAGGGCAAGAAGTTGTGGAAGTTATTGTTTTGCGTTTGTCTTTGCAAAGGATACATTTAGCAATTGTTTGTTTGTTTTTATACTTTTGGAAAGGAAATTTTGTTGTATGTCAAGTCTACTTGTGTGAGTTTCTGTGGCGTTTCTTAAGAGCTTTTGGAAAGTCTGTCTTCCTTGTTAAATACTGACTATGCTGTTTGATCTGAGCTGTCTGAAGTATAAAATAGGTAAAAAGTGAAAGAGGAGTTTGTATCAAACAAAATGTAGCTAGCTAAGTACTGAGGTAGTATGATGTGTTAGAGAAATCAGCGCCATTATGAAACTGTCTTAATCTTGTCTCTGTGTCATAAAATTTCCTTGAAATTTATTTATTTATTGAGTGCGTATGCACTTTACAAAGTGATCAGAAGCCAAACAGCAGCATCTGTCAGAGAAGATAAATGACTTACCAGCAAATCATCTTAGTTAAAAGGAAGACAAGAATCTAGGGAGCAAGGGAATGAGTTTTAAATTAGCCATTTCACTAAACTTTGCCCTAATGAAAGGCTAATCTTTGGGCCCCTGCAAAACAAACGAGAGCATCTAGTTAGACACAACGGAAACCAGTCATTGAAAAGGCTTTTTTTCTTATGAACCTAATTGGAAACAAAATAGTTCCTTTGATAGTTGTCTTCATTTAACAGTATCTTTCCCTTTTCCTGATTTATGTACAGAAAAGTTAAAAAAAAAAAAAACAACAAAAAAAACAAAAAACCAACAGTTAATTACAACCATGTTTGCCTTTCTGCTGATTGAAAACTAAATATGCCTGAGTGGATGTAGCTAGAGCACCCAAAAAGAAGGTGCAAAGACCTGCAGCACAAATCCTTCAGAAGTTGCCTGAGTAGAGCTGCATCCAGAAGGCCACGAGGTAGCCTGCTCTCAGAGGGCCTCTTCTGTACATTGAGGCAGTTCTGTGTGCAGTGCTGTGTGTGGGCCACTGTGGAAATTAGCTAAATGTACACAAGTTAAAATCTGAGATGGGATGAAAGAGTACTCTATTCATTAAATATTAAACTTGATTTTCTATTTATTTATTTATGTAATGTATAGTGGTAAAAGGAATATTCCTTTTCTAAGTTCTGAAGATACGATTCTGAAATATGTGACAAAATCTGAAACACCAGACACTTGATTGCTATAGAAGCAGAATTGTTCCTTGAAGGCAGAGGGAAAGAATCTGTCTGTTATGGCCTTTCTAAAACAAAGACTGATATTGATTATAGTATTAGCTTGTTAGTTGAATATGATCTCATGATAACATGAAATATCAACTTGTCTGGCCTTAAAACAGCTATTTTCTTGGTTACATTTTTAATTTCTGCAGCTGACATAGGGCTCTTTAATTTGAAGAACTATAAAGATGTTTTGCAAAATTTGGCCTATGTGTGAATTCAGGTAAACAAATTTGGTGATGAATAAAAGCACGACTCTGATGTTTTGTTTGAATTTTAAGAATTTTAAGAGCCAGCAATCTTGAACACAAATTCATTGTACTTAAAATTTGCTTAGATCAGAACCTGGGAAAATAGTTACCTGTAAGATGAAAAGTTGCTGCCGTCAGTGTAGGCTATAATGTAAATCAATGTCTACCTTCAAGGAATGATATTTTTGAATAAACCAAGTGTATAAGCCAGTTTTGAGACGTAGATGTTTCAGGAACTTTTATTAGAGGAATATGGGAATGCTGTTCGTAGAGCCCACAGTATGATGTTCTTGTGAGTTCAGCAGCGTGTTAACTCTGAACTCTGGAAGACAGATGGTGTCTTTCTTAAGCAAGTGAATATTAGGTGCACTTTGTTCCTGGGTAGTTTTAAGGAATCCGTTTTGCTTTGAATTTGTATCCAAATGCATTCCTCCATTGAAGATAAGTTATTTTTTTGAAATAAACTGCTACCTTGAAATGAAGCCACAGATTATTTACTCAAGACATTGTTAGCTCCTCTGGCAGGAAAGATTCTACTGGACAGTAGATTTCATCTGTGTAGTCAGCTGACCAATCTGATGTGTCTGAGAAGAATTCAGCAGGTTTATTCATTTGCTTATTGTTTTATGTCAAGATCTAAGTTCTTCCTAAAATAAGGAAAAACAAAAGAAGTATTTATCTACTCACATCTAATCACATGGATGCCTGACATGCTTATTATATATATGTTTTTCCAAGGTTAAATTCAAAAGCCACACCAATACCCTGGGCCAAAAGGAAGAATGGAAGAAATGTTCAAACAATGTCCAAGCTTTTCTAATGCACTGATTCCCACCATGATGTCATTTGGAGAATGATGCTGACACCCTGTATGGGAACTGTTGAATCACGGCCTGAAGCACTGATTGGTCACCTGAGGCAACCAACAGTCAGCCACAGGGGGCACAGGTGAAGGTGGTATACCTGTGTGATTGGAAGGGGTGGAGCCTGGCTCCACCTCTCCCAAACCCCATTTAAGGGCTGACCACCACCAGGGAAGGATCTCTTCTCGGAGATCCCTCCTGTGTGGAGTCAATGGTGAGCTTCTATCATCAGAAAGGGGAACCACTCTCTTTTTGCTGTTCGTTCTGTATATAAGCCTACTTAAATATACCATCTTCCATACTATGTCCATTGAATACCATTCTTGGGGGCTATTTGCCCTACACACCCCAACACTCATATGGAAAGAGAGGGTACAGGAAGTTCTGAATACTCATGCTGTGTTTGCCCTAAATCCAGTTACCTTCTTATCTACTTTCTTGTTCAGTGTATTACTGTCATCCTTTTATCCTGTGATGTTTCCAAGCATAGTCCTGCTCTTAAAAATAGTTCATGCTCCTGCTGCATTTTCTCCTATGCTCAGGAAAAAGAAAAGGAAGAAAGAAAAAGCCCTCAGCGGAGGAATACTTTTGCAAATGCCGTCTTCCTCTCTGACGTTGTCTTCTTTCAGATTTCCACTGTAGCTTAGACCTGTAACCTAGTGCTTGTTCAATAGCTACTGCACATTCCTTTGAACTACTCGCCTCATGTGAAAACTTTCAGACTAGAAAGCCTTTGACCTACTCACTTTGTGAACAATGCACAGTGCTCCTGAACATTATACTTTATGCCCAAATTGAGAGACAAACTTTTTTTTAAATACTACTTTCAGTTTGACTTCTCCAGTGGGGCAGTAGGTGCCATGCACTGTATGAAGTAAATGTTGAGTGATGAAGGCTGTCTGAGCACCATTGGGGCAATGGTTTGATTCCCATGTCTGTGCAAATATAACTTTGGTAGGTGCTGCCAAGATTAAGAAAAACTTCTTATTTGTAGAGATCCCAAGAGCTTACTGTTCAAATGATCCCTACATTTGGAAAACTGTTTCAGTAGATTTTAGGGCATTCTTTGTCTGTTTTCAGAAGCCTTAAAGAATTGCATTTAGTGAAAAGGGGTTTTCAGCCTTCGCTGCTGTGTTTTCTCTCTAATTCTTTATCTGAAAACTCAGCAGCAGATCTGATTTAAGATGTCTGAAAACTGAACTGGGAGCTTGTTAGACTTCTGTTGTTGCAAAGAGTGAAAGGAGTATGTCATAGGTTTTCAATTTTATAGGCAATTCATTGAGTTAAAAGAGGGAAATGTATCATTTTCTTTACTACTCTCTCTTGTAAAATGTGCATAGAGTTTTGGTTAACATAATTGAAGTTATTAAAAAAAGGAAGAAAGAGGAAGGATGGAAAAAAGGTAGGACATAGTCCTATTCCTCTGGTTTTTGAGATAATCCTGGAAAAGAGTGGAGAAAGTTAAACTATGAAAAAAAAAGGAAGTTAATGCAGTGCAGTGCTTTCCAATAGTCTGCAGTGGGCGTTGGCTCAGAATCATGGTTCATTTGATTTGTCTTTTAAAATGTTCTGAAATTTCTGTTTCATTCTCACGATGCTTATGCATACTGGAAGCCTAATCTCAAACTGCAAGATGTTTTCTCTACTCCAAAGTTACAGTAGCTATCGTGAGATAGAATGACAGGTGTGATTGTGATGAAGCACTCTCTGCCCTCCAGCTCTGCTTAACCTGACAATTTTGTGTTGGTTTTATTTATTTTTTTTTTGGATGAAATAGACTTGTGCATTTAGAACTTCATATTCTTTCCAAGGAATCTCACAGATAGTTGAGAGTGAAGACATTGAGTCATTTCTTGGGAGAGGATTTTGTTTTTATATCCTCAATACAGGGTGTTGCCATAATATTAATCATTATTATGGATAGAAACAAATACATTCAGGCTGCAGTTTTGACCCAGTCTGTTTTTCTGCTTTTCTGTGTTGGTACTTACTAGTGTGATTGTGTATTTTTTATATTTTTCTCTAAGTAACAATATTTATGATGATGCCAAAATGGAACAACAGGAAATAGCATGACCCCAACTCTTCAAGCAAGTCAGTTTTCTAAGTTTTGAAGTTGTAAAGAAAATTTTCCTGAGTATTCTGATGTTAATGTAACTGCAAGTTCATTTGTTCCATCTCTACTATACTGTTCATTGAATTAGGATCTTTGAGAGTTCAATCCAGATGGAAATATGTATTTCCTTGTGTTGTTTCCTTTTTTCTACTATACTGTTCATTGAATTAGGATCTTTGAGAGTTCAATCCAGATGGAAATATGTATTTCCTTGTGTTGTTTCCTTTACAATTTAAATTCTGTCAAACTTTAGAAAGAAAGGTTAGTCTTTGAGAGACTGAACACAAATTATGTTTTGTGTGGTTAACATGCATTAAGCTCTTGATATTTCTTCCTGTGCTATCTTTTATCAGATCTCTACATTCTCTACTCAGTTGGCTTCTGTATTATGAGCTGTTGCTCTCCCACTCATATTTCAATGTCAATCCCCCCCTTTTTTTTTTGTTCCACTTGTCTAAACCATCATTTTCCTGGTTCAGAAACTTTCTTTAAATTCATATCTTCAGTCACATTAAGAGTTAGTAAGCTACCGTAAGTTAAAATAATGTTGGTTTCTTCGCCTTGTCCTCCATGTGTATCTTCTCTGTCTTGGTTTTCACATTGGTAACTTCTATCTGAGTATTGATATGTTCTTAGGAAAACGTACTTCCTGTTCATAAGGCTGGACATGATGAGGCAGGAGTGTGTAGGTCTGGACTGAATGTTGGATAATGTTTTAAAGTTTGGAACTGAAATGGAGCCCTATTTTTAGGTGTGACAGAGGTACACTCACCAACAAGATTTTGGGCCTCAAGTGAGAAGTCTACTTTTGGTCAGCTGCTCCATCACTTGAGATTAATGGAGCTATTTCAGGTTGTTATCAGTTTAACAGAACTTTTAGTCCCTTTACAGTGTCAAGTGTTTGTGTGTGGTGAGGATTTTTAGTTCTGTGTTAACAATTGGGTTTCTGAAAATTTGAGAAAGAATGAGAGGCAAGAATTGGACTTCTTCAGAGTATCTCTCCCACCACTGAAACTTCTGTCTTACTGCCCCAGGAGGGCTTCAGCCTCTGACTTTGAGCACCAGATACTTTGTGTACCTTTTACCTTCCCCCATGTTCCTATCGTGCTCTTGTTTTCAGACAAGAACTGAACAACTTTCAAACAACTTTCTTGTTTTCATCTACAAATTATTTTGTCCTAGCACCAAAATGAAGTTAGACCTGTAAAGAAGACATTAAATCAGAAACCTCTTCACATTGCTGGCAAATCTCTGAAGTAAGGCTGAAGAATCCCTGGATCATTCTTTTCACTTATTTTAGTTTACACTCATGTAATTTAATTGATTTCAGTGAATTACTTTGGTCAATTCAGTATCAGATACAGGGACTGTAGCAAATGTTTGCATGTTGCTTGCTGATGTTATCAAAGCTTCATCTCTCAGTACAGCTGCCCTCTCTCATCCCTGGAAGAGAGAAAGTGTAATGCCCTCATAATAATAATAAACTTTCCCTAAACCTAAATGTACCACAGGATTTCAGTTACTCTCTGTTCTTGTGTTGCCAGTTTTGCCATGCGTTCTTGGTGAACTGAAGGGGGATTCCTTTGAAGTATCTCCATCTGCATGCAAACACCAGCCACTGGTTACTCAGACCTGGGACAAGGAGGTCGTCTTCTCTGAGACACTGTTGACGCTGAGTTGCTGAGAACAGGAAGATAAGAGGCTGGAGATTCCAGGTCTGGCAGGTTGGTAAGTATTGTCTGGGAGTGGGTCTGGGGCTGAAAGCTATCTTGAACAATGTGCTGGGATGAGGAAAATTATATGAGAAGTACAATGAAGACTTCAGAAGCAGTAAATTAATTGAAAACTGTGTTGACTTCTGTTCCTAGGTGTATTGGCCTGTGTGGTGATGTACAGAGGCATCAGAGAATAAAATATATGTAGCAAAAGCTATGAGGGTTGAGACTCAGACTCAAGTTTGCTGGAACATAAGTAGTACATTGGTAGAAATCAGGATTTGTCCTCATTGCTTGTTTCAGGAATACAGACACTAATTTTATACTAACAGTGGCTCAGTCAAGATGGCTTGCTCAAGATCATGGTGTTATTTATTCTATGCTCCAAATACATCCACACGTGAGCAGAGTAGTAGTCAAAGTTTTCTTGGCATTAAAGAGCATTTAGGGTTTTTGTTGTTGCTTGGTTGGGTTTTGATTGTTTTGTTTTTATTATTATTACACCAACTTACTGTGAGGTTTTAAGCCAGTTTCTTGTAGTTCAAGCCTATAAGCCTGTGCTGTAATTTTTTTTTCATTTCTTCAGGGGAGTTTGAATTTTCTTTAAATAAATCCCAAAGCATCTTGTCCTTTACTCTTGAGATTGAAATTCCAGCAAGTGTTAAATCAGCTTTAGAGAATGTACTTATCTTTTTTTTTTTTTGAGCTGCTGTGACTGTCTACATTTTTTCACTAGCTTCTTTTCTTTTTTTTTTCCTTTTTTCTTTTTTTCTTCGTCTCTACTAATCAAATTGAACTTAATACTTGACTCAAATTCTAAACTCTGGTGTTCAAAGTTGATTTGTGATCAGGCTGAAATAATTCATTCTGTCCCTGCTGAACCCACCTAATCTACCTACAAGTTGTATTCATGCCCTTTGTAGTGCAACATTTCTGTCACCCAAGCAAGAAAAATAGATCTTCACATGCTTGGCCGATCCATGTAAGCCACTGTTTAGTGAATGGGCCCTTTGGTGTGTCATTTTTTTTCCTGCTTGTTTGATAAACTTGAGACATAGTTACTTTGAAGGTTGGGCATTATCTACCTGCTCTGGGAATGGTTCCATGAAAACTGAGATTGGATCTCCCTGCTGCTGACAAGCTAATTCTGGACATTATTGCAAGCCTCAAGGTCAGTGTGCCTTTCAACAGCAGAATAGAATTTCTGATGCATTCATCTCTCATTTTAAATAGGTCTCTATAAAATTGAGTCACACTTTCTTAGTGGTATGAGAGTTAAAGCTCATAGACATTGTAGAGGAATTTAGAAGGAAAAACCTTATTTTAAACTCTAGAGAGGACATCTAGTAACAGTGAGTTTTCACCCATGTGAACCTACTTACAAACTCTCGGTATTAAAAAAAAAAAAACCCAATACTTGCTGTGTTATAATAACTACACTGAAAAAAAATGATGAGCATCCATTTTCTAGAAGACTAGCAGGGGATTCTTGAGTGATACTTGTTTTGTAGCTCACAGGCACCACCACAATAAGCCCAATTATTGTCAGTTTTAGTGGGGAGGGGAAGGAGTTGAAAGAATGGGGATGCTGAGCTCAGTTTCTTCAGGGTGACACTTCTCACCTCAACTCTGTTGAGCTAAGAAGTGAGTCTGAAGGGACTAGTGTTATGGATCCCACTCCTTTTAGTCTGCTCTGGGAAGCTTTCTCCCCCAGAACGCAGTGTTGTTATGGCACAGTACTACATCAGAAAGTATGTGTATCTTCTGCAGTACTGTCAAAACATGCTCAGCTCTGTCATAATTGTCAGTTATTCTTGTGCACGTATCTAGGCAGAATAGAACCCTGGTGTGTGTTGGCTTAATATACGGACATCTCATCTTGCTTGCAGCAAAGCTGACAAAGATTATACCATGCTACAAAGTGCAAATTGTAATACATTATGACTTCCATCACCAAATTCAGTTAGTTGTTACCTGAAAACAGTCATCCCTTGTTCAAAATTTTTTTTTTTTTTGGTACTGTATTTCTGTGAAGAGGTTGAAATAATGTTGGACTTGCTAACGCTTTCAGATTTGTATAGAGGCAGTCTCCTGGAGTGCCAGGAGGAGCTGGGCTGTCACCCCTGACCCTGTGAGGTCTGTATCCTTCAACAGGTCTGGGTGTGCCAGAACAGAGGATCCGCATCATTCTTGGGAAGTCAGCCAGGAGGCCTGCTGCTTTGTGCTGCTATCTCCTGTGTGGATCTCATGAAGGAAAAATTAGGTTTTAAATGCTCTCACAGCTAGTTGGAAGTGAACAGAATTGTGAATTAAAAGAGCAGCAGTTAGAATGGCTACAATTTTCAAGGAAGATGGTAACAAGCATAAACATTATAATACTTAAAGCAGGAGATTTAGAAGTACAAATTCTCCAGTGCATTTATTTCCAGGCAATGCCAAATTGGGATACTAGGAATAAGAGAGGATATGTCCTGCAAATTAAGAGGTATGCATTCTGGTACACTTACTATGCATGAATATATGCAAACTGTTATCTCTCTGCACTTTGGTTTCTCCAGGAAATAGAGGAAAATTGCAGTCAGATGAAATATGCCATGTCAATTATTTTTCTTTCTTATGAAAGATCCTTCCTCTTTATCCACACCCTGCAATGCGTGCCATGCTTTGCATGCTGTTTCTGAGCCCTCTGACTTGCTGACCTTCTGTGGGCAAATAAAGGTCTGATGTAACTTCCCATGAGTCCCATCTGATACCACCCTTTTGATCCCATCAAAGCTGTTTTATGATGACTGGAGCGATTGCTGCAAAGCTCTCAAAGTTCAGTTTCTTGTCTGACCACTGTAGAACCCCGACTGTCTGGAAAATCAGAACTGTGTCTGGAGAGACTCTTTTTGCCCATTGGAAAGTAGCAGAAAATGACAGCTATATTTAAGCCTTAATAAATTTCTTTTGTGCGGTACTAGGTGTTTATGGAATGTCTGTAATAGTACATGGTATTAAAGTAGAGGTTAACATTATTACTTCTGTTTTCAAGCAAGGAGGAAGATACTGTTATTTTTAATGAAGTGCTTGTGGCTTTGATGATTGCAGAAGTGTCTGGATAAGAGTAGCTGTGGGACTGCAGAGTGCCTGCAGAGGTGGGGTTCAGCTTAGGTCTATGTGTTCAGTCCTATCTAGTTGAGACTGAAATATTGACTTCAGGTATTGCACAATTTGGGTTGAAGATGGCAGAAAGTTTCTCCTTCACAAATGGTTTTGTTGCTTTGGGATGAAATTTGTTCAGACTAAGGTCTCTGTTGTCAGATCTGGTCATCTGTTGAATCAAGATGAGGATAAATTAAGAACAAAGAGCAGGATACTTGTTTTTTATTATTTAAATACAGACTGTTCATCCCTTAGCGTCGAAGAAGTTCAGCTCTGAGGGTCAGAGCTGAACTTTCATTTGGGGAGTGACTGTTTAAAGAATTGAAAGAGCCCTAGAAACCAGAATTCTTTGTTCATAAGTCATACACAGTGCAGACAACAGCAACAGCAGCAGTCCTTTTCCCTGTGAACTGCAAACAAGCTTAACCCCGAATTGGAAAGTCCATACTCTGGAGAGGTGAAAGGAAATTCAATATCTGAGCTAAGTGTGTTCTAACTTCCTTGGAAGAAAGACTCCCAGCTGTACAAAGTTACGATGATGATGTGATGAGGACCCACTGTCCACTGAGGCTTTCATGAGCCAATGACATTCATGGAGGACTGCAAAATATGCAGTCCCGCAGGGTGTGGGGTATGGAGGTAGGCAGTAGACCTTAATTATTCTTACCCTGAAATACTTGGATGTCTTGGAGAGCTTCAAGGTAAAACTTTTGATGTCTCTTTTACAATGATCTGTTTCTTAATGTATTTTGAAATATCTAGTTCCAATGGTACTAAAATATTGCTGGGACTGACTACTTTTCCAATGCACAGTACTTGTTAAAATATAACATGTGTCCAGACCAGACTAGACCAGACTTGAATAAAGATTGTTTTATACTCCAAATTATATTGAAAGTTTGGCGATTTTCTTGAGTTTACATAGTAACTTTCCATTGAAGTCTAATTATAGGTTTAAAAGTAGAAAGTCTTTCCTATTTTATTAAGAATAAAAGTGACCTTTACCACATCTGTCCCTATTTTTGAAGTCTGATATTTGGTGATGTGTTGCTGCCTGACTTTTTTTCATTCTTTTTTTCAACAAGTAATTCTAAAAGACAGTGTCATCTTTTCCAACCTATTTTCTGTGCAGTGCCATTTCTGTTTGTCAGCGCAGGTTTCATCACAGTCTGATAAATGTTCATACTAGATTATTTGGTACCTACGTGCTGCATTTTTGTCTTTCTTGGTGCGTATCTTTTTTTCATTCTTACAGTGTGATATTTGGCAACAGCTGATGTTTGTCTTGCCCAGCTGGAGGTGGATGCTGCATAATAGTACTACTTTTGAATCTGTCTTTTCTGCATAAGGAAATTTTGCTACAGTAACAAGCAGATGGCATTTTTCTGATAAAGTGAGGGTACTTTGTCTTCTTTTGATACTAACATAGTCTTCACAGTCACTCTTTTGTAGAGTGGAAAGTTGCTTTTCATTTGCTTGTTTTAATCGTCCTAATACAGCTACTTGTGCTGTCAGTCTCTTATATTCAGTGAAAGCTCTGGATCCCTACTGCTGTGTTTGAAATCATTTATGTCAAATATCCTGCACCTCAGTTTATCCGTTATGCAAATGGATGTAATGCTACCTTAATAGTAGCATCATTGGGCAGAAGAAAATGCATTTGCAATATATTCTTAGTGTTTGGAAGTTTTCTGTTGAAAGATCATAATATTAAATGGAACTATTACAGGGGGAGGTTGTTTGTGTTGCTGCTTTATTCATTACTCCTTCACATATCTTCCTGATGACAGTTTTTCACTCAGTAGCTGGCTGATTTGATTTGTTCAAGGGATACTTTTTACTCTGTAGTTTGTGGAATACAGGTGTGATCCTGAAAGATGATGAATGCCTTTCTCAAGCAGATCTATTAACTTCAACTTGTTGCAGGACTGGGCCTATGGTTTTATTACTGATAATGCAGATATATTGCCTATTGAATCGCTACTTATTGGAGATACTCTGTGGAAAAAAAAAATTCTTTTGATTCTGAAGATCTTCACAAAACTCTTTCTGTTCAAGTTCAGTTTATTATTTTAGGGCTTCCCACTACAAGTAAGATTTATCCTGTATCATGGTGCCAAATCAAAGCAAGAGCTCAAAGGCTTTAGTACAAAGTATTTTCTACATGTGTTTAATACACCAGATAAATTCCATCAAAATCATCAATTTAAGTTTTCCTATAGCAAATACCAGACAGTTTTTTTTTCATGGAAGACTTGTGTATGTGCTTCATGTTTTACTTTTAATCATGTTTTCTTTGTCTTTCTTTTTCTATCAGTAATACAAAAGACTAGAAAAGGTACTTCCGTAGATATCTTAGAAAGATGGAATCATTTGAGTTGGAAGGGACCCTTAAAGATCATCTGGTCCAACTGCCCTGCAGTGAGCAGGGACATCTACAGCTCCATCAGGTTGCTCAGACTTTGGCCTGACCTGGAATATCTCCAGGGATGAGGAACTCTATCTCACTTGAGCAACCCATTCCTGTACCTCGTCACCATTATTGTAAAAAAAACTTCCCTGTATCCAGTCTGAATCTTCCCTCTTAGTTTGAGAACATTTCGCCTTGTCTTATCACAACAAACACTGAAAAAGACTGTCCCCCTCCTTATTATATTACAGATTTTTCTTTTTGGTCCATATATCCTAGGTAGCTCTTAAAAATTGAAAGCAAAATTCTTCATTGTATTTATAGGAACTTAATAATCTACTCATTCTTTCTCACATAATATATCTAGGCAGGTATTTTTTCACTTGGCAACCTTAGATTCAGGTCTTGAATCCATTATAGTGGTAAACAAACTACTTTCTTGTAGGGCCATAAGGTTTTTCCATTATTTTCAGGGAAAAAAGAGGCAAAAAGGCAAGTGAGGAGGATGGAAAGAGAATACTGTAACACTTTCTTCCTTAGGAATTTGTAAATACTGGTGCAAGTATTATCAAACTTGAAGTATGTGCTGTTTTATAGCAGAGAGCTAGCACCATTAGCAAGTAGTACCTTCCCTTTATTTATGGGCTGTAATTATGATTTATTATTCTATTGCAGAAATTCTGTGAGTTCAGACGTTGCATGTGTTGGGCACTTCTCAAAGAGTGAAGTTATCTCCTGTGGTGGAGTCTTATTGTTTGCCTCAGCTCGCACAGGAGGAGGTGGCCTTCCTACTGAAGTTCCACAAAGGGTTATTGTCATTGTTCTTAATGCAGTCTGGTCATCTTCCTCACCTGCCAGTAGTCTATCAAGAGTTAACCTAACTAAATAGGTTAGCCCACGATCTTGCTGGGAGTGACTGTTAGAGCACGTGGGGGCGTTAGCGTTGATCCCAGAGTGGCAGTGAGAGAAATGGTGTTATAGCATGTGTTCCCTTGGGTCCTTCCAGTGGTGGTACTTATGTCTGATTTTGACTTAAGCAGGTGAATGACTTGATAGCCCATTAGCAAGCATTTGACCTACAGTGTTCCCCATTTCCCTTTCCAGCTTTGACACTCCATATAATTTATGTTGTAATTACACTTTAGCTGTAACTCAGTTCCTGGTTTTGTTCTTTTTACAGAAATTAGTACTGAAAGGCATCACAGTGATAGAGGGTTTGGAATAACCACCAAGCTATTTGTCTGTTTAGCATGCAATTTTTCAAAGATAGCATTTTAATGACTTGGAGAGCACAATAGGGCTAACTATTTAGAAGTTCAGCACTGGTTTTCAGATGCTTTGAATTTCAGGCTGTAANCAGGGGAGAAAAACAATGCTTCTCTGACTTATTTATCATTACACAGTTCTTCTGTCAGTAAGGGGATGAAGCAAAAAATTCAGAACAAAGTAACTTAAAAAATCAAAGGATTAAAACCCTATGTATGTGATCCTGATGAATTGGATGATTCAGAAGATGTTAACCAGAGCAACAGCTGTAATGGAAGGAGAGACTGTAACAAACAGGTTTTCTGATTTATCGAGGTAATCAAGCATAGAAGTGGGCAGGCACTGGGTGGTACAGAATACCAACATTTTTTTTGTGCTGCCTGGAAGATATATTTGAACCTCTAGGGAAGACATCCCCCTCCCCACTTTAATTCCACAGAAGGTTTTTTTTTCTTTTCCCAAAAATGAAAGAGGTACACAAGCATTTCTTTGAATCTCTTAAATCTTCCTAAGTTTAAAATGGTTGTTGCTTGTTTATTACTATTAGTAATGTAGCTAGGCTGGCTTCTTGAGGACAACACTCCCTAACATAAGGAAGGTAATACGTAAGGACAAACAAATACAGAGATGCTGAGCTGATTAGAGAAATGCAACGAATCTCCTATGCTGTTTTCAATGTGGTTTAGTTCAGTAATTGACCATCTTTGGGTGTAATAGTTTTTAAGAAACCCCTAAAAATATCTTATATATTTTCTTTGCTTGCTAGTGCAGTGTTCCAGCCTTTCTTTTATGTGTAAAATCAATGGAACATGATGCAGACTTTAATGTGACTTGACTGTGTCCACATCGTCAACAGATCTATGTTCTGTGTGGTGGGACAGAGATTTTTATCCTTATAGGACAGATTTCTTTTTAACATGCTTTGCAAGTTTCACATGGGGAGCATTCCCTGCAGGGCAGGTTTTATAATGATAGTCCCTGAAATCCTTCAGGCAATATAATTGCTGAAAAATATTGAATTTTGGTGTTTATCAGTCTGGGATATATATTTTTTTCATACAAAACTGATTTCTTCTTGGGATCAAATTCCTGAAGAGAGGTCCTATCTAATCTTGGCTGAGCATTCCAGTGATTTTGAGCTTAAAGATGTCTGGTTGCATCATCTGTTTCTTCCTTTTTACTACTGTTGGATCACTCCAGCACCATGAAGTATTCATTTTTTTTCCTGTGTGGTGATAGTAGTCTCTCACATAGACGTATAGGCTACCTCTTTGCAGCACCAGCCGTAAGTAATCAGTGTATTTAACACTTAGCCACCTGTGTCTGGAAGGAAGAAAGCACTGTATTACCTCTCCCCAACTTTTGTTTTCACCTGTACCACAATTTTTTTTTAGTTTTATGATCTCTCTCAGTAGCACTTCTCTCTATTGTATATTTGTTCAGAAAATAATTTTTGTTTGCTTGTTGCAGGAAGAAAGTTCACTGCATACATGAGATATTTGTTTGGTTTCCTGAAACCGGAGTGCAGAAATGTTGATACAGTGATGATTATCACAGGGAAGTAGTCTCTTCTATTGTGTATGTATACAGTTGCCCAGATTTACTTTTTATTATTATTTTGGGCCCTTTAGAACAGGGGCTTAGTGACAGTGTTATTTGAGTTTTGTTCTTACTTTTTGTTTTGTTTTTAAACAAGATGCATACTGTTGTTTAAAGTGATTTCTCTGCAAGTATTTCGGTGCAGCTGTTGCCAGTTAGTGAATTTGCTTGGTGAGTTGAACACAGTTTCTGATCCTGAACTGGATACAATCTCAAAACCCTTTTCTGTTCCAATCTTTTGTCACTTGCTGTTTCTGCTACTGGGTTTGCTGCAGTTACCCATGTGAGATTAATTTTTCTGTGCTTGGGAGCCCCCCAAGGCTGAGAATCCATTTCATTAGGCAGAATCCAGTATCTACCTAAATGAGAAACCTCTTAAAAATAATTTTGGAATAATATCACAGGGCATTCAAACAAGAAAAAGAGATTAAAAGCAAATGAAGAAAACAGACTGCCTTTTGTGCCTTCAGGTGAAGTGAATCTGGGTTTTCATAAATATTTTCCCTGAGTTTGTGATTTCATAGCTGAGTGACTCCCAACAGAACCACCTCTCTGCCAGTTTTTGTAGCCCCAAGCTACTGCTTTCTACCCTCAGTCTACCTAAAATTTTCCTGCTTCCAGCACTCCCAAGTAAAAGCCCCTGACAGTGCTGTGGTTGCTCACCTGTGTACAGCTGCTGTGTCCCCTCATACCTCCTGTGCTGATGGTAGCACCAGATCTTACCCTCTCCTTGTCCATTCTGGTCAACTGAGTCCACCTGGTCATTTGCCTCTCACTGCAGAAAGCAGTTCCCCATCTTCTGGGGCATTGCTCTGGTAGCAATTTAGCAATTAGCTCCGGTAGCAATTTAAGAAAACCTGCATGCCAGTTGGGACTTCCAGGGAAGAAAAATAAGATGTGTCTGAGAGAAAACAGGTGCACAACAGCTCTGGATTTGGTGAGCTCTAAGAATACATCTGATGAAACAGCAAAAATATTTTGGGTAACCTCAAGAAAAGCTGTCTCCTGCACTACATTATCATTACTAATGGCACATTCCTGGTTTCAGTAAGTATATCGAGAATGTTTATTTTAAGGAGAAAGGGCGCAGTTTATTTTGCACAGAATGTCTTTGGGAATGTTTGTCATGATGTGTCAGTGGCAATTCAGAAGACCTGGTGTTACCCTCTTTGTGAATCACTGTCTGACTCCCTTGGCTTCCAATACTTTATGTTCTCAGTATTGAAGACATCTCCCCTAATGAAATGTTAATAACATTTTTAACAAAAGTAGCTTTCGTATAATTGATACCTCCAATAAACTGAGCTCCAAAAGCATGTTTTAACCTGTATATTTTGTAAACATGACATGAAAAATTCATAGAGAATTTCTGTTACGTCCTGAGGCACCTATGAGTTTTTTCCAAAGTGAAGGCAAGGGAGCTGTATGGTGTATGAAGAGGAGAGAATGAACAAAGAGAAGCCCAGATGGGAATGTACAAGTAACTGAACTGGTAATTAGTAGGTCTTGTGTACCTGGCAAAAGCTATTTATTCTGCTGTGGGTACAAGACAATGCCTGATGGAAGAACAGTATATGCTGTCAGAGGGTTTTATGCAGGTTTGGGGACTTCACCTTCCTAAACAGCAGAAGTATACTGACACTGACTCTGTTACTAGCACAGATTTATCAGTCCCTGGAGTCCCACCAATGTAGCAGTGTCAGCTACAGGATGTGCGTTTTCCATGCCCTGAGCTGACCTAGGGTGTGCAAAACTTTGGCAAAGCTTTACAGTGTAGACATAGCCTAAGGCAGATAGAATTTGCCAAATGTAGTGTTTAATGAGACAGCCAAGTGAGCATAATACGCAGCAAGTTCAGTAAAGCCCCCTAAGGGCTGGGGTCCTAGGAATGTGCTGTGCTGCAGCAAAATAAGCTAGCGATCGTTTTCATCTACCTGGTTGATTAGGCAGAACCTGGCTTCTCTGGGGATGCAGCAGGGAGAAGCTCACAGCACAGGGAAACTACACGTCTTGTTTTCCACTCTAGGCTTTTGGCTGCAATGATCAGGCACTGTCCTTACCAGTGCATATGGTGCACACAGAACAGCCATGTCCTCAGTTCACAATTACTACAGTTTTTGTTATAATCAGAGTTATTCTGAAAGGTGTGTTTACTGGCTTGAACAGGCTTCATCTCAAGTACTCAAGGCACAGGACTGGAAGTAGCTGCATATTACTGTGTTCCTCTAAAATGTTGTGATATCATCTTTCTGTACCTCAGAATTAACCTCGGTTAACCTGCATACCTGTGCACAAATGAATATGTCATTGTCATACAGGCACACTGTTCAAACATACCTATTGTCCTGTAATTCTCAACTTTTCTGCGATTGGAAATATTAAAAAAAAAAAAAAAAAAAATTAGAAAAAGAANAAAAAAAAAAAAAAAGATTAGCAAAAGTACTCCTAAAGTTTTCTGATAGATAAGTGAGGCTTTTTTCTTTTTAAGTGTAAATCCTACTATACTATCTGGTAGAAAAGCTCTTCACTGATCTCATGGTCAGAATGCACTCATCTGTACATGAGGGAAGGCACAGACCAATGGGTAAGAAATTTTTATGTTTTGCACTTGCTGGCACCTTCTAAACATTTCAGAAAATGAGAGTAGATTAGAGTTTCTCTCGTTTCTAGATAAAGTTTTTTCCCAGTGTTTTTTGCTTTTTTTGATTTCTTTAATCATAGATTAGAAACTATTAAAAACATATGGTTTGAGAGACCTTCTGGACAGGCATTGGACCACACCCAGTAGGTTTGTCTGTCTTTGGCTGGCAGAAGTTTGAATTGCAAGCAGAACCTAATGGGAATGTTAAGAGTTGTAGTTCTAAAAATGGACTTCTGTGAGCAAAATCTTGAGCCTAAGAGAAATTAGTTCTACTTTATTGAGGGGATAAGAAAATAAACTTTATCTTTGCTAGACCCTGAAATGCTTTTAGCTAGCAAAGCGATCTCTATTTAGAATGATATTTACACCTCACCTGCTTGACAGTAGTTTACTGACAGTTGTCTTTATACTGTAAGACATAATAAGCTACTGCTCTTTGTTTTGTGGAATTTGAAAATGTGTTGACACGTTTGTGTGATAGCACTCACAATATTGAGATGACACTATGATATAAGCATAAGTTCAAGCCAGACAGAAACCCTGGAGGATGCTAACGCAGCACTGCAATATGCTAAGGTAAACAGCAAGGGAAAAAAAATAAAGACTGAAGTGCTGCTTGTTTGGCTCCCCCTTCTCCCATTTCTGCTCTGTGAGCACAACCTAAAACAGATCCCCTGCTGATATGGAGGTCACACAGTTTATTTTTGTCACACTCACGTGGTCTTGTCAGTAACAGGGGAGCATGAATCAGAAGCTTATTTTAAAACCAAAATATATGGTGTCACTTTGTATTATGGTAGCATCCAAGGACCACTTGGGATCAGAGCTTCATCTGTTGCAAACTGAATCTGTCATGAGATGAACATGCTGTGTTGATCCAATGAAAAAATTTAAACCTAAGATGAAACAGGAGAGTGCAATGAGATTTAGGAGGGAAAATAAGGGTAAAGGAGCTGAAGTGATGGGTGGTCTGCACAGTGCTAGAAAGGAAGCAAAAAGCTATATGCTAAAAATTGTCACTTGGAAGTATGTAGTCAAGTAACTGAAATATAAGATGTGGAATAGGGCAAAAGATCTTTGTTTAACTAAAGATGTTGGAAAAATCTTGAAGTGATGTATGGCTGGGGTAAGAGAAGGTTGTACAGCAGGTGAGCAAATTAATGGCACTGCTGCAGCTTGCTTATATAATGTTGTGATTTTTATTTCCTCAGTTGTATTTATTTGGTAGAGTACTGTTGATACAAGCTTGGTCTAAAAAAAATAGAATCAAGTCAATTGAAAAGTCTTTTTGAGATGTGTTACTGTGTGCCCCCAGTTTTTCAGGGCTGATGACCTATGTGCAGAAGTCTGACTGACAAGAAAGCAAACACAAAAACGAATTTGAGAAGAAATGAAGAAACACCTCTTGCTGAGAAAGTAAGATGGGGAGAGGATTAAATTAAACTACATTATTTCGTTGTGCAAAAGTATTTCTCTTTGTCATTCTGATTAATAGCAAGAGCAATAGTGTTCTTTCCAGGAACTTAAATGAAAAATTAGAGTTTAAAGAAAGTCAATTAAGTTATCTGTGGATGGTTGCTACTGCCATTTCCTGAAGAAAAAAATGCATGTTTATAATAAGAATTATAAAATTATAAGGCTCTGGGTAGCCATACTCTTGCTACTCATACATCTCTTTTTACCTGAGCACTTCTACTGGTACAGGAGAATGACATTCAAAATCTTCCTGTCTCCTGGAAAATGTAGAGGTAGAAGCAGTATTGTAGTATATACTATTCAGGAACTTCACAGATGAGTTTCCAGGAAACATTTACAGCTTTTGCAATAAAAATAGCATTCATATATGACTTTGTTTATGGTGGGGCCCTACACTGAATTGTTTGGGTTTTGTCTGTAAAATTTCTAGCCAGTTGCAAAGAACAAGTGTAAGTTAAAGCACTGTAGCATTTACACCCTACAAGAAGGAAATATTATTTTAAGGGAAACCATATTTTCAGCTCAGCAAGTTTTGACATTGACTACTACTGCCAGAGTTTTAAATATTGAGTTCAACAAACTTTTCCATCAAATTCCAAAATGGAACATTCCCTTTTAACATGAAATAAATGCTTATAAGCTGCCAGGTGATTTAACAATGTTTGCTGAGATGTGAACAATGAAGGGTGCCTCAGGAGACTCTGCTTTGTTTTGCTACTGTAATTTCCAGTAAAGATTTGGTCAAGACTTGAAAGTGTCTCAAATGATGTATTTTGCAGCTTTAAGTTAAAATTCAGACCTGCCAAAAGTTTCATGATTGCTAGTTTTTCTGGCTGAAACTGCCTAATTTTTCCGTTGTGGTTTGTGTTTCTAGTTATGGATGACCATTTTATCTCTCTGGCTTCAGAAAAGACAAACATCGTATCACTTCTTAAGTGTGAAGGGGAAAAAAATGCCACCTAGTAAAATAGTAGTATGATTTTTCAAAGGACTATGAATTAATCAGGTTTTGTACAAATAAACATTGAGAGTCCAGTCTGTAGTGAAAAGATTTACAGTCTAACAGAGACAAGCCATTGGTTACATTTAAAGGAATGGGTAGATGTGCAGAAATTAATGGTTTTAAAAAGGAATCTAAATTGAGAGGACATTTGGCAGGCAAAAATGAAGGACTAATCAAGCATAAAGTGTGGCAAAAACTCAGTCACAAAATAAATAAAAAATACAGCAAACTTAAGCAGGAAGAAATTGGAAGTCTGTAGAAAATAAAAGTCAAAATAAAACAAGAATGATTGGAACCACTAAGGGAAATGGGAAGGATTGAGAGCTAGTAGAGTCAAGTTGTTAGCAATTCACTGCAGATGCAAGATACTGTTCCAATGTGAATAAGCATTATTTTCAAACAGCAAGACACATGTAATGCCAATACAGCACCTGCTAATTTGTTAATGCAAGGGGATGCTTAAATAGCATTGAGTCTTCAGTATTATTAACTATACCTCCCTCACCATTCTGATTCATATGGTTTCTGAGAAATGACAGTGGTCCCATATGCACAATCAGTAACTGTGTTTTATCTGGCTGTTTACAGAGTCCACTGAGTATCTTGCAATGGAACTAATTTGATTTCAATGTTGGTTATACAGTACACTCAAAATCACTTTGAAAACCTTCTGTTTATGGGCATGTTCTGCTTTTGTAAAATATACTTGCATAGGCAGCAGTGGAAAACCTCAGTCATTGTAAATGTTGCAGGAGGGTGAACTGCAATAGTCTTAGTCTCACTGCTCCAGGACCATAGTATCCCTGATAAATATTTATGTGCGAGTGTGCACGGATATATACATGTACAGATTTATAGTGAAACTCTCATGGAAAGAGTTTTAATATGATAACTAACAACTAGCGTACTATATGGTCTTCTTCCAGGTAAGAAACACTAATTTTTGCATCTTCATTGTGCATATGCTATATATTCCTTATATTTGTATAATATATTACATATAATTGTTTGGGTTTTTTTTGGTAAATGATGGCGAGCCATTCCTTTCAAGTCCTTAAATATTTTAGTGAAGTATAATTACAAATAATACAAACCAAGGATTTTGTTTTCTCAGAAGGAAATTGTTAGAATTTTTGTGTTTTTATTTCCTTTTGTACATTATAAAAAGCCATGCAAATAGTCTCGCAAAGTGTGAGCAGAAGTGGCTCTGTTGGTTTCTGTGAGAAAAAGGATATGAGCAAATAAAATACTCTGCGTAATTTTTTATTAGATATGATTTTTGAAAATGTGAAAACTATGCCAATATTTGCATTTTCAAAAGCAAGTTAGTGAAATCGATTAAATCATGTCATCACTTCTACCTTTACATAGTTTAAAAACAGTTAAGTGTACTTAGACATTGTTTGCAGAAAATAAACAAATCTGAAATGAAAAGTCATCAGATGCATTTTAACATTGCTGCTTTGTAAGCTATGTAAATGCAGGTTTATGAATTAAATGATGATTGATATTAGCAATTTCAAGTAGCCTTCTTTGTCGTATTGCCCTTCTGCTGGAAACAATATTATTTTTCATTCCTTTTCTAGTTATAGTGTGGTTTTGTGTTTTAACTGTAAGAGTTACTTCGCCCTAACTGAAATGCATGTATGTGATGCAACACTGGCATAGGATATGCATGTTTGCATATCAGTCCTGCACCATTAGAAATGATTCTTCACAGTAATATTAAGACATGACCTCATCCCAAGGCTGCACAGAAATTGTTTGTTTCTTTGTATTAGCAACCTGTGAAGAAAGGTGAGAAGGCAGCACGAAGTCTGACAGTCTCTCACGCTCGTCAGTGTTTGGAGAGTCCCCATACAAAGCGGGTCATAACTGCAGGAAACTTTATGGGATGAAAGGCCTTAGATAGAGTGTACTTTATTAGACTTAAGTATTCAAGAGTTCAGTTGCTGTAAGGAGACCTTGAGAGCGTGACACTGGGAAAACAACTGTTTGATTGAAAATTAGTAGTGGCATGAATTAGGAAAGGGCAGACTGAAGTGCCCAGTAACCTCCCAGATCAGTCATGAGCAGCATCCAAAGGGATATGAAAATCAGATAAATGAAGGAAACGTTTCAGATGGATCCTCTGTGAAAATACAAAACCAGTTTTCCATGTCAGCTCAGATAACTAAAGCTCTCGGCAGCCTTCATTACATAACCTATGCAACTGATACTGTAGTCCCTTGGGGGTGAGCCAGCTTGGGGGGAACTTTGTGGTAATTTTGCACTGGCAGGAGTAGGAGGAGGTGCACTGATTGACCTAGTAGGTATTTCCCCTACTCATCAAAAAGCAGTAGGCATGGACAAGCCACAGGGAGCACTATACCACTAAATGGCCTCCTGTCTAGTTAGTCTCACCTTCTATTTTTAAATGCCTCATGGAAGTGCTGAGGAAAAGCAATGGAAGAGAAGAAGAATATAAATGTTATGGCTTAGGGATATCAGCCTTTGTCCAAGTGCAAGAAACTGTCTTGAGATGCTTCTAGTTCAAAAGATTTCAGAGATGTGAAGATTCAGTTATGCACACAAATTTCTTGTGTAACTGTCACTCCTTACTGGTGGCAGATAAAATAAGGGAGAACATCCCTCCTAAGCAGTTCTTAGGACAGAACATTAGCATGGGAGCACACAGCTACAGGGTGACAAATACTTCTTCAAATGACAGGAAATTTTTTCTGCTGTGGCTGGAAGTATAAATGTAGAGACAGCTTTTACTCACGTCTCAGATCTTCTGATCCAAGTGGTTATTTCAGTGCATGATAAAATACTTTGAAAGAAATTCACAGTTTTAAGCTCTATTCTAGAGTTGTTTGGTTTTTTTTCATCTTTGTAAATGTAGTGATCTTACTGTAGTTTTATCTTTCTTGATTAAAGGACTAATAGCAGATACCTTAGGATTAAAATGTGGGGTAGCGTTTGCTTTTTGTTTTGCTTTTTACAGAGTCTGGTGAGAGTGGGGATATCTGTGAGCTGAAAAATATATCCACCAGTCTACTGTATCCTGCATATTTGATTTCAACATGAACTTTCTGTGTTCTGTGTCAGAGTTAAAAATGTGGACTTGGTGTGAGCAGAAAGTGAAGCAGAAAATTAAAACGTGTTTTCCCCAAATCAGCAAATGGCAAAGTAAAGCAAAAGCCTGAAAACAGAACATGACTGCATAAAATGGCTTATTCACAATTTTTATTGTTAAGGACTTACCTCTGAAACTTTGCTGTTTGCTACAGTGGCATCTTATATATCTACACACCAGGAAGCTCGATAGAATTAATTGTTTTGCTAAAGGAACATAAGTGCAAAGCTTGTTATTTTTCTAATTTATTTCTTCTGTTGCATAAGCTCTATGTATTGACAGTATTAAAATGTTTTCTGATCTGTTACTAGTGCATAGTAGCAAGGGGAAAGACTGGGAAAAGAGTTGGCATTAGTACTTCTTAACAAACAGGCATGTATTTCTTTTTTTGTATCTTAGCCAGGGCTTTGTCAGAGTAGAGGAGCTGAGATGGGTTAATACTCAGTCAGGCTGCTGAAATTACAGTCTGGTTTTCTAATTCAGAAGAGCTACTGGATTACAGAAATGGTAGGTATAATTGTCAACTCTGTGAAAAAAAAGAAGAAAAAGGGAATCTTTGACAGTGTAAGAAGTCTGAAGTAGTCTTCTTTCAAAAAAGAAAGAACAGCTTCAAAAATTATTGTAGTTCAGTTTGAGTGTTTTGCTTATATTTCAAGTAAATACTTTTCTTGATGATGTAGTGTTTAAACTTGCATTATGTTATTCATTTGCCATTTAGTTTCAATCAAGGAAATAAAAAAAAAAACAAGCAGTAGAAAGCATTCAAAGAAAGCAAAGTAGATTCTGTACTGCTTTCTTTAGATACTAAAGTACTTCAGATCCTGTTACTCCTTCCTCGAACCATTCCTTCATTGAGCATATGACTCTTTCTCTTTTTTTCCTTTACCTAATAATTTTTTTAGGGTATGTAAGAATTATACATTTGATAAACTGCCCAGGTCCTATCCAGTGGTCCCATTGTATCATCTAGTGGGTGTCTTCATCTGCCTCTGCTTGCTCTTCAGGATTCTGCAGAGTACCCCTGTGCACATTTGGCACTGGAATCTTTAGCCTGAGAAGTATTGTGCAGCTCCTCAAACAGAACAGTATTGCCCTTTTGTTCCCCATGGTGCGTGAAATGAATATTTTACTGTCAAGGACAGGTATCTGATCTGCAGCAAAAGAATCTTTGGTCTTGTTAGACCTCATCTCAAGGAGGCCTTCATGGGGAAAAATGTTGTGGATGAGGAAAGATAACGACAATACAGGTTTGGAGAAAATATTAGTCCTAATGTGTTCCTCTCCATTCTGCTCCTTTTTCCCCTCTGCTATTCAAATGGAGAGGAACATAGATGGCTTAAAAGTAATTCTGTAGCTAGAATGCTCTATTCCCTCACCACTGACTCATAAGAGACTCATAAGAGAAGATTCTCTTCCCTCACTCCTAAAAGTAAAGGTGATCTTAGTTAATCTTGCTTCTCAGCTAACCTCTTACAAAAGGCCACCTCTGTATTTGAAAAGAGCTGAGTTCATTTGAAAAATATTAAGCTTTTGAAAGGATTACACTGGAAGAGGGGCTAACTGGGCTGGAGATGGATGGGGGCATCTTCTGTGGACTCTTAACTGACAGAAGATTGGTAGGAAGATTGGTAGAAAAAGCTTCCCTGCCTGCTGAAATGAGGCATACCTTGAACTGGTCCTATGTAAACTATCAGAGCTCTCAAGTACTGACATTTATACCGCATTTAAAGTGAGACCAAAGAATGGAAAACTGGTTGAGTTATTTTGGGGTTTTTATTATGTTCAGGGATTAATTTGGATGACAACAATGGTGTTTTTAGTGCAACAAATAGAATTTTAAAAAGCAATCTGGCAGAAGATCTGAGAAGCAGAAGGTGAAAATAAATAAAGTGGAGCAGTGAAGAATGCAGAAAGAAACAGAAAGCGTTCAAAGACATGTAAATGTTATGAAGGCTCGAGCCAGATTCATGTGCAAACATCTAAGGTAGAAATACTCTTCCCTCCTTTTTTCCTTTCCCTGACAATATGCACATACAGCCCCTGCTCCCTCCTGCATTTACTCTTATGATGGAACTTAAATGATGGAACAGAAGAAAAAGGAGGCAGATGTGGCTATGTGGGAAGTTGCTTTGCCACTCAGTTGTGGATGGGAACCACATCATCTTGTGTAGCTTGTGGGAGGGGGATTTATTCTTTCAGAGTTTTGAGTAAGACTTATGATTCCACCTGGATTTATGTACAATAGCTTTCCTGTCTGTACTCTTTAACTTTCTTTGAGAGCTCTCTGACTAAGTTATTTTCCTCCTGGGGTGTATAAAGTATACTCTCACCTTCACTGGGATAAGATACTCTTGAATACAAAGGCCTCTGCTGAAGACCTTTTGCAAATATTGTCCATTCTCATGGAAATTTCACCTGGAGCTCATCAGTAGGATCTTACTTAGGTTGGGTCATGTGGCAGGACATTATACACTCAAAATGGCGTTACTGTATGCTGCAACCCTTGTTCTAGGAACTTTACACCAAAGATAGCAAACTATTTATGCTTACATTTAATTGTAGTGGTTTTTAAGTCATCTCACTGAAGTCAGTGGTACAATGCCTAAGCTTAAAGATGAAATCATACTGAAGTGCTTTGCTGGCTTACTGCCCGAGCTGGCTTTCAGCGTATTATAGGCAGCCTTTCCTGTGATGATGGTGAATTAGAATTGTGCTAAAGTGTTTCTAGCAAGATGAAAAATCACTCCAATCTAGGGGTTTTATTACTTTTTCCGCTTTCTATGAACTCAAAAATGAGGCCATTTGTATGAAAAATGGCACTTGAGAATATGAAATTTCCAGAAGAAATGGGGATTCTTTTTCTCACAGAAGTTGAAAGCATGGTGCACAATTCTTAAAAAAAAATAAAAAAAAAAAATACAAAGAACAGCACATGATACTGTCTCTGCAAATTGTGGTCCTATGGGAAGCTGTAGACATGCAGAATTATCTGAATGCTATTAACTACTTCGGAATTAAATTTACCTTAGTGCTCTAATCCTGCATTAATGCCTTTCCACAGAGCCACTGTGAAAGGGCTTCAGAGAAACCTGCGGGTCTCCATGTCTGTTTCCTGTTTGCTGATGGGTGTATATGCACAGTGGAGCAATGCTGTATGTATTGTTCTCACTGCCTGTTAACTGTTGTTTTCTTGGTTTCTGAAGAGCTGCTTAGTGAGTGCATCCAAAATCTCATTCCTGATGAAGAGAGAATTTGTGTTTACAGAACAGAAAGTAAGACATGACCAGTAATTAAGGTGTATCTAATAGTTTTGCTCTTCTTGGTGACTGCAGATACATTTGCCCTGTGATAGGCAGGGTACTCTTGAACAGGCATATTCTTCTGTAGTTTTTCACTGCATATTTAGTAATTTGAAACTATATAATTTGCTTAATGCCATTTCACCACTTAGCTTGCAGAATCTCTGTGAGAAATACTCCAGGTCCCTTGACCTTGCTTTTTCAATTTTTTTTTTTCTAAACAGCATGTCTGAAATGTGGTTCATGTGTTGTATTTCCTCTGCAGATTTATCTTTTGCATCCAGCATGTGAGCTTTCCTTATAACTAGAACCACTGTACTTCAGGTACCACTGTAGATAGTTTGACTCACGTTTTTCTTTGTCAGTTGTGGAACACTTACATTGTTGTTTCTGAGTGGGAAGGAGCAGGATTCTGCCCCTAACTGATTTTGCTCTGAAATCAGACGATGCTTTTGCACAATCTTTCGTGCATTGCAGGACCACAAAGTTTGTGGTCGAGTATTTAGCAAATGCATTCAACACACAAATTTCTACATATTCCTGGTTTTATACATCAGTTAGATAAATTTATGCCACAACTGGATGAGATTTTATTCCTTGATTTGACAAGGACTTTATAAACATCTGTAAATTTAGTAATACTTTTGCCAGTTGGATTTAATTGTTTCAAGTGGTAACCTAAGAGGAAAACAGGAGGAGTGCTACAGTGGTTAGAATAGATTCGCTGCAAATCTAATATTCATAATTTTTGTGTATTAGTTGCTTGAATTTTTAAGGATAGTTTTTTGAGGGGTAGGGAGAATGTCATTAATCAGTCATGGGGAAAAAATTCAAAGCACCAAGAGCAAGAACCCAGACTATTCTGGAAATGGTAGCAAGTTTTTCTTTGCCTTTGGTTGTATATCTTGCCTGTACTTTGTTGCCAACAGTTGCAGAAGTCTTGCCTGTTTTCAGGGAGGGATATGAGGGCACTGGAGAAATGTTGACTATTTTATTTATGATTATCTTAGTAGCATTAAATAACACACAGTGCTGTCCACACTGGTATCTTATTACTTTTGTGACATTGAGTCCAAGGACAGAAATGTCAGCAAGGACAGAGAACATGGGCTGCATTTTGGAAATAGCTTTAGTTAGGCAACCTGCTACACATGGGTTTGGAGTGTCTTCCCTGTGCACCCCAGCTCCCAGCGCTGCCCTCGTGCCGGGCACACCCTCTGTGTACATTCTGCACATTCCACAAGTGACTTTGCTTATATAACCCTCACTGCACTACCTTCCTCTCCCCACATAGGTGAACTGCCAGCTGCCCTTGCTTAAACAGCACTGCTGTCCTTGCCCACCATCCAGACAATACACAAAATGTTTATTTCTGGTTCTATTTCTCTTGTTTCTAAGAGCTAGGAATATCAGTTGCAATGCTTTCCAGGGCAGAGCTAAGGCAGTTGTCTACCAGCTGCAGAATCCAAAGTGATTTTGTATGCTCCTGTGCTTTCTTATATTGAAATATTAAAAACTGTTCGCCCAGAACTGCATAGCCCTCTCATTCAGCAATGTTGATAATGGATTGTTACAGGCTAAAGCCTGCCATGTGAATGTAGTGTGCTGCTGCAGCTTTCATTGAAATGCTTTGTGACAGGCAAACCTGTACAACATACTGAGCTACCTTTTTTCTTTCTACATAGCAGCAATGCTAATACCCATCTTGTATTTAAAAAAAGATGTTGAAATCATCACACCAAGTTGTACTTCAGGTACAAGTATGCCTATAGAAATTTTAAATAGTGCAGTTAAAAATAGATTCACCCAGGACATGAGTGAGTTTGGGTTTCAACTTTTCTTACCAGGTTCTGGTGATTTCATAAGAATAAATATTTTCATATTTGGATTGCTTTGTCAATGCTGTCAATAATTTGTCAGGGATAATTGATAATAAATGTTTATAATGATAATATCAATGTCAGTTGCATCAGTGAATATGGAATCTGACACAAAGTGGCAGGTTGTGTGAAGTAAAGAGTGTAGAATTCTCAAAAGACTATGTTCTAAATTAAAAGCTTATTTTGTTTTACTGGTTTAGGACTCTTAATTTTAAAATGCAGTTTCCATTATTTTAAAAGTCCCCTTTAACTCTCATCAGATTCATCCATAGATATTTCTGCTTAAACACCATAGGACAGTTTTCAATTTCAGCACTGTAAAGCATTTCTGGCTCTTGCTGCAGTCAGTTGAAATTGTGACCATGCAGGAACTTTAGGAATGAATTGTTAGTTATTGTTATTAATTTCTTTGGGAAACGCAAACTCTGTGACTCACTGTTAGCTCATGTATTGAAAAATGCTGTACTCTTTCTTCACAGTAAGCATAGAACTTCAAAGCACTACCTTCCAACATTAAGTAGAATTTGAGCAGCAGAGTTGTGAATGGGGATGTACTTCACTAATCTGCAAAACCCTGGAAAGCTGATAATGTACCACAGATACAAAAGTACAGGAGTTGAAAATTATATGTTTGATATCTTTAGAGAAACCACCAGAATATGTCTGAATGACATAGGACATACATAAGAATGATGTCACTGTCTTGAAAGCATGTCTTTCTGAGGTGTTTTTTTTTACATTGGTTCCTGGTCTGGAGTTTTAATTTGATGTCATACATTTGAGCATTATATCCTGTTTCTTTTAAAATTCTGGGCTAATTTACTTTCTTTTGCTGTAATTTCCATTTTCAAATTCTTTGATAAGTGTCAGCCAGTGCCTTTTCAGACATTTCCTCTGTATATAACCCAGAGAGCTGCTTAATCATAAGTCATATGTGCAGCAATATGGTTTTATTATTATTCATGTCTTTCTAAAAGCCAAAGCCAAATCTTAATTTGAGAGCAGAAACAATAGTTGAGTCTTTGAAAAAACAGAATGTACAGTAAGTCACAGTGGACCCAGAAATTTCCTTAGCAACCTTTCATAACAAAGGGCTTTGCAAAGTACTTTGTGCTCTCACGTTGTCACCTTTGTCTTTGTATCTGCCCTTTTACTCTTTTGAGAGTCTTTGCTGAGGTGAACTCTGTACCAGAATAGCAGGGATATGTTAAGGAAGGCAACGTTGTGTAGGAAATTTTTTCCCAATTCTTCCATGCTGGATTTCTTATTTGAAAGAGCAGTCTTCCTCTGGGAGAGACCTGTATGCTACTGAGTCCTTAGTTTACAGTGTCTTCTTTGGAGGTGGCAGCTTTCCCAGTACCCATCAGCGCTGAGTGTCATGAGCACTGCATTTCACATCTATCTCCTTAGCAAGGAATATAAATAGAAATCAAAACCAGTTGTGCAAATGCGTTCTGTAAGTAAGCTGAAAAGAAATGCCTCCTGCCTATATACTTCCATTGATACATTCTATGTGCTCGTTGTAAATCTAAATTGCTATGTCTGAATATATTTGCAACTAGATCATCTAGGATAAAGCTACTGAGAGAGAAAAAGAGAGAGAGATCATCTAGCACAGGAAATATTTTCTTGGAATGGAGAAAGAAAAGGAGAAATGAACTGAAAAGACATTACGTTTTTCACCGTTAAGCATTCTAAAAATAAGCTGGGAACATAAAAGTATCTGATACGTACATTTTTTTCTTCTTTTCTTTTCCTCTCTTCTTCTCAGACATGTGTACTCATAAAATTTAATGGAGTGGAATTGCCTGAAAGAACTGGACCGTTTTTAATATACCTTTCTGTAGCTCCTAGTTACATATGTGAACAATTTTAATTAAAAAAAAAAAAAAAGATTCGTAGTGATTCTCAGGCGTGTTGTGGTTGATCATCTGTACTGGACAGATGGATTTGGTCACTGTAAGGCAAATAAATAAATTAGCACTATCTTTGAAATGTATAGCCACACTTGGCATCTGGAGTTACCATACACCCTCCCCTCGGTTCAGATGCCTTCACCTATGCTGCTGAACTGGCCTAACTTTATATTCTGTTTGGCCTTGAGTTAGAACAGAGGACCACCTGCATGAAAGAGATGTGAAATGTTATGCGTGCCTTTGTAATGGGATAGAGTACCAGAGTACCAAGTCTGCAAATATTTTACTGAGCAGGTCATGTATTAAGTAAAGCACTGAAAGGTAAAATGATAAATGATGAAGTCATCATTTTAGAACTGGTGTCCAGGTGGTGAAAAGCCAGAGGGCTAAGATTTAGAAAAAAGAAACAACTTCCTTTAAGCTTCACGGACTTGGTGTTTTGCCTTCGTTGTGCAGGATGAAGCTGTAGTGTCTGGGCTAGCTTTTTGTCTGTTTGTCTATGAATCTGACTGTTAAGCAAGAAGCTTGTAAAGGAAGGATATGGATGTGCATTTGACTGTCGTGATTTATCTTTTCATACGTTTCATGGACTGTAAAAATGCATGCTGTATAATGCTGGGATTTTACCTAGTCTAAGGTAAATATTTGCTAAATGCTTTAATTAATTCTGCCCTACAGTAACCACAGACACTGCATTTAGGCATTCACCTTGTTCTCTTCCTTCCCCACATTTTTAACCCCAAGCTGCAGGTAGTGTCTGCTATCAACAGACTAATTCAAGGTTCCAAACTCATTGGAAAGAAACTCTGGGGAAAACTTTCTGTCCCATCATGTCTTTCTGAGTTAGCTTTCTACCAGATCCCTGTTTGCAGAAGAATCTACTAGCTGCAGGAGGAGACAGAGTGAAGAGTACTCAATAGTATCAGAGTGTTTTATGCAACTTCACTGTTGCTTTCATTGTACAATGTTGTTAGTGTAACTCAGAAGGAAATTTGGTTTGATTTGAAATTACCTATATCTCATTTGCGACTGTTCCTTTAGTTCAGTGTGTGATCTGGGTGCCTGAGCGTGAACGCATGCATTTGGACTGATGTGGGTAGCACAAAGGTATGGGGTGGAGGGCCTATCAGTCATTTTTCAAAGCACTCAAGCTTTGTGAACTATGCAGCAAGTTACTTTATTCTTTTTCTTCTGCCTACGGCAGTGGAACATCAGTCAAGTATTTTCAGAGAGAAAATCAGTTGTTTCCTGGTGGTCTAGAGGGCTGAATGTGCTCTCTGAAGGGACAGCTCAAAACTAGAACTGGTGCAAAGGGACAAGTGGGATGAAGAGGGCAGGCAGTGGGGAGAAAGCTGATCCTTTAGTGGCAGCAAGCTATGAGCAGGTAGAGAAGACAGTCTTGCAAACTGGCATCATTTAAAGAGATAGCTTCAAGGAAAGAATTCAAGTTTGGATAATATGCATATATAATTGCCACCCTTAGGCTCTAATCTTAGAAATCAGATTTCACTGATCATCAGGAGTAGTAGCTTCCTTATTTCTCAGGGACTGCTTCTGACAGACAGAATTCATCTCCTTATATTTTCTGTCAGTGCCCTAATGGGATTCCTGTTTCAGCAGTATAATAGCCTCCTTTCATAAACTGAAAGCTCATCACAGATTAAGGGGCACAAGTAGTAGCCTAATGCCATTTTTCTGGCTGTATACATTACCTGGAAGCCACCAACTTGTTGCATGAAAGGTCTTGTGATGAAAATAAATGCCTTGGTTCCCCTGGCTAGAGCATGGCAGTGAGAAAGAGGTAAGAGAGTTCTGTGTCCAGCTCAGCTCTGCACTTTCTGCTGGGGCTTGAACCCTGCATTCCTTCATTCTGTTTTGCAAGAGGAGAAAGTGAGTAAGAGCATACCTTGCCTAGATGTCTCAGAGAATTAGCCTTTGGGCAAGAAAATCTCGAAATTACCCAAGTGAATCTTTCACTCTCCATATGCATCTAATAACACTTAAAAAGCACGCAAGCACTCATGGATCAGCTCTGAGTGAGGCAACTTTGAAGGACAAAGTAGGTGCATATGAAATTGTTTGGAGATTTCAGAGCTTCTTGTTACCTCATTTGTGCATTTAATGATTACTGTGAGCGTATGCATCAAGGGTTCCTGAGGTTTGGATTCTGGCAGCTGTTGACAGGCCTACCTGCAATGCATGCACTGCACCGCGGTGTAGGAGTGCTGGTAAACTTGGGGCTGTTTACCAACTTTTGCTCCATATGCAAACTGTGTGGAGGCCATGTAACATATCTGCTACCAGACACTTAACACAAAGCAAAAGCTCTGATGTATGAAGACATTCAGAAAAAGCAGAGTGCTCTCTGCCTGGGAGACAATCCTTATGGCAGCAATACTTTTCTAGAGAGATGAACCATCTGTCAGAATAGCATCTTTAGCTCTCTGCTGAGAAAGGCAGGGGAAGGATAATCTGAATATAATGGTAGTAGATGCTATGTATTGATAGCCTGGGTGGTTGTGTGTGGCCAGAACAGGCATTCATATGAGGAATGGATGATACACTCATTTAACATGGCAAGGCAGGAGTTTAAAAAAGACTTATGTAAATTAAGGATAGAAATATCTCTGAAACCAGGGTGGCTTTATGATTTTTAGTCACATATGTGCTTTTCAAAATGATAGTGTTTCTGAACTACTCAGCGGAATCTTTCAGCTAACAGAACTGCTTAAAAGAGATGGTCGAAGTGGTGGATCCTGGGTGCCTCATGTTGGAACTTACACGTGTGGGTGGCTCTCTGCAGTCTGAAGTGCTTACAGAAGCTGAGTATCCGACAGGGTTATCTCGGTTGTGACCATTTACCTGAAAGTTCATGAAATCAGCATAGAATTTTCATACAGGTGTCATAATCCCGGTTCTAGCTAGTAAGAGAGATGTTGGATAATAAAGTTAAGAGTTCTGTCATTTATCACAGTAAAATATGCAAATATGAAACTGAGGGCTCCTGTCTGAGGCACTGCTTTCTCCCAGTGAGTATGGCTAAAACAGTGAAGCAACAGGATGCAGTCAGGTGAAGAAATGAAACCACAGTAATGGAGTAAATTTTTTGATGAATTAAAAAAAAAAAAAAAAGAAAAATGAAAACCTTATGTAAAAAAATATAAAGAGAAATCAATCCTTTCTGTCTTTCTGTCTTTCTTGGAATCCACCCTGAACCAGATGTTGGGAGTCTGTAGTTTAGTGTTTTTGGATCATTGCCCAGACTTTTACCTATCTTTTCAGCTATTTACACGGGTTTTATTTCTCCAGCTGTGCTTTCACTGATACTGTACAGTCACAGACCTGCTAAGTTGGGAGTCACTAATAGAGGGAGTTACTGTATTTTCATTTAGATGAACAGTGATGCAAAACATCAAATGGAAATAATTTTTTCTTTACTCAAAGAGCAAGAGGATCAAGCTTAATGAAGGGTGTGAAGAAATCTGCAGTGGACAATGATAACACAGAAGAAGGGAAGGGAGTGACAGAGGAATTTTCTTTCCAATACCATCACAGAGAAGGTGCAGACAGCTGCTTCTGTGTATGGGAAAAGGTGCAGGGAATGTCTTTTGTCTAAAACAGACTAAATTTCCTTTGTCTTGCTTGGCTTAAAGTCCTTCTTGGTTTGGGCAATTTTTGCCCTTACTGCCTTTTAATTTTCTTGATGTTTTCTTTTTATTTGTTTATTCATTATTGTGACTTTTGCTGTTGTATTTTTAATCCATAAATATAATACTATTTACATAATTGTATGTATTCTTTGTTGTGAGCATACAGAATTTCTGTCAATTCTCTCATTTTATAACATATACTGACAGTAAACTCGTGAGTCTACAATTCAGTCCTCTGAAAGACCACTAAATGTAGTCCATAGGGATGCTCATACAGTTGCACTAAAAAAAAAACAAAAAAAAACTTTTTGTGCATTTCTACATTATAGCTTTCCAGCCTGTAGTAGTCTCACTTGTAAGCTTTAGACTGTAGAGAGGAGAAAGTTTCTCAGCAGAAAGCTGGTAAGGGCTCTCCTGAGTGTAGGGGTGTAATTTTTAAAGGTGTCATGTGGCAGCCTGCCTAAGAGACTGATGGTTCAAGTTTGGTCCTGACTGTGGATTTAAGCCAGTACCCTAGAGGTTAAATATTCCATAGCCTGTTACCAATTCCTTGAGCTAGCTGGTGTCTCCAGGTGCTAGTCTTTTACACAAGTTTCTTAACAAAAGCGATTTCATTGGCAGTAAGAATCAGCTAGTTCAGTTCAGGTGGAATTTTTTAATGAAGTCTCATACCAGTCAGGCTGAGGATCATCTATTGGAAGGAGAGGCAAATGAAGAAAGGCTAAGGGAAATTGGGATATTCTGAAAGGCTGTTTTACAGTGCTGTTGATCTAGGATGGGGTGGCAGAGAGGTGTGCCTCAGAACGGGCGTTTGAGCTAGCTATGAACAACCATTTTGTTACTAAGCTTTCTGATTGATGTGCAGTCCTTGCTATTTCATAAAACAGCATTAGCTGTAAGCCTAACCATGTGAAAAAATCCCCCTGGACATACTCTTTCAGGATAGGTGACAGTGGTGACTATGTTCTAAGTGGAATGTTGATAGTTGTCATGTTTGTCACCAGTTTTGGAGGTACACTACAAAACTGAATAGAAAACTGTTACTCTTGAATGTTAGCACAGTACTAGCAGCTTTCTTTTAAGACAGTATTTCTTATTAAGGATATTAAATAAGACAGATTTTTATTTTTAAAATCTTACAGAATTCAGTGTGTAGAGCTAGAAGGAGGTGAGCAAGAGGTCAAGAACCTATATGTTGTAACCTCATTTGTGTTTTTAAATCAGTCATGTTTTATCTTTACAACTAAATTTTAATCCCAGAGTTCCTTTTCTTCCACATTTGCAGCTATACTTGTGTGTGAGAACTATAATAGAGCTTTTCTAACACATTCATTTTGACTCCTTTTATGATCCTTAACCTAACAATTTAAAAGCTTTGCCAACTATCATATTTGAACATTAATACACTATCTGTTCCTTTCCTAAATATCAATTAGATTACTGGGAATTTGGAAGTTTTTAGAAGACTGAAAAAGTACACAGCTTGTGTAAGAGACACATCCTTGTGTGATCTGAGTATTCAGGTTTATACATTTTAGCCACAGAAATATTGGTTTGTGAAAATGTGTTTCGCTGCATCATCCATAAGTGGCTGCTCAAAGAACACTTTGTGCATGTAATTTATGTCATTTGTTAATGCTCTGGTGCATTTTGAGGGCCTCTTGAGTCCCTCAAGTTTATCATTTGGGTAGCTGTTACCTTGCTAACATGGCTCCTGTTAAAATCCAAAGGCTCTGGTTCTCTACTTACATTTTGATTGTGATTCAGTCCTTATTTCTACAACTCGTATTTCACTGTTTTCTTCACTTCTTTTTTTTTTTATTATTTTTTTTTCCCCATCCCAGCAGCCATCTGGTACTTTTTTCTGTCAGCCAAGTTTCTGTTCTTTACCTGGACCCTTTCAAACTGAGACTCTAGAAGAGAGTGGATTAACAGTTGTCACTGGAAAATGAGTTTATTTCCAGCTGGAAAAGCTGTGAAATATAACTATTCATTGATATGTTGTACAGTTCTTCTTGGACACACTTATTTGAAGGCAAATACCTAGGAATAATTTCCTTTACAGTTAAAAATCTGTGAGAAGATTGTTGGTATCTTTAAAGAGAGTTGGCTGATTCAAATCGATCATATTATGCATGAGGTCTCAACATAACAAAATGTGTTCTTTTGCAGACAGATATTTGTTATTAGCCAAAGGTGAGAGTCTTGTGATGGGAGACTTTACTGTGGGTCAGCTTTAGTCTCACTGAAAGAGATTTATGGGTATCCTACTATAGTTACCCTTCTTTTTCTCTGTCTTTTCTGTATTATGCTGCAAAGGGCCTATTTGACCTGCATTATCTTTGTTCCTTTTATAATAAAAGTAGAAGGACATCAATCACTTGAGAAGCAACCTATTCTCTTTTCTGTCCATGGTTTATTATAAGTGTCCAAAGAATAGAATTTACTTGTGTACTCTTAATTATTTCAAGAACTGAAATGTCTAGGCTAGTAGTAAAAGTGTCATGAAATTACTGTAAGGTTGCATGAGTTTTGGCTGTAAATCTTATTCACCTTGACTAGATCTCATACTTTAATTCACTGGGGTATAAAATACCATTTACGCTAGTTCTTAGTTCACTTAATCATAATTAAATGACTTCAGAGGGCAATAATTCCTAGAGACTCTTTCTTTGATGTGACACAAATAACAAACTGTGTTTGTAATGTAAAGGTGTTCTACTTTGCTTTTACATTTGCCCTAGTCTTATGCAGCATATAATGTTCTCTTTAGGTATAGGCATATGCTCTTATTACATGCACCATATGGGTCACAGATGTGGCTGACATGAGTACATGACATCTATTTTAATTCCCTTGCACTATACCAAAGCTGCACTTACACCTTTTCACAATAGTTAGAAAGGGATTTCTGCTGAAAGTTTTCAATTTTTTTCCCCACCAAATGATGACCGAGGGAGGCTTCTTTTTCTGCTATCAAGTTATATTGTGTTAATAAAAACTCTTATGAAAGTAATATTTTGTTGTTGCTGAATTCATTCAGTGAAGCACAACTTCTCTGCAATGTACCAATGGTTTCTTTTTTAATTCTGGTGTATAACCAATACTTAGCTTGGCCTTGCTTCTCCTCTTCTGATCCCAGTGAATGTGTATTTTTTGGAAGGATAAGAACCATCTCCAGATTCTCCATGAACTTAGAATTTGAAATCTACTTTTAAGTTTTGCAACTACATATTGATTTTATCATAACTTAAGAAATACTTCTACTTTGGTAACAAGTTCGGAAGTAGAAGTTTGCTGCTATTCTGTTTTGCCGTACTGTATACAAGTTTACTGATCTGAAATATTAATACTGTGTGTATATATATACACACACACACACACAGCTGGTCAACTCACTTTACTCATATGTTCTGAACCAAGATGACAATACACTGCTCTCATGTAGCATGTTCTATGCAAGCAGAGTAACCTGTGAATACTGCTGCTGTGGTAACCACTATGGACCAACCTCAGGATTTTCATCTAAAGAACACAGACCTCTAGCTGTAAATGGAACATCTGAGTAGCATCTCAGTGAGAATTTGTCTGTCCATCTAGCTATCTAAAGACTTAGTGAACTGGCAGTTCTTTTGTGCCAGGTTGGAGGAAGAGAATTCCTGTGAATAACAGTTCTCACTGGGAAGTGAACAGATATAATTTCCAGATCAACACATATAACATGTTAAAGGCTTTTATAATTTGTAAGTGATTTTATTTGTTGCCTGCAGTGGAAGCTGGATCAGTTCCAAGAGTATGTTCAGAGCTTTTATCATTCTGAAGTTGAACAGGACGCTGCTTGTGTTCTTCAGTAGCAGCAAATATACCAATGAAAGACAGATGCCCAAGTTACATTAGAGCTAAAGGTGAGGAATTTCTTGACTATGTCCAATAATCAGCAGTGGAAAGTGAGGAGCCACAAAATGACATATTTGTATTAGGTCATTGTTCCAATTCTTCACCCAGAGAAACCCATATGTTGTAAGACTGAAAACTATATGCTCCATCCACCTAAACTGTCTCTATTTATTGGTGTACATTGTGTGACCTAGTATAATGATACAGGGACTGAGCTAGCACAAAGCTACAAAAGATGGGAGCAGGATGAGCCATGATGGAGGCATGTATCACACTCTGAATTTGTCTTAACTGCCCTTTGAAGTTCTTCTGTGTGGCCTATGAACATCTTTTCTTAGTAGAAAAAAAAATGCAATAATGTCAGGAGTTATTCATTGGAGTATTTTATACATAGGGAAAAATATTTCTTCTTTCCCAAAATGTGACAGAACCCCATGAAATGTGCAAGTATTGCATTTCTTTTTCACAAACTGACTACCTCTGAAACCAAACTCTGAAAGGAGGGGAGCTAGCATGGAATGGATTCAAGAACTCTCATGACCCAAAAAGTAAGTCTTGTTCTTTTCTCGGGGATACAGAATCAGGAGTGAGGTTCGCTTTGAGTTTTTCAGTGCAAATTGAAAATGTGCAAATGCCTTTTATTTCATCTAGTCTCTGGTCATTTCATGTCATTAAAGTGCTACTGCTTAGTGTTATGCTAAGTGTTCTCCATCATTTCTTACCTGTTGGTTTTAATGAAACAAATAGAATGATCTATCCTATCTCTTGTACCACATATTGTTATCAATATCCCATCTTCTGTCTCAAGGCACCAGAAATGCAGAAGCAGAACTCTAGATTCTATAAGTATTTCTGTTATCTGCTTTCTCAATGGACATACAGAAGATACATTCAGATTTTAAAACTTTGTGCTACGTTACATAAATTTTCTAAAGTTGAAGTATGCTGCTAGGCAGATATAATAAAAATGCAGTTTTCCTTAGATAAATTTGCTGCACTTAATTCATAGACTTTCCTACGTAGTTTTCTGAATTTACATAGCAATCTTTTAATGCAGTTGCTGTCAATCTCACTTAACATCTTCATGTGACAGGTCTAGCAGAATGTTGCATTCTCTCTTCCAGCTTACCTGCAGCCCCTGGAAGAATCTGTGAAGGAGTTCAGGAGATCTCAGTTGTCTGAGTCTTGGTGCACAATATGTTCCCAGGGCACAGCGATGGCTTTCCATCACTAATACTGTCCATGAGATCATTTCATTAAATTTGAAAAGTTATCATTTCTACTTTGACATATTATTTGAATATATCTCAATTTAAATGTAAAAGGCAGAAGTAAAATGCAATTCATTGGAGTCCATGTGTTTAAAATATTTTAGAAAAGGTATGTAGACAATTTTGCCTTTGTTTTAATGAGATGTTTGTCCAAGTTAATTTGTTCTCGTGGTTTCTGTTTTGCTGAAAACACAGAGTTGTCTAACCCCTTCCTAGCCCAGTCAGCTCTTCTTGATAAACTTCTTTCTGAATCTCTTAGATATTGATAGAAATTAGATATGAGTTATAATGTGAAAAGAAGCAATTAAAAAATAAGCTGAACTGACACTCACCAGTGTTGGCAGACATAACTGGGCTAAGGATACTGACAGTACCCAATTATTTTGCAATCCAGAGAGAATGGGTATTGTGGCTAAACCTCCTGATCGTAGTTTCTCCATCAGTGTATATGACGTGTCTATATATGTTCAAGATCCTTGTTAACTCTTTACAGCTCTTAAGGAATTGTTTTAGATTACTGCACTGCATTTTCATCAAGCTTCTTTTGTTAGAGATTATGCAAAAGCAAGTAGTTGAATTTCTACAAAATTATCTTTATTAAAAGGTCATGGCCTTTCTTCCTCCTTCTGAAACCTTAGAAGAGCTAGAGACTTTGTATCCCCTCTAGACATTAAGGGGTCCATTTCAAAGCAGAGAATGTGGGAGGTGTACACACAAATCTTCCTAACAAATAACGGAATTTGTGTTTTGACTTGACCCTTTTGAGCATGGCTTTGAAAATTTACCCACAAGAACATCTATCTGAAAAGTTTTCAGTCACCACTCTCTAGTAGAGAATTTATGTGCACACATGATCTGGGCTCTACTTAACCTTATCTGTATATGTCTGTAAGGAAAGCAAAAAAAAAAAAAGAAAAAGAAAAAGAAAAAGAAAAAAAAATTGTCTCATGGCTGTTTAGCTTCCTTGGGGCATCTGTTGCCTGAGCTGACCATGACAGGACACTGTTATACTGGACACTGCTTTTATCTGTTTTAGAAGTGGTGCACACAGCCTTGCAGCAATGCAAGGAATAGTTCCCCTCATTTCCCAGTCATGTTGCTAGCCTGTTGACGTGCTGCTAAACTGACATGCCATCCTGTTTACTGCTTCTGCATCACCTTTGTACAGCAATCTGGGTTGTACTCGATGGAAAGATTATTATAAGGTTCAGTCAACTGATTTTCAGCTTCAAACTACAGGTGCTCTCAGTGGAGAAGTTCCTAATACATAGAAGAAAGGGTCAGCTGAGGAGACTGATGGCTGCAGTAGTCATCCCCTGAGGGAGGGGATGTATTCTCTTTGGAGATTGGTACATAAGATAAGTACAGATAGGGCTGTGATAGTACTGGGTGGGAGGTCATCAAGATGGAACAGACACTGAAGTATGTGCCACAATGATTAGTGTCAAGTGTTTAAAGCGAAGATTGAAAAAAATCATCTGCATATCCTTTCCTGATTTTTCTTCTCTGAGGAGTCACTGATTTGAGGAACAACCGTAGCAGAAAAACGTGATATTCCCCTTGAAAATTCACTTGCTAAATAACTCCTCTCTGGGCAGTCTGTGAAGTCTGTAGTAGGTTTCTTAGCCCTCTGCAATGTTGTCAGTCAAACTCAGACATTTGGCATGTCTTCTAAAGAGAAATGTTATGAGCTCAGCATAAGCAATGCAGAGATGATACTTGTTCTGAAGGTGAAAAATATTTTTTTGTATTCGGGGGAGGTGCTGAAGAAAGGCAGCTGAGACCTAGTGGGATCATTTCCTAAAGCACTTGCAAACTGTCTGTGTCCCTAGAGGTTCTGAACAGGACAGAACTTGTGCTGAGCTAGAAGCAAGCCAAGGAAGTAAAAATGCAACTCGATGAATTAGATGGAAGTAAGTCGCATAATTGTATAACATAATTGTGTATATATATAATATATATATTTAAAATCTGAATGCACCAGGCATCAAATCTCCAATATCAAAACATAATTCTGTAGTCTAAATATGATTTCTCAACTCAGAATAAATCAGGTGAAAAAAAAGCTTGATTGATTGTCCCTTAAGGAAAAAGGATGTCTGTTTTT
>VXAB01014256.1:37389-86050 GCA_013399175.1 Odontophorus gujanensis | reverse complement strand
CTCCCCTTTTTTTTTTTTTAAGTCAGTTGGATGGCTGTTCACTGGACAGAATACAAAACCATGCAAGATGCTATAATTGAACCTATGACCTGTGTATTTGACCTCTCTTTGGAAACCTTATAACGGCAAAAATATAAAAGTGAAAAGACTAATATGTAATTGATTTCTACTTATTTCTACACGTGAAGATGGGGTCTTTTTTAGCTTTTAATTTTACTGTTTACTGAAACAACAAACACCTACAGCTTATCCTTTCACGATAGGGTCTACCTGCAGTTAAATGCCAGCACTAGATCTTAAGAGGGACCAGAAAGCACTGTCCTTATAGAGATATGTTGATTGGCTATAAGGTAAACCTAGAGTAAGCATATAACAAGTCATCTTACAGCAGCTGTGACTGACTCACCAAGGTCTTGTGTTCTAATGCCAAGAAGAAAAAAAGTCTTTTAATCATCTTTATTTTGTGAAGAAGCTTTTAGTTTGTAAGCTGTCTTCATGCAGCATTGCTGAAAATACCATCCTTCTGACCACATTGTAATGTTAAAAGAGGTGGGATTAAATTGTTCCTTCATTTGATATGAATGGCAACCAGGGCTTAGACAAGTGACCCTTCACAGATTCAGAGATACTCTTTCTGCTGGAGCCCCTTTGATCTAGAGGTCACGGTGAGCGACAGCTTCCTCACATAAGACTTATCTACCTGTGGGGACAATTAAAGGAATAATCTTTCATATCCACTTGAAGAAAGGAATTTCACAAATGCAAAAAAAAAAAGTATGTGCAAATGAGTGTGTGCTAATGGGAGCTGTCATCAAGGGAATCTTGTGCAACCAATTCCTGAATGGATGCAAGATATTGTGGATGATTAAGACTGTTCAGCTCTGGAAGTAAACAAAAGTACCCAGAATGGAAAAAGTGTGTCTAACAAGCTAGCAAGAAATATCTTCAGCATTATATATGAACAAATGAATAAGTCTCTTTCTTTTGAGATACATAGGCAACCTGTAGGGTAGAAAACTGAAATGATCTCTAGATGCCATAATAAAATATGCTGAAACATAGAATGCTACAACTTTAAGCTAGTGCTGGATGATAAGAATACTACTTCATATTTAAAGACCAGAAGAGAAGAAGTTGATAGTCCATTGAGATTTATGCTAGTCTTTCATATCTAGCAGGCTTAATTTCTTTTCGCTTGTTTAGTTAGGTTAAAAGCCACATCAGATATTTATGTGAATACTTCAGCCGCATCAACTAACTATTTAGAATACACCAAAGCCTAAGAGAATGATGGCCAGTTAATATACAGCAAAGAAATGACGTGAAACAAAGACCTTTAGAAAGGTCCTGGAGGATGTGAGTTCAGTAGTTTAATTCCTCAGTTCTTATTCATCTGAGTAATAGAGTGTCCCCTTATTAAATGAGTCCCAGAATAGAAATTTCAGTGGATGCTGCAGGTTTCCTTGCAGTATGCTGGAAGACCACCTGAAGTAGCTGTCAGGTACTGAAGCTCGGGAGTACAATGTATTTGTGAAGGCTGAGTGCTCAGAACTATGTAGTGTTCCTTCCCAGTCTATCAAGGGGACTTGTGAGATTGGTTAAAGTCTGTGGAGATCTTCGAGGCTGTACTGTGGGCTGAGAACGTGGCTCATGAGCACAGCTATCTGCCAGAATGGTGCATGACACTGGCACTCTTGTCACGGACAACTGATGTCAGCAGAACTATGGTGCTGACTTTGATGGAGGCTGCATGAAACCTAAGGTCAAACTCCACTCACTTACTCCCCTTCAAGTAAATAGACCCATCCTGCAGTAGCTACGAATTTTTTAAGAAAGAGCCCTATTTAAACCTGAGAATTGAGAAAAGTACTGCTTTAAGTTTAAGGACCGGGGTGGGATTGCCTATAACAAGGAAAAATTCTGCTCCTGATGACAGAAATGTGAATTTTCCAGATTAGGCTCCTAGAGACAGAATCTCTGACTATTTATTCTACCGAAAAAGCAGAGAGACTTTTTAATTTTAAAGGCACTTCTAGGTGAGTGTGAATTGTCCACTTCTAAGAGTTGTGGTGCTTACTGTTGCAGTTACTTGAGAAAATGAGGACAGTTACAGATATTTGGCAACTCCAGTTCATGTTTCCTTGCTTCTCTATTACTTTCTATCCTGATAGTATTTAATTGTTAGATATTTTTTAAAGCCTGTGCTGTAATTACCTAGTTCTGTATGTTCTGTAGAGAGATATGATTATAATATCCAGACTGTAGTGTGCTGACATTTATGGTTTTCTCTCTCAGCACTAGCAAGAGTAAATGCTAAATTTTCTCAAGCTAAAGTGTGGCTGGTAAAAAGTAATTTACATTTTTGGATAACAGAAAAAAAAAAAAAAAAAGCGCAGATACAATTTTCCAACACCTGCTCTGGTTTTTAACTTCTTTAAAATCTCTGGAAGATTTAGACCTGATTTTTTGCCTTTCACTGAAAAGCCTAAAGTTGGCTTCTGACAGAAGTAAAATGTTAGAATATTTGGAGTCTGTCCTTTTCCGTTATATCATTTTCTGCTTCCTTTAAAGTTAAATTCATAGAAAAGATGTTTCTAACATTTTCTGAAAAAGGTCATTTAACATCAGCTTTTTCTATCTGCTTTTGACAAATCAGAACATTTTCTAATTACACCATTGGCTCTCTCAGGTTACTCATTTTCTGTTAAGCCATTTTTATTGCTAGGGGCATCATCTAAGAAATGTGAAAGAAAAGCTAGAATTCAAGGTGGCCTAAATGTTGCTGATTAGAAAAGATAACCAAACAGATTATTATTATTATTATTTTTTTTGAGAATAACATTTACTTCTAGATAGCATTTTTATTAACCCGTGTTTCAGTTACATCATTCATCTTACATATTGAGTAATAGAAGCCTCTGCTAACTGTTCTGTAAATCTGGTTTATGGGATAAACTCATCACTAATTTCTCAAAATGAGTATTCCAGCTAGGAGCTGCTACAGCGGGAATAAATTTGGACCATTATGTGAGAGGTTGGCATGAATAAGGGGTTGGGCTAAAATGAAAATGAATAATTGACTAATATTTTAATTGCTAATATTCTAAGATATTTCAGGCTGAGATAGATTTTATGGAGGTTAACTCAATCTAACATACTTTTTCCACTTTTAACTTCTGCTGGAGTTTAAAATTAGGAAGGAGTGAATAGAGCCATAGCAAAAAACAAACAAACAAACAAAAAGAAAGTCTCATTTAAGAGTTGTCAGAAATAATTCCAGTATTGCTGTGTCGGCGCTTTGTAGAAAGTGAAAGGCTGAGATCTGCTCTCATCGGAGCTGTGCTGGGTAAGTTTGTAGAACGGGGCCTGAATTCCCGGGGTTGCGGTCCCTGCGCAGGCGGCGTGCAGGAGTCTCTGCGCAGTCCAGCAGGGTGCACTGCACTAACATTGCTGAAACCCCAGTAGTGAAACTCCTTAGTAACTGTAGCTCCTTCCCAAGGGGCTTTGACTAAGAGTGCAGCTGCATGATGAACGTGCTTACAGTAGGGCACTGGCAGGTTAAGAAAACACTGACTTATGTCTGAAAATGGTTCTGGGGTCAACTGCTACCAAGACATGAAAAACTTGATCTGCAGAAGAAGTGGCTGTGTCTGAAGGAAAATCCTGCAGTATGATGCCAGGGATTCTGTGAATTATTAGGTTTGCAGTATGCAAACAATATATTTTAACTTGGTTTATGTGTATATGGCTTAGACTTGGAAGAAGCCATGACTCCCACTGGCTTCAGTGAATGCTAGAAGTATACAGAGCGAATGTGGATGTGGTTCATAAATACTTTGGTCAAAGAATAATGAAGTACTAGATTAACCCTTCCAGAATCAGAATTCCTGGAAAAGCACTCCTAATGGATCTTCTAGAGTTTTTGCACATAGGAATTTACTTCAGTGTAGTCACTCTCTGCGTTGCTCCAGAAGAGTTTTCAATGTAAACAAGTGCAGACAGGTCCTTAACTTGTGTGCCATACATGCATGTGCAAGGTTCAGCACTATGTTGCGTTTCATTGTGTGTGTATGCAAATGCTCTGCTTGTCCAAGGAGTTGTATCAACAAAGAACAAATACGTATATTACACACACAAAAAAGTTGTGTAATGGAATGTGTAATTGTATAATGGAAACAAAAATGTGTTTGTTTGATAATTAGATTGGATTAGATTCCTGTGCTTGCTCTAGTGTTGGAAACATATTTGAAATAAAATGACTAGGGCTTGATTTTAAGAATAGGTAAGCAATGTTCTCATGAAGCTGATGAAATCTGTCGGTAGCAACTGATGATTCTCTTGAAATTAAAGATGAATACAAGGGAAATGAGCATGCCCATTCTTTCACATCCTAGCATGGAAAGAGGCAATAGGCAGATCCATCTGATGACATCTTGCATGTGTGGAAACGTAGATGTAGGTATATACAACATTTTCTTTTTTATACCTTCTTTCACTGTGGAACATTTGAGGGGCTATTGTGTTCTGCTATAGAGAGGAACATCAAATATCCAGGGTTCCAATCAATAAAATATACACCAGAATATAAGTGATGATGGAGAAGGACAGTTCTGTGGGTATATACCAAAGCAGACAATATTATTTTTAATATTTGATGTCCAGACCTGACCACTGCTGCCTACTATCTTTCTTCCTCAGCTGTATTTTAAAGGCAATAGAGAAATTGATTATTCTGAGGCACACAGTGTCTAAAATTTGCTAACTGTGCTATTTAATTGCTTGTCTAGTACTAGTGGATGATCCATGTGTCTGAAACAAAATAAGAGTTAAATAATAAGATAAATAAAAATTTTGAAGTTTTGCAAGAATGTAGTCTTGGTACTCTTAGAATAATTTGGATAGATTATAAATTGTTGTGTATATGCTTTATTCAGACACTGTGTATGTGCTTTATTCAGATGATGGGTGAGATCTAAAGTTCATACTTAGTTTTGGTACAAAACATCTCCAGATTTCGATATCTTCAATTCTTGTTGGCCTGCTGGCTTACATAAAGGGTAGAGGAGAATGGAGAAAGAAGCTGCAGTTCAGTCCCTGGGACTGAAACAGGTAGCTTCTGAGGGGGCTGTTTCCAGCCACCGCTTGCATTGGTGAAAAACACTGTGCACCACATAGCAGCTCCCCTCCACACAATCAGATGTGCAGCCCACTGATGACAAAGGAAAATTCATCCTGGATTCCTATGTTACATTTTAAGGTAGGAGAAGTATGGGAATCCAAATAGTAATGATGGAATGTAATAGTCTTAGCTATTTAAAAGGGAGCAACTATGAGGGAGAGGAGAAAACAAGCATCTAAAAAGGCAAGCGTGAATTCAAGCACATGTACTGAAGAATTTCTTTCATGGAAGAAAAGAAAGGCAATTCTGGTTTGTATCTGAAAGATGATTAAAAATCTAGCGATGCTGATGGGACCTGGGTAGTACATCTATTTCCTGTAGCAACACAGAGGAGCATTACTAATCAGGTTTTGTATTCTGGACTGTCTAAATATTTTTAGAACTGGAATTGGAGGAAAGGTAATAAGGATAAACTCTGTTGAAGTGGCATGGTTTGTGTTTATAAGGAGTAAATAAAAATAAATAAAAAGCAGCAGAGATGGAAAGATTTTTTCTAATGCTCTTTCATCTCAAGTAAATCCATACATGTCAGGGAAGGTAAGGCTTAAAAAGGAAGCACTCTGGAAAAGTTTGAGAGCTGATACCTCAATCTTCACCTTCTGAGAAGTTTCAAATAACAGGAACAAAGAAAGAAAGGCAGAAAGACTGAATCTCTAATTAGTGAAGGAGGCAGGTAGGACATTAATTGATTTGCTATGCTACTTCTGTGACCAGTGCTGTGGTGAGAACAATTGCAGAGCTGTAATATTCAGCAAGGGAGCAGAGTTTTTCTGCATACCAAGTTAGAAAACTTTGATCATAGATCAAACTGTTTATGTAAACCTTTAATTCTTATAATACTGCATTTTGCAAGATATATTTTAGTTTCATTCATTTATTCTTAGCTTATTGTGTTTCACAGAGCTTGGGCTTCTTTCAGTTTTTGATGGTGTTTGGAAAGTTGTGAAATCAATCTTTTTCTTCAAATAGTAGCACAGAACAAATCCAGTAACGTTTATGAAGAAATAGAATAATCTTTTTTTTTATGTATAATGCAGGTCATTATAAACCTGAAAAGGAAGAAAGAAATTGAGGGGAAAAAAATTAAAAGATTTATTTTTATCAATCATGGCTTGCAGTGTAGGGTCAAACTTACTATGCAACTTTGTCTATCATGCCTCCACACTCCCAGTTTTCACAGTGAAACATTATACTGCCACTGCATAGTCTTTTGAAAGTTGGTTTCAGTAAAGGTGTTCAGTGGGGCAAAGAGTTTAATTAATGATTTAGAACTAGAGAGTCTTTTAATTTCACGACATGACATAAAAAGAATGGTAAAAAATCAGTGTAAGTATTGTGACAAAAAACATTGGCTTGGGCTTGGGTTTGGGCTTGGGTATAATTTAGGCACTTAGCCAATTGTTTGATGTTAAGGAGACCAAGAGAACAAAAAGTACATCTGAACAATAACTTCTGCATAGTCCTAGATGCAGAATATACAATGACTAAGAATTTAACAAAAATCTGTAACATAATCTGTATATATTGGAGGTATTGAAAGGGCCAAGAGTTTTTAGTTACAAACAGAAGTTCCCTTGGCACTTTGAATGTAGTTTCTGGTGTCCATTTGAAAGCTTTTTTCATAGAAGAGCTGCTTTCTCTAGATAAAACAGCTAGTTTAAAATGCAGTGAGACAAATAACATGAATTTATAAAACAAAACCTAACAAACGTGTGTGTGTGTGTGTGTATATATATATATACAAATAATATTTAGAATTTGTCTAGGTTCCCTGTTTAGCAAAACAGGAAATACAGAGATGATCACACCATGAGAGAGGTGGTTGACATACAGAGTCTTGGTAAGATGAAATATCGTTTGCAAGTGCCTGTCTGACATCACAGTCCAATGGCAATGGATTGATCTTGAATCTCACTTTGTTTTGACTAGACTGAGAATGTAAAGCAGCCCAATTGGTAAAGTTATTCAAGTAAACACTGTTGTCTGGGCATACTGCTTTGGAAGGGATTTCACCTGAAACAAAGAAAACCCTTTTGATCTGGCAGAAGAATGCCCAGATAGGGAAATGGGCTTGTTTATTTATATTGATTCAGCTCAGCTTCTGCATAATGAATAAAATGTTCCTGTGGGACAAGTCCATATATCAAAGCAAAGTGCTGCTTTTCTTGAAGGGCTATGCCTCTCATCTCTGGCTAGATGCCTCAGTGTGCTTAAGAGCTTCAAGTAAGTACTTTTTGTAATGCCTGTTTTTTTCTTAGTTGGGTTTCTGATTTACTTTTTACATAATATTACCTGTTTGTTCCAGTAACATTGAACTGTGCTTGTGCCTGTCACTATGCAAGATATCTGATTAAGTCAATGAGCAGTTTATGTAAACTGAGAGCTACATATATTATGTCTGGAATGTGAGATTTGCTAACGTGATTTTGATACATGAAGGTCTAAGTGAAAGACATTCACATTTATTTTTAGAGAATTCATTTGTCTATTTGTTTCTTAAGCATCATTCCCTTTCATTTCATGGGTCTCTGTGTATTAGAATGGAATATAGTATTTGGAAGGAGAAGAAAGAATATCCAGTTGTCATCCTCTTGAAAAAAAAAAAATCTCCAGCCTAAATAGAAACCTGACTGCTCTGCAAGATAATGTCTAGCATGACGTAATATCAGGCACCTGCTGCAGTCACATCATCATTGGTTTCAGCTTTTCTTTGTGACAAATGAAAATTAGGCAACATATACACCCCCTCGTGCCCCCTCAGAAAAAAGAATTGCAGGCCATATGGATTTTGAGAACTGAATGAAGAGAGAGGTGAAGTAAGCATTTGACAAGATTGCACAGGGAGAAGATTAATCATCACTTCATGTTCTCTGTCAAAAACAATTGTGTCTTTGCCTGTCAGTGATGTATGATTTTTAATTAGACAAGAGGCTTTAAGAGATGCTCAAACTGTTCCTCTGGAAGCTAATATTGTAGAGATGTAAACAGCCCACAAAGAAGGATTTACATAGTTGGATCACAAATTACCATGTTGGTATGCAAAAGTTAACTGATGAACTGTCTGCAGAACATCGTATGTTTAAATAGCAAAGAATATTGGTCATCTCATCTCAAATGTCCTGTTGGCTATTTGTGTTTATTTGTTTTCAATAGGATTAACAGGAATATCCTGGAGGCACACGGGAAATCTGCAGAAATTATCAAGGCTGGGCCTTACAGATAGCAGGCCACACCTTGGCTCTGCAGATGTTTGCTCTGAGTTTTTACCTGTACAAGTGAAATGACTTGAAGGTAGTGTGTATGTCTGTCTGTAGCCATCACTGTATATGTCTTCACATATATTAAATCCACACAGAAATGTGTATGCGTGTGCTATACACACAGAGCACAGTGTTTGCAGAGTACTCATGTACGACTTTGAAAGTGACTTAATGAACATTTGTTGATCAAGTTGTGAATACATAAACAAAAGAATATACAAGGAGATACAGCTATTGTAGAAAATTGTAAGTGTAGAATTACATATATAAGCAATAAGTACAACATTGGACACAAATGTTTTATGTACCTGATTTATATAATCATCATAGAATCACAGAATGGCTTATGTTGGAGGGGACCTTAAAGCCCACCCAGTCCCAACCCCTGCCATGGGCTGGCTGCCCCCACCAGCTCAGGCTGCCCAGGGCCACGTCCCACCTGGCCTTGAGCACCTCCAGGAATGGGGCACCCACAGCTCTCTGGGAAGCACTGCCNTGAAAGTGACTTAATGAACATTTGTTGATCGAGTTGTGAATACATAAACAAAAGAATATACAAGGAGATACAGCTATTGTAGAAAATTGTAAGTGTAGAATTACATATATAAGCAATAAGTACAACATTGGACACAAATGTTTTATGTACCTGATTTATATAATCATCATAGAATCACAGAATGGCTTATGTTGGAGGGGACCTTAAAGCCCACCCAGTCCCAGCCCCTGCCATGGGCTGGCTGCCCCCACCAGCTCAGGCTGCCCAGGGCCACGTCCCACCTGGCCTTGAGCACCTCCAGGAATGGGGCACCCACAGCTCTCTGGGAAGCACTGCCAGGGCCTCACTGCCCTCTGAATGGAGAATGTTTTCCTAACATCTGACCTAAATTGCCCCTCTTTTAGCTTAAAGTCATTCCCCCTCGTCCTATCACTATCAGACTGTGTAAAAAGTCACTATTCCTCCTGCTTCTAAGCGCCATTCAAGTACTGGAAGGACTTGTAATATGTTAAAAATCTGTCATGAAATTTAGACTATTAACACAATTTAAAAAATTGAAGTTTTATTTTCAGATCTAGCATCCTCTTTCACATCCTCTTTTATGGAAAGATAAGCCAGTTTCAGCAGGTTTGGAAGAAATAGTTCAGGCTGTTCCAACCTTAATCAACACAGTGATATGTCATTTTCTGCTCTCTGAAGGAGAATTAAGATGAGCAATAGTGCCAATGCTTAAAAATTGTGAAAATTTTAGTTTAGGTTTTCTACGGATGACATGAAAGGCTTACTATTTTCGGTAATGATGTATACTTCACCTAAGTGGCCTTGCTTCAGATGTGAGAAGTAACAAAATTATTTTCTAAGTATCAGGATGCCTTTATTTTTTGTGAACTGTGTTCACACAATTGATTCCTCATGTACTGTTGCTGCTGCTGATCTCCAAGTCAAGGCTGATGGCTTCCTGTTGTGCCATGACCTCAGTTACTGCTGGGGGGGGAGACTCCCATGCATGGGTTCTGCTTCTGGCTCCTTTGCTTTCATGGCATTCAGAGGGTTCTATTAGATAGCTCAGCCTTTGGTTAAAGGGAACTTGGGTTTACCTGTTTGTTCTGCCTGGTCTGCAATTGCTTAGTGACTGCATTTCTTTTCTGCTGCTCAAATAATTTTTACATTTGCAAACTTAAAAATGCTCTCTGGGTACAAGCATATTACAGGTGAATGTGAGTTCTGACACTGGCATACGAACTCGCTTTTGTCTGTCTAGGCCAGTGTTCTGCCTCCAGTGCTGGGAAAAAGGCACAAGAAATATGACAGTGACTAGTTTCAGAAAACTTCCCCTGAAAGAAATGTCCTTTCTAATAACAGGTAATCAAAAATCCATGTCCAAGGACTTATTTCCACATTACATTTTTGAACTATGAAAGAAGACTTAGCAATGTAGTATTTGATGTTGTTGATGAAGTATTTGGATCTTTTTGTATCTAGCCATACTTTTGGTCCTGATTATTTCACCGGGTGCCCACAGAAGAAATAGATTGCAGTACTTGTGCCAGCAGTGACAGCACATGCTCGCCGTGCTATCCAGCCAACATTCTTCAACTCTGACCCGAGGACCACCTCTGGAGATAAGAGTTCCTTCTTATCAGTGAGTCTTGGTTTCTCTGCCAAGACTGTTAGCAAAAACCACATTCAGAGCCAGCAGTATAGTTTGTACAGCAGAGGCTTGTTCACCAGAAACTCTTCTGAGATCACCAGAGTGATTCATATAGACCACCAAAAACTAGTATTGGAGCACACTTACGTTCCCATTTCACCCCGGGCTTGAACCCTGAAGAACTGCTGAATTATCAGTTCTGTAACTCATTAGTTTCCTCAAGGCCTGGCACTTGCCTGTTTCCATCTGAACCGTATGTGTGCTAGCAGTATTGTGTATCAGTGGATGGTATTCCTGCTGTAAAGATGGAATCTTAGAACTGTTGAATATTTTCTAAAAATCAAACTTGTGAATTATTGTCACTACTGTCCCCTTGGCTGGGGCTATCAGAAGTATTCTTTCTATGGCTTATTATTTGCCCAAATCACTATTCTTTTTCTTCCTTCATAAATAGCTCATATGGTTATTATTGTTTTCTAATTGTCAAAGCCCACTACCTTATAATCAGAGGAGTGGCTGAGGGACAGATGCCATATGAATTTAGGTCCTGTGGAAAAGAAAAATAATGACAACTTATTCTGACTAATTCTGCAGACAGCTCTTTCTGTTACGTTCATGAAAAGATTAAAAATTAGTTGATAATTCCTAAATGAATCAGTCTGTACTTTCCGTTCATATTAGCTACCATTTTCCCAGGATGACCTTAAAACATTTTATAATTCTATTTCATGTATCTGTCTGAGTATTAAACGGTGCTCATGCATCATTTAACAGTCTTCAGCTGAGAAGGTCACTGTTTTGGCAGGGCTGGGTGTTGATGTGATGGAAAATTTTGGTTTTACATTATATCAATAACTCTACAAGATGTGATACTGAAACTTAGGGATCTAATCTTCCTGAAAATGATGAATGAGATCCAACTCTTGTTAATCTTTGAAAGAAAGTCTGACTTCTGTGGCATATGCAAGTGCTATTTAGTTGTTTGCAGAACAAGAAAATCAACATTTTTATCCCTAATCCAACATGTGTATTTATAAAATATACAGATTATTTTTATATTTTATTTTTAAAATTAGACGAAATAAGATTAGATTTTGAAATTGTAATAGAATAGTATGGAATATTTTTTTCCTAAAGCCTGCGTCTATAATCTCAGAACTCAGAGAAAGTAAATTCTTCCAATGTTAAATGTTTGGAGTAAAATTCTGACTCCCTTTTGCTACGGAAACCTAATGGTTCCTGGTTGTTTTTTGTTTGTTTGTTTTCCTGTTTTTCCCATATAGTTGCTTCATTAGAAGTCATGTAAGAGCTTCAGGTTTGTACTGCTCTATTTATCATCTGTCTGAATATTTTACAGAAAATGTATATCATGACTTGCTTTGGCAATTATCTTTGCTTCTGCATAAATTAATGTTTCATTGTACAGTAACTAGAGATTAGCTGGTCAAAATGGTGGACGAAGTGAATGGTGGAGAGTTTCTCCTTATGCCTCCAAGGAAAATCTATACACAGAAGTGCAAGGTAGAACCAGGTTTTGAAGCCGGTAGTTCATCATTTATCCTGTGTTCAGACCACCACGTCCATTTTGTTTGCAGATAGTGTTTCATTCAGCCTTACAGAAATCTAATCACTTTAGGATTTCCAGTGTCTAACTTCACAGTAACATTACTTACCATGCAGAAGTCTGGATATTTCAACAGTTAAGAGATAGGAAGAGAATTGGTGGAAGAGTGAATCAGAGGTCATAGTCTAGTTCACTGTCCAGCCAACCAGTGCTCATTCTGATAAATGAAAGCAGAATGCAAAGTTTAAGGAGAGCCAACAAAACCTTAGTAAATAATTAGACCTTGAATGTTTCAGGGAACCATGTTTTCTTGGCAACACTGGGCAGTAGTAATTTCTGAACAAACAAGATTGGAATTTATGTCTAAACGAGGCAATTCTGGAAGCGTGTTTGCCGTGCCACACAAAAACCATTTCCGATGCTCTCTGCCAAATGAATTTCCTTTGTGTGCTGGATGTGGGCAGAAGTGTGGTGCATTCATAAGAAAACGTGCCACAGGAGAAAGTTCAGTCTATTCCCCAGAAAAAGACAGGCCATGCTCTGAGCCGTCACTTGTGTCAATGAGTCCATGAATCCAAATGGCCAGGGGACATTTGTTTTTTAACCAGTTAGGAGTCCGCTCCAGTATTCAGGGGCTTTATGCCCCTAGACACTGTATGGGAACTGTTGAATCACGGCCTGATTGGTCACCTGAGGCAAGCACCGAGTCAGCCATAGGGGGCACAGGTGAAGGTGGTATACCTGTGTGATCAGAAGGGGTGGAGTCTGGCTCCACCTCTCCCAGACCCCATTTAAGGGCTGACCACCACTGGGGAAGGATCTCTTGTTGGAGATCCCTTCCCTGTAGCGTTATTGGTGAGCCTTTCTTTATTTACCAGTTGTCTGTTTACCACACAGATAAGCCAAGCAAAATATACCATCCACCTCATTATTTTCTGTGAATACTATTATTTTGGATTATTCACCCTGCACTTACCTAACCCCACACATGGTCCAACAGACTGTACTGCCTCTTAGATTATTTGTGTTAGTGTATGTGGCGGTGGGGACCTCAGTCCCCTCTTTTAAACCAAGCTGGGGAGAATTTTCCCCTGCAGCTCTCCGTAGGACATTCATGCTAACAGCCCTTGCAGCATCAGGCTGGGCTTGGGGTGGGCAGCTGGAACGGTCCTGGACAAAGGGACAGGAAGGGGAGCTGTATTTACACTCTCTGTATTTGCCATCCCAGGCAAATATCCCTCTTGCATGCTCAGTAGCCTTAAGGCCGTTTCCCCCAGTGCCATCGTAGCGTGGGTTCCCACTCCTTCTTCAGACAAGGAAAGAATACAACAATAGGTATAGATTAACACTGTTTCCTCTTTTTTTTTTTTTTTTTAAACAGCGTTGTTGCAACATTTGTTTTCTTCTTTGAGCTTCATGAACGTTGGGCACTCGAGCAAGAAGTGATTGCCATTGCCATTTTACCTTTCAGGACCTTTCAACTACACTCTCACATTAAAAGCTTGTTTGCTTTAAGAAAGCATTTGCCCTCATTAAGAAGGAATGTATGAAATCTGGTGTCAATAAGCTTAATTGGTGTGAAGGCTTGACTGGATTTGGGGAAGAGGTGGAGATATTACCTCCTGCTGTACTTTGTAAAGAAGCCTGTCAGGTTGGCCTTGGTGGAGTGAGCTCCTGAGCAGCAATCTAAGGTGTGTGAGTAAAACCCTTGGATGAGGGCTGAAAGTAAAAGTGCAATTAATTGTGGTCTTTTATTGGATCTAGTGGTAGTCAGCTCTGCTACACAGACTAGATTTAACACTGAAATGCACAGATGCTTTAGGTGGAGAAAGTGCAGCTGGTTGCTCTGGGTGGAAAAGTTTCTGTTGTGAAAGAGGGGAGTTTTCCTGGACCTGGGATAATTAGGGATTTCTAGGGAGGGGCTGGTCAGCTGAAGAGGAGAGTCATTGTTCTTGCTGGTATGGTTCAACCTTCCTAGGAAGACACTACAATGTGCATTTGATTAAGATGAAAACAGGCAGAACAAGTGGAAATAACAGTACATCTCAAAGAAATTTCCAGTGGGTAAGATCTGTTAGTTGGCTTCACATAGGGTATCTGGAATAAGTGATCTGCTATTTAGGGGTTAGGAAAAGGGGTATAAGTGTGCACTTCAGGGTGTAAGAAATTAAAGGGTAGCACAGCTGCTAAAAAATTAAAGTTGATGCATTTGCCTCTATAATTGCAATATGTTTGCCAGGACTCTGCAGTTGGATTAAACTCAAAGCATATGTTTTCTGACTTCAAGATTATCCTACACTGGGTGCTATCCATCAGTTCTGCTTTCCCCTCAGCCTAACAGCTGAAGTTCTGAAAAGCACCAGAATCATGCATCAAGTCATCCTTGTGCCTCTTTCAGTTCAGTCCTTAAGCTATCCCATCTTCTTTGTATGTCATTTTCTTTCCCTTCTTGATTTCTTCCTTTTTCCTCCTGAAGTCTTTATAAATAATAAATATATATAAAAATAATATATATTTATATAAATATATAAAAATATATATAAGTATATAAATACTCAAGAAAACAATCACAGTAGCTAGACTGCACATCTAGCAGCTCCAGGAAGGTTTGCTGTCATGCAGAAGGTTCAGATTGTGTGCTGTTAATTCCAGGTCTGCAAAGGCTCATTTTACTGCTTGGTGGTTGGATTAAGGCAGGATCCAGAACTGAGTGTTGAGTTAGACAACAATGCTAAGAACTGTAGAGCGAAGCTAGAAGGGGAGCAGGAGAGAGATTAGAAATCCAAGGAAATAATAATAAAGGAGCCCTGGGAACTACGAGGAAAACCTGAAGTGCTGGCCAGGTGAAGAACTCCCACAAGTTTTGTTGTCTGAGTAACTGTACTGACAAGGGTGGCCAGTGTTCAGTATCAAGCATTCTGTATCACTGATACAAATGATACCTGATTGGTCTGGGAGCTGAGTACACTGGAGACTGATTGCCAAGGCCAGGGTGTGGACTGCTGGATCTGTCTGCAGGAGGTGGAAAGAAACCAGAATGCAGCAAAAGACAGGGAGGAGCAGGCATGAGGATGGCCCAAAAAGGGGAATGGCAAAAGGGCTCTGCAAGAAACAGAGCAGAAAGGAAGACTGGAAATTGTGCATGATTAATCTATGTGCTGTTTTCTCTTTGTGTTGTGGTAACGTGACTTTATAAGCTGACTTTCACCAAGGAAATCTCTGGTTTGTATTATCAAACTTGTCTCCATATGGAAACAAGTTAGATCAAAGGTCAACTTTTTTATTCTTTTATGTGCATTTGTGTTATAGTGCATTATTTGATATCTCCCATAACTGTTTTCCTTTTCTTCATTATACGAGGTCTGATCCTAAAGTAATGCCTCTTATTTTATTCTGTTGGCACATGACACCAGTGGCGGATGTTGGTGATACAGCAGTAGATGCTGAACCTTCCCACCAATATTCTGTTACATCTTGTTGATGCATGACAGATGGCAGGAGAGGGACAGTCTGTCACAATGACATCTGACATTAAAGTGTGCATAAAGCAAAGAGGTGGAATTTAAATTCCACTGTGTGCAGAGAGCGGTGCCCATTGCCATTTATTGGTGCTTGCTGAACATTTATGGAGAACAAACAGTGGATGAGAGCACAGTGAAGAATGGGTGGTGCATTTTAGCAGTAATACCATCATAGCAGCTGTGAAACAATGGGTCATCTCCACTGGTGCGGATTTTTATGAGCATGACATACAGGAGCTCATTTACCACTGGAAAAAGTGTGTGGCTAATGGTGGTGACTATATTGGAAAATAGTGCTTTGTAGCCATGAATTTGCTGTATCAAACAGTGCTATTGTGTTCTTTTTATCTGTTGTGGTTTCCATGTAAATAAACAGGAGGCATTAATTTTGGAATGACCAATGTAAATCATTAATCCATCTTCTGGGAATTGCACGGTTCTAAGTTGCTGATTTTGCCAAAAATTATTTGTCACTATATCAGAAGAGCTGGACTGGCTACTAAGGGGAATTCTTCCTGATAAATATTCCTTATGGGTAGAGAGTGCCTGGGGAAATGAGAAAATTTCTGAGAACTGTGCAACTCGGAATTGTAAGAAGCACCTTGTACTTCCTGCTTTGTGAATACATTCTAAATCACGAAAACAAATTTTAATCCAGAAGTCATTTCTGAAATTTTTGATAGGGAAGGAAATTTGTAATGCACAGTATTATGGAGAAATTGATAGTTGAAAACAGGTACTGTACTCATTTTACAGCCTACCTGATGTATTTCTGATGTTTTGCTTGACTGTCATTTCTGAAACTGTCAAAAGAAAGGGGAAGACTTTTCTCACTTCTGTCAGTTTTTTCATCCATGTAATTACATGGCTTTCAAGGGATTTGCTCTTATTTTCTCCAACCAGGAAAGAAGAAATAGACCCATAATATGCCAATTCCGCTTCCTTCCTTCAGATCTCTTAGGTTAAGAAAGGTAATGGAAAAGTGCACTCAAACAAAAGAGTGAAAGTCATGTTCCATCTTTTAGGAGAAAATGAGTGGAGCTTCTCTGATAGGAGCTGTAATAAGAGATGCTTCATAGAGGATGGGTGGCAGAAGGTGGGACACTCACTCTGCCAGATTTTGATTTACATGTGAACACAATGGTAAGGCACCTGTTGAGAGCTGAAAGCTTTTCTAGAGATTTTGGTGCTAATTGTCACTTCGCAGCTGGAGGATTATGTGTAACCTGAGCATTTAGCACTGAAGTTCTTATAGCAGCCTTGACAAGTATTGAACAGAGAAGTTCCTCTATTTCCCTCACCCCCTGCAGCACAAAATGGTGTTTTGTAAAGTTTGTCTTGCTGAAATGCCTTTTCAAGAAAGAGGGCTACAGTCTGCAAGTAAAGTCACTGTGGATGCACAGAGGTTGTTTTCACTTCAAAGTAACTGTAATTCTATTAAATACTGCATAATGTGCCCAACTGAGTCAAATCTCTCATTCTCTTGCTATAGAATAGTCATGTATTTTTTGCATATTCTTAAAATACTTTCTGTTGCATGAATGTACTTAACCTAAATTAATCCTCTGTTTCTGGAATTAAATATATAGATAGTAGGACAGACAAGTCTGTTTTATGCCTGCATAAAGCTCCATTCACTTCACTGAGCCATAGTGGGATCAGTGCAATTAAATACAATGTGAATTCATTCTTTCTTGTCAGAGAATGACAGTTTAATGGAGAGTTACAGTACCAGCCTTTTATCAGTTACTTGCAGATAAGCAATAGAAAGCATCACTAAAATCATTGTATTTGGCTGACGTACAAATAGCTGTAAGTCATGGAATGGTACTCTTGAAACCTGCTTCTCCTTTGTTTAATCAGAAGTAACTGTGAAAATTTCTTGAAGTTCATGTTAAACAAAAAAGGGTCATATATGTTAAATCAATTCAGTATAAATCTATATTTTTAAATTTATGTTCTTACAAGTCAAAGAAAAAAGTTTGAGTTGCATGTATAACTCTCTCTCCTAGCTTGATCACCCTGCAATCTTTTTCAGGTTTTCAAACGGGAAAATATTCCGTAACATTTACTAATACTGAATTCTCTTATCTAGGTTCACATATAGTAAGGAAGAGGCAATTTCTGTTGAATGTTTTCTTCACAAATGTGCTGATGGAGAAAATGGTAAAACCTGACGATAGTGAAGGCAGAAGAAAACTTCTATGTGCTCCAGCTATAGCTTCTACAAAAGTAAGATTGAAAACCTTCATTGGAATTGGAAAAAAAAAAAAATGGAGAGCTTGTCTTGAATGTTGCATTGTAAGTGCCATAATTTCTAGAGCTGAGCAACATATTTCTTTTTGGTTTACACTATTCAACTGTGGAATTAATTATCTGTAATTGACACCCAGTAAGCTTTAAACAACTTCTTTGAAAATGCAGTGGTCTTACTGCTCCTGTCCTGTAATTTCTAGTAGATTACGTGCAGCTTGTGATACAAGTAGATTTACTTTCACTGTGCGTGTAAAATGGAGTGTTCTTTGTGAGACAGTGATGAATCAAGATGAAAAAAATCATACCACTAATACTAATTGGATTAACTTTTGTATTATTTTAACTTAGCAGTGTTGCTACTGAAGAAGATATGTACAAATGCAACACAGTAACTTGTATTAGAAGCTGATAATCGATAGGGCTGGAAATACTTTAAACTTTCCTATTTGTGAGCAATTGACTCATTTTGAAAAATAAGAATAAAAAAACAACAGAGTGGTGAAAGGAAATCTTGTTGTTGAAGAAATGTAAAAGTAACAGTTTTGGCAGGCCACTTTGGGTGATGTCATTCTACAGAATGTGCTACAGTCTGTTATTTTACAGCAGGAACTGATTCTCAAGGCAGGCAAAGTCCATGGGCACTTAGTGTTGCTCTCAACTTTAGCCAGACAAGATCTGTGCTTTTTTACACCTCGTTTGATGGTAATAAACCACGCACGCTGTCAAATATGGGACCCAGAGGCTTTTTTCATAAACATAAGTGTGTGTGTGTGCAAAAGATTTCAAACTATTCATTGTGTGTGTTTATCTCTTGGCTGAGGACGTGCTTGTTGCTGGTGTTCAATATTTGTTACCTTCTGGAGCTGGTTCTGGCAGGTAAGAACACAAGCAGCAATGTTACATTTGGGGAAGCAGAGTGTACCATTTTTTTTTTCTATATTGTCAGTTCATTGTGGGGTGACAATTCCTTACTGTTCCTCTCAAGAATCTTCCTAATATTTAATTAATAGGATGTCAGAATGGCTACACTTCAGTGTACGTTTGTTTCTTCATAAGTAAAAGCAGGTCTCAGCTCCTAACTATGTTACCTTGAGTGCAAGTCTTCAGCAAATTGCAAAGAGTTTTTTCTACTTAACGCTTTTAAATACAAAAAAGACCAAAACAACTAGGTTCTGTTGAAATTATCCAGGAGGGCATGTGAGTTAGGTGCTCTTTGGAAGGCTTAAGGATTTCCCAGTTTAAGAGCAAGTAAATGTAGCTCACCTGTGTGCTAAGGTAAAGACAGTATTTGTATTTGTTACATTCTGTGCAACTACCTTTAGTACAACATCTGCTGTGTCCAATTTATTTAGACTGCTAACCCTAATTGGTTAGTAATAGGTACTTTAAAATTGTAAGCAATACAGCTAATACCAAAGAGTTCTCAGGGCCTGATCGTGTCCTTCATTACACTGTAGAAAAGTTCTGGGTTGCTAGTGGAATAACATGTCTCTTGTGATAAATTAGACAGGCCTTGTGATTGTTGCATCTGAAAGAAAAAATGCTGCATGTGTTTCAGGTACATTATTTTCCCTTTGTATTTTAAGCCCACCGAGAAATACCATTGCAGTAATCTGAGTTAAATTACTGTTTTTAAGAATATAATAAAATAATGTTTAATTACTCAAGATCCTAAGGTCTTCTGTCTTCTCACTAAGTTTATTTCTCATTCTTGTGAAGTAGCATGAAAGTATTGCTTTGGAACTTAGTGTTGCAGGGAATTTGCTACATCCACCAAAGAAAATCTGTTTGAATAACATTAAGAATAGTCCATGACAGCTTAAGTTCTGTTAAGTTTTTGTTAATGGAATGAATATAGTTTTTCTAAGCTCAGTGAACATGTTTTTTACGTTAGATATTACTTAATATAATGGTGTCTGTCATTTCTGTTTGCCTGACTTATCCCATTGGAAGACTCTGTTGCTTAAAATAGTGTCAAAGATGAACTTGGGCTGAAGTTTTCTATGTTAACTTACCTATCCAATGTGATTTTTGATTTATTTATTAAGTTTAAGCCAAAACATCTCTGCCAGTTTTGGGAAGAAGGTTAAAATAGATATTTTTCAGTGCTACAAAATTAGAACATGTTTTTTCCTTTTGTATTTTTCTTTTCCAAAACATCTCTGCCAGTTTTGGGAAGAAGGTTAAAATAGATATTTTTCAGTGCTACAAAATTAGAACATGTTTTTTCCTTTTGTATTTTTCTTTTTGCTTGTGTTTTTAAGTTGTAGTGGTTCTTTGTTTTGGTGTAGAAAGCCAGTGTCTGCTTTTGTGTTGGTGATGCATCTTTTCCTACTCAGTGAATATCTACTGTCACTTGGCCAAGTTAGAAGACAATCCTATTGTTTAATACATGCCCAGTAGGGACTCCCTAGAGTTTATGGTTTGAAATCCACGTAAGTGTCTTGAAAGCTTCATAATACAGAAGTAATTTGGCAATAATGAAAGCTTCAGGCTTTATAAAACACAATGCAAAATTTTATCTGATTCTGTTTCAAGTAGTTATCAATGATCTTTGTTGGTACTACTAGCTGTGTAGTATTTGAAATCATTTTTGGTTGATAAGGGGCTAATCTCTGAAGAGAAAAGTCATTTCCATCAGGGTGAATTTCCACCATCATTATAGTCCTTGTTGGCTATTATAATCAAAATAGTAGTTTAGGGTGCTGTGCTTTATGTTGTCCAAATATGTACTCTTTTAGATGTAATTAATTTTAGCAGGCTTTAATTAACAGAATACAAATGCATCATTTACATTGTGACTGGACTTTTCTAATAAAAAAATATTTCCATGTGTATTTAAAATATAAAAGGCTTAGTACCTAACTGCAACGTATCAGCTACAGCAGTAGAATATTGGAGATTCCTGTTATTATTTCTCTTTTTTGTGTGTATGGTCATATATACAGCTGTGTTTGGATGTTTAAATACCTTCTTGAAATACATTCTACCTTCTGTAAATTATCTAAGTAGCAGCTGCTGTCTGCTGTGCAAGCCAGGCATTGTGGTGTAGAGTAAAATTCTTCCCATTTCTACGTGAGTTGTAATTTTTTTAGGCTCTACTGTAAATCATAGGGATGCCTGCTGAGTATGCTCTGGTGTTATGATTTTGGGGTTATTGCAGCACAGAAATAGGATTTTTTTTCCTTTAAAATCAAAGCTTTCAAAGTTCAACTGTAATGAGTTATTTATATGTGAACAACTGGTGGTCAGAAGAGGTGCTAGCACTGATTTGTTGGAAGAACCTAGCGATGCTTTCTAACAAAGCTAACACAGACTCAGTTAAATACACAGTGTCCTAATCCAATCTGATGGATGTAATAGGTTGTTGTACTAAAGGCAGGAAAGGAAATGCTCCTTTTTCTACAAGGAAAATGAGTCTACTGCCCTTAGAAATGTGAATAGTGTGGAAACGTCTGAGCAGAATTGGTGAATAAGGTAATTCATGTTTACTGTGGGGAGAAGATATGCACAGAGACTAATACATCAGTGGGACTGTGGTAAATCTGAATTACTCTTCTTCCTACGCGGAAATGTATCTGTGCTTTATAATATCATACAACTCATGTTCTTTCTCTAACCTGCAGAAGAAACTACAGGTTTTCCTCTTTTTGGAGGGCTTTTAATTTTATGATGCAATGTATTTCAGGGGTAGAGAGCATATCTTATTGCTTTTATGAGTCATTTAGCCCATTTTTGGATGCTTGACAGATAATGTGTTTGATTGCATCATGTGATATATCATGTCTGTAAGAAAACAAAATTTCAACTCAGTAACAAGGTCTTAAGTTTGATTTACTGTTTATTCTTTTGACAGCAGATGCTAGCCAGAATACAGATCATTTAAATTCTATGAACTGACTGAGCCAAAGGCAATAGAAAACCAAGTATCATCAGTGTGCATCTAATTGTTCATACAAAGTAACGCTGTCTAGATTTTCATCTTTCATGTTCCAGGAGTAAATACGGAGTACTGGATAGAAGACAATCTGGACAGATTTCAGCTGGAAGATGTTTATATTAACTAGATGTTCTATAGACTAAAGTGTCAATAGTTGTCATTTAGCAATAGTTCTGCTACAATCCGTATTTCCCAGTTGTTTAATGTAATTTACGAAACTGAAAGTTTACTGCATTTTTTTCCCCACCCCATGTAGTTTGTTCTTGTGTGGACTTTGGAAAGTTGTGGTTGTGGAAATACCACCAAATTAATTCCTAACAGAAATGAGCTGAGAACTAAAGAGATGTTCACTTTCTCACTTAAAAAAAAAAAGAGTATCTGTTTTATTTTTATACTCTGTTAATAACTTACTCTTTGAAGGGAGTTGAGTCTGATACTGAAAATGACCCATCACTACTGGGATGGCATTAGCCAAATCTGGAGGTACAATATTCAGTTTTAAAAGTAGAGGGGGGAGTACTGTATTCTTTTTCCTTTGGAGGAGCCTGTTGATATAGAAAATACATAGTTCTCTGGCATGTAATAAGTCAAGTAAATTTGTTCAGTTGTTGCTTGCCATACAATCAATGAATCAAACAATTTTCATGGGTGTACAGTGTGAGAATGCAAGGTATAAAATGCCTCTGCTTAAACCCTTGTGAAGGACATGATACAACATGTTTTGTCTCACTGTTGTAGCAGGGCTGCCACAGCTTAATCAATTTGAGTAAGTGCTTTGGAATTGAAGCGCAGTCATTAGTTTCATAGAGTAAAAGACAGTCCTTCTTTCTTTGGTATTTTTTAAGGGGAATAATGCTTCTGAGGACAAAAACAAGCAAGCAGGTTCATGCTAATCAACGCTACTATTCCTTCCAGAAGATGTTGCAATGACTGTCCTCCTCTAGGATCAGGAATACAAATGAATTATTGTAGCTTATCAGCTTGCTGTTTGTTGGCTGAGCCATGGGAATGAATGGGAACATACTTGAAGGCTGTCACAAAGCAGCCATTAAAAGGTAGGGTAATGACTTTCAGCAGCAGTTCTCCCTTAAAAAATGAAATATGAGAGCAAAGCATTGGAAACCTCCCTTCCAAAAGACCTGTAAAACAAAGGCATGTGGTATGTAAATATGGGTAGGGGAATGTTATTTTTTTGACCGTTTTTCAGACTGTGAAAACAAGGCAGAAAGAGAATGGGAGAAGCATCAGAAAGGAAACAATAGGCATAGCCATAAAAGCTCTGTTAGAAAGGGAGGGTTGAGAAGGAAGGAATACTTGGGAATGAGTGCTACCTAGAAAGAGGCTGGTAAACAGGAAACTACTACTGTTTTGATTCCTGCAGCATGTAGGATCATGACTTTATATGACCTTCACAAATGAGGAGAGATGCAGTATAAAACACTTGGCTCTGTCATCCATTTATTGTCTTGATTCATTCAGGTGTCTAAGAACCTGAAGTCTGCTAGTATAGTCAGGTCAGAAGGAAAAAATGGCAATTGGGAGATGTTTGAGGAGCTTAAAAAATGTCCAATAAGTACTGTGGCTAAACCTGGAGTTTTCATAAAGAGAAATGGAATAATGAGTAAAATTTTTGTGGAAAGGGACAAAAAATGCTTGTAATAGTGTCTGCATAGATGATGTAGTCCAGCTGTAATGCAGCATTGTGAAATGTTTGAATACATTTTGTGATAGGAAGAAGTTCTGAGAAATCTCAGATCTTTCCTGGTCTGTGTTCTGCTGAAGAGATAACTTTGTCAAGGTGTTAAGAAAGGAAAAGAACCTGAGTGAGATAAGACATTTATTTAGTTCTTCCCTTTGGAATCACTGGATTGCTGTTGAATAAGTTCTAGTAATGCAGTAATAAAGAACTGTCTTAACATATTAGATTCTATTCTATGTCATATCTCAGTTGAGTGAGTGGAGTGCCAACCAAGTCAAGCAATACTGCTGAATCTATTCAGTGAAAGGGTTTGTGCTACTAGGGTTTTAGTTCAGTCACCAATTTCAGCATACCTAAACACTAGGAAGGAAAAGTGGAAAACTATCTGATTGGGTCTGATCCAGTATATTGCAGCTTGAGAAATTCCACTTTTATGATCCAACTTTCTGGGGAATAAGTGTTCAATGTGGTTGCTCAGTTGTGTGTGAATTTGCAGAAGACAACCAGAAATGTCCTCAGGCAACTTCAGAATTTGCCACTGGATTTCAGTCATTTCTGGAAGAAAATTAGAGATTGTTGTGATGCAACCTGGAAATGACTTCTGTGTGGCTTTGACTTTTAGTACCTTATCATAATCCAGCTCGTGACACATGCAGATTTACAGAAATAGTAACACTGTTCGTGAAAATGAGGAATTGTGACAGTGATGCAAAAAACTAGGAGGGGTACAGTTCAGTTACATGCTGACCTTGTGGGAAAAAAATGGGACTATAAGAACTCTTAAAAATACAGCATGATGAGGAGCAAAGCATCATAAGTGTGCTGCCCTCTTCCAGCTCAGTGAACAGACAGCAATGAAACTGGAGAGAAAAAAAAAAAAAAAGCCAGACAAGACCAACTCACAGATTTGGGCATTAAAAGCTCAAGTAATGTTGGTCAAATGGAGGAATTTATTTGTATATGACTGGGTGTTTTTTAGTTTAGTGATTTTTCTACCTGATGATCTGTAGTGATTCGAAGGGCACAAGGCATAATAATGGCATTTAAACTGTTCCCTCTGAGAAAGTATTAAAGAAAATATCTGAATCTTATTTTAAAGCCTGGAGTTGTAGCTCTGAAAGTTCAAATACTTTCCATTCTAATTGAAAAACTCAGAAGTTTCCAAATTCCAGGTCAGTTCTTGGATCAATAGTAGGTTATCAGAAAGCTTGTTCCAAAGGTTTTATTTTTAGTTGTATAAGGCACAATAATAAGCTTACCAAAGTAATTATTCATTCCAGTAAGTATTATTGCTATTATCCAAAATGTTTTGCATGGTAAGGAAAAACGTTTTTAGTGTAATCTAGAAAGATCCAGAAAAGTGTCTTATTCAGTTCTTTATACTGAGTGTCAAAATTCCCTAGTCAGTACTGGCAACATTTTCCATATATCTGTGTACGCACTCAACCTGTTCTTTACTTTTCCTTTCTAACTGCATACATGTTTCTTGCTGCTATAACAGCTCTAGTCATGTAGACCATAGGTCATTGTGAGCTGCTAGGATAATGCTCTCCATATGTCAAGATGTTTGCAAAGAAACAGACTTAAAGCACTCTTTCGGTCTGAGTTTTCTGAAACTTTTCACATCAGCAGCACAGATGCTGGATTAATGGACAGGTCATTTTCAGTAATCATTTCACTCCAATCAATAATCATTTTCAATACAAAGTTTCTCAGAAAGAAAGCAAGAAGAAGTAGGTGTTTTCACTGAAGCTGTGATAGGGTTTACAATGTTTTAAGCAGGGCTGGTATTTGCTTTTTGCTAATAGTAGTCTCTTGATTTGTAGTTCCTACCAGGTCTTGGTCTCATATAGTTTCTGACCACATCTGTACAAAATGAGAGGACTAGCTGGCAAAGGAGCAGAAATTCTTTCAACAGTTCTTTGAATAAGGATCAGCTACTTTTAATTTACCATTGAGTAAATACATTTACACAGCATTACCACAGCACAGGTGATGTACCCTGAAGGTTCATAACCTAGTTTACCCTGCACTAACTTGCTCACATATCCGCATTTTAATTTTATGGTAGCCACTTTATTATGTGAATCAGCTGGAATTAGCATTAACAATACATTTATATCATATAAGGGAAACAAACCCTATTTTAAGAAAATTTTCACTGAGTTAAATACTCTTACGGTGAAACAGTTTTGTAACCTCCTCTGAGTGCTTAGCATTTCTAATTAAACAAGTTCTGCTTGCTCCATATTCTTCGTATTTCACAAATCGTTGTAGCAGGAAATGGTTAATAAAGCCAGGAGTGTGCCTAATAACTGGTGCGATAGAAAAGCAAATTGGTAGCTCAGTACTTTCTTTAAAACAGCTGTAAAGTTTTTACTTGGTAGCGGAAGTCAATTGATTTTTTCCTTTCTTCCTTACTTTGCTTTTGGTCTGTGGTCCGAGAGGTTGTGTGGGTTTTTTTGTTTGTTTTTTTCCCTCCCGCAGCTGTCTGCAAAAGAGCCAGGTCCAGCAGCTCACACCTGTGTAAGCACTGGAGGTAGAATGGCGTGAATAAGCCGAGCTTCTCAGCTACAATTGTTATACACGGAGGTGACTGAGGAGGGAGCTGCTACTGGGTAGGGTTTCCTTGCCATATAAACTAAAAATATTCTTAAAAATCTGGGTCCTGGATTTGTTACTAAATGACAGTGCTTTTATTAGACTTCTTCTAGAAAGCCATGTAGGGTTCTCACTATAGTGTCCAATTCAGTTATCAGCAGGATTCTGCTTCTGTTGTTAAAGGCTCTGTGTCACTTCTATATATTCATTTATTGCATCAGTGTGAGATCATCAACAGCTGTTGAACTTGAAATGAAAACAGAACTTTCCAGAATGTGCTTGTCTATCTATTATCACTGTAACTTTAAATTTCAGATGAATTCAAAGTAAGTGAAAATTGATGTTTTAATTTGAAATGATGGAATTATAATATGAAATTTTGTTGGAAACATACTTATCCTTCATTAACTGACTATGCTTTGTTGTTGACTCTACTTTTGCATAAGAAACTGATGGAATAGTAGACTTCACTTGGAAATGCCTCAAAGAAACAAAGCATTATCTATTTTCTCGTAGTCAGAGCCATAGAAAATCAGGTGCCACTGTCTGACTGTGGCAGAAAGCATATATTTATGTCCAGGTTTTCTGAGTATGACTTCAGAAAGAAAATGAAATGAGAACAGGGCGAGCATGTTGCAAATGAATGGCTTACGCATCTCAGTGTTGTGGCCATTTTCAGGCTCTATTTATTACTTGTTTTTGGAACTACAGAAGCAGAACTTGTCTCCTGCTTTTACGGTCCTCAGAATATTCTTTACCTGAGAGGTAGGTTTCTGGAGGCATGGAGCCCAAGAGACAGAACAACAGCCAGTGAAGTCTATCTCGTTAATAAGGACTACTCATTTTATTAATACACTGCTGGGAGGGAAATGCCAGGTATTGTACTTGTGTTTATTGAATACTTTTTCTGAGGTATCTGTAATGGGAGCAAACTCTAGTGGTAGAAAGTCCAAAAAAATGAATGAGGACTGAAAGCCTGACTGGAGAGGTGGTGATTTTTATCTAGAAGTTAACAGATGCACTCTAACATAGAAGCTGCTTTCAAAATACAGTCCATATGAAGAATGTAGAGTTTCTTTGGAAAATGTAGATGAAATAAATTCATGGAAAAATTAACCTTTAATGTGCTAGTTCTAACTGCATGTTTTTGTGTCAGTTGCTATGCATACAAACTCCACTGCATGCTCTTGGGGAGAAGTCTTAGTTCCTTCCTGTTTGAATGCACTGGAAGGAATAGCATTGAAGCAGGTAGTTTCTCAGAAAGGTGACTCTTACTAACTATATTTGAGCACCACCTTGGCCTCAGAATGAGAATTGCTCTTGGGGAGAATGAATGCTTTGACAAGGAGAATAACTGTTTTCTGGGATTAACGGAGTCTACTGCTGCTACTGCTGTTATCTGGCTTTTGTATTTTTGCTGGGAAAAGCTACTGTCCTGCTCTTTTTAATTCCGGTCAGCTAGACTTATTTGATTCTGTGTTGCAGTGGAGTCATGTTATTTATGGCTGGTGATTGTCAATAGAACGATTCATTAAGCTCCTAGATCAGTTGATTTTTGCCCATTATTTTCTTCTAACTGATTCTCATGTGTGCCTTTATTGCCATCTTAAAGATGTCATACATGACTACCCCAAACTGCTTATCTTTATTTTATCTTGTTTTTTACCACAGATATTATTTTTCACTGCCAATTTTGGTTGAAAGTTTCTTGATGCATGGGAGAAATTTTATTTGCAAAAACTTGTCTCAGTACAAAATAGTTTTAGATGGATGGGATGTAGCCCCGTTGAATAGGTCAGTGTACTCCTATGTAACATAAAGTTATTACTTTGTTGTAGTTTTCCTCATTGACACATAATTATCTTGTTATCTTGGTTTCAAGTAGCTAGAGTTTGTCCAGTGAACTGTGAGGGATAACTCTGAATATCTAATATTAACAAATTTAAGTGTATTTTCAGATGTGGTCATTAGGGGCTATTCCAGCTTAGCTCACTTGAGTGGGAAAATCTTCTGGTTTTGCACGACTTTGAGTTAGTTCTGTTCAGAAGTTACAGATCCAGTTTACCAATGTGTAGCACTATCATCAGACAAAAAGTTGTATGCTATGTCAAAACTAAAATTAAACCTAACTCAATCTACAAAACGTGATTCTGTACAAAAGTGTATCTGATGCAGTTTTGATGCCTTTAGTGTAGATATACATAAGTGTGCATCAGTCTAGTGTTGGTTCCAGTGACCAGTATTCATTCTGCATTTCTTTTCTCTGTTTAGATTTTTTAGTATGAAAGTGGCACTTGCAAAAGTCAAGGAAAAATCAAACACTACTTGGCTTTGGCAGGCATAATGTGGGCAGAGAGTATAAAATTCCACACACAGCTGTGCCAGTGTACTTCAGCCTTAGCTTACAACATTTCCTGCTGTTCCAGAACTGGCCTGTCCTGGAAGGGTTGCCAGCCATTACACTTCTGATGACGGTTTTGTGCTGTGTACAAATAGGGGCTAGAATGAAACCAGTGGACTAATTTTAGTTCATGATCATAAGTTTTGAATCCAGGTCTGCAGGAGTGAAAGATTAATGTATTATCTCACTGAAAATTTGAGCCTGTTCTCCAGCTGGACTTTCTTGACCACCTGCTAACTTGTTGATATGGCAAGAGATTGTTTGGGTCCAATTCTGACCTTATGTACCCTGGTGTAACTTAAGTGCTTTTGTAAAATCGGTTTCAATTGTCATCTTTAAATTTCAGCAAGGCCTAGACCTGTAGGCATTTTTATTATTTAATATAATACCATTGTACGTTTGTGTTGCTTGTGTCATTTTTTTTCTTTCCGGTTTCTCTGTTTCCTAAATCATTCTTTATCTACCAGACTTGTTTACCATGGTACCACCATAAAATAGCCTCCTGTGTTATGTCTGCATGCTCTTTTGCTCTATCAGTGATCTGAAATGCACCTGGAATTCTGCTCTCATCTTACTATTATTGTCTTCTCAATAAAGTTTATTGGCAATAATTTGCATGCAAGATAGCACATACTCTTACTCTTCAGGAAAGAAGAATATTGGCTGTATGAGATCCTGGAAATGGGGCTGTGATGTACCCACAGGCCAGCTACCTTATTCAAATCCTTTGAAGCTCTGAGTGATTCCTGAATGGAATCTCTCTGCTCCCAGGTTTGGGACTTGCTTAAAGCAATGTCAAACGTCTTGATGAGAGTGAGAGGCTAAAACCGCCTCCTGGGCAAGCCACTGACCTGGAATGGCTTCATTTCCTTGATCTGACATGGTTCTCCACTGCAATTTTGAACATATAATTCAATTGCTAAAAGCCCAAATCCCTTATCTGTATGCTGTCTAGAGATAACAGTACCTCCTTGCATCTTATTATCTGTAGAAGGAGGTGCTTGGCAAAACAAAGATTTTGTCTCAGGTGCACTCAGTCTCTGCATACCATAAGCCCTGATGTCTTATACAGTGTGTGTAGAGGCACTCAAATGGACTTTCAGAAGTTAATTACCTATTTTCTTGACTGTTTAGAGTCAAGAAGATAAAAAAACAAAATCAGCATGCTATTCTTCTCTACTCTAAAGGCTCCTTTAAAACTGTGCTAGTGGATTTTTTTATGCCTTTCTAAGATTTTCTTAGTTATAACTAATATTTGCTTATGTGGAATAGAATTATTTTATTTTAGTCATAATCTGGCACTACTATATTAGATTATATTTGCTAGGATGCATTCCCACATAAAGAATTATAAATGCTCATTTGTGACCCGAATAAAATTCAGGTACTTGTATTGTTTCCAAACTTGGGTGAGAAAAGGGCTTTAAAAAAAGCCCTAAGAGCTGAGTGCTGGAGTGCCATCTAGTGCTCCGTTAATCAAAACATTTTCTGCAGCCTCTACCTTTTTTTGTGCTCACGTTTACGCCTGTTCTCAAAGGGCTTACTTGGAAAAGCTTACTGCAAGTTCTAAAGATCATTAATTGACGATGATTGAGCCTTCTGCTGACTTGAAGTGCTGAGCAATGGCATGGAAGAGAAAGCTGAAACCATTTTCCCATGAGATTTACAAGATTTGACTGAATTTACAGCGAGATTATTGAGTTGCAAGGATATGTGTGTGTCATATATGTATTTATGAGAAGTCATGGTGAGTTAAACTTGAAGGATCTGATTCTTTACCTCATAATGGTGATTGAAAATTAAGATCATGATATACTGATGAAAAAACATTGTGAATAAAAGAATAAAACTACCGTGCTTCAGTTAAAACAACCTAGGAGTTTGGGAGCTAATACAAATCTGAGGAATCTCTTGAGCCTTTAGTAAGATCTGAACTTTCAAGATCTGCAACTTGTGTTGGTGGTTTTGTCCATGAGCTCCTTAGAAAGAAATCATTGAATTGGGAAAATTTAAACAAACAAAAAAACCCACCCACCCAACTTTATAGGAAAAAAAATAAGACTTTAAGAGCGTCTCATAGATTTATGTTAGTTTAGCAGTTGCTCAAGTTATTATGCACTGATTAATATTTTAATTTCATTTATTTTGTGGATAAAATAATGAGCTGGATATGATTTAATAGTATGGGATGAGTACCAGGACTTAGATAGTCACAGAGGTGTTGGTTCTGACCTGCAATATCAGGGTGTGATGTCACTGTGACAATACTAATTTCATTTAACTTTGAACATTTTTTCAGTTAATGCTGTTGTAGGTGGTGATGGAATTTTATAAAGCCTTATAGATATGACTATTCCTTTACTGTGGAGTCAATTTCTTTCTCTTAGGAAGAAATTTAAAATGGAAGAAAAATACAAAAGTTTCTTTATCATCTCTTCAATGTACTGTATTTCTCTTTTTTTGTATGAAAGCTCTGATTTTAAAAATGCTATTCCAAATTGCTTTTCTCACAGTTATTCGGAGAGGGGTATCTGAATTGCAGATGGAATGTTTCGCTCTGGTCTGACACTGCATGTTTCTGTTTGTTGACTTTTTATCTGGGCTGCTCACGCTCTAAATTTTTCTCCCCTTCTCTATCCCTAAGAAGTGGCTCTGAAAAACAAACTTAAACCCTTCCTTGTGAGAAGTGGCCACTGGCCCACTGAAGTGGAGTCTCCTCTACCTCATCCTGGCAAGCAGAATGTTTTTCAGACTGAGAAGTTCCCCACTTGTGCCAAATAACCCCTGTGGGATTTCTAAGACCCTAATGGCTTTTGAAAAAAAATTAGCATGTAAACCATTAAAGCGCTGGCTCTGGAACTGTTTCCCGAGTAGACCTGTATGGAAGCAAACAGCAAATCTTGTCTTTTGACAGTCTTCAAACTTTTTCTTTAATCTTTTGTTCTTTTTAACACTTTCTGTTATAGCATCTCCAGGTGTCATAAAAGCACTAGTGAATTAAGCACTTGGCTGCATACTCTAATCCCACTTTGCATTACCTTACTGAGTGTTTGCAAGTGAATGACTTTTTTCACTAATACAAAATAAGAATTAAAGCACTTGGATGATAATTTATTTTGCATGGATCTGTTATACAAGAGCTAGCAGAGTAGGAACACAGCTCTAGGTTGAGTCCTGAAATGCTACCACAGTCAGTTACTATACTGAAAGCAATGCTCTATTCCTCAGGTGTGGAATTGGGCTTCATACTCAGATATCATGATGAAATTTCAAAATTAATTGGCATAGTATTAGATAATTCTTATGGAGTTGTTTTGTCTTAAGATCCCACTATGAAAGCTCTCACATAATTCAAATGGAAGAATTTATTTTGCAGTGATGAACTAATCACAAGAGTTCTCTAACACCCTATCCCCAGTGAGCAGCTGGAATTCCTCATCTGTGCAAGTCACCTGTGTCACAGAATAACCTTTGGATACATGGACAGAATTTTATTTGGAAACTAATTCATTTGGAACAAGTTGCTGAAAGTTATGAAAACCAAGGTGTCTGAGGCACTGTCCTCATCATAACAAGGGAAGTGAAATAAGGAGGGTTTTGGACTACTGCTGAATCGATTTGGCTAGTAGTTGGTATCAACAGAACTAAAGACTTCAATTTTTTTAACATTAAAGAGATTGTCTTCAGGGCTGCACTCTATTACAGCATAGCTGTGATGGCATAGCTAAGGAGTAATAATGTAAGTCTAATGAAAGCTGGGATGGAGCTCTATGAAGTCTTTTCTTTAGGCTGAGTAGACAGAGATCTTGACAGCTGACAGTTGGAGAAGGACCTTACAGGTGCAAGTGTATTAAATGTGGTCTTTGAGCTGTATCAGGCCAGTATGAGAACGCAAACTTTTGGGGAAGAAGAGTGCAGTGAAGGAGTTGCACCAGGTGAATGCCAAGGGCATTGTGAATGCCTGGCTCCTGCAGCTCCCATTTGCAGCTCAAGTCAGGCATGGGATGTTTATGGAACATGTTGTGACAGTGCTCTCCATGACATGTAAAAGACAAATTATTCTGTGAGTAGATTTGTGATTATTTGGGGCGAGGGAGACAAATAATCTTATCAGAGCTAAGCGAAAGGTGTATCAAGATTCCTTTACTTCATAGTATTCAGCTCTGAAGAAACATGAATTGCAGTGGGCAGCTCAGCACACCTAAGTGCTCCATGCTGGCAGTGTTATATTCAGCAATGCTTTTTTTCATGTGCTGTCTGGTGGCACTTCTCAGTTGCAAATGAATAATGAGCTGTGGCAAACTTTCCTGTGCAAATGACTGTTTAGCGGAAAGTGAGGTTCACAGAACTACAGAGCCTAAGATCAGAGCTACACATGACTTTGACCTTGCTGAAACTGGAAGATCAGTCTGCCTCAACTGCTCAAAGTCCCACTTTTACATGTGAAACTGAGCATTTAACCACAGTTAGCTTGCAGATCTGTTTTTTTATTTTTATTTATTTATTTATTTATTTTAAAGAGACTTGTTTTATATTGTTACAGCATTCATTTCGAGACAGAATTACTGAATAGAATGCTCTTGCTTATAGGAAACAGAAATCCCCTCTGAGGTTGTCTTGAAACTGAATTCATATAATAAATTCTATCTTTTTGAGAATATCCCACTTCTCTTTCATGCCTTAATCTTTGCCCAAATGCAAGATTTCTTAATTAAAAATCTCTTTCTTAATTTTCATGATGGGAAGTACCATAATGGTGTTATTTTCTGAGTTCAGTTGCTGTGCCAGAAGATTTTAATGAGACACAAGGAAACTGTGGGCTCTGAATTACACGGGTTCTCTCCAGTGAAAATTATATTGAAATTTGCTTTTGATTTAATGTTATTCTTTTGCAGAAGAAAAAGAACTGATTTTTTTCCCCCTGCCTCTGGTAAACTACACTGTGCTAAAGAAGTTGTGTTCCTATGGGGAAATACCTTCTACTTTACTCTTAAGGTGACACATTATCACTACTCACTAGAACGGAAGCGTCTGTGGATTTTAAGAGAGGGGGCATCAAAGTGTGACTAATTTCTAATAGAGAAGGATTTTGAGAGCAGCTAAACTTAGACTAGGCACTGCCTTGCTTAGTTTTGATGGATTAATAGAGAGACGAAGGGTCTAGAAAGGAAATTGTATCTCACACAGATTGTTCAATGCTAAAAAATCCCCAAGCGCTTCATGCCAGCTGTTGAACACTCACCAGATCTACACAGTTATTAACTACAAGAATATTGTAACTGGGAAAATAGTTGCCTAACTTGAAACACTGCAAGGCTTTACATTTATAATCCTGCTCTTGGAAAAAGTGCTTCTGTTTATTCAGCTTCTGAGTTTTCCCACTTGAGAGTGTGCACCTTATTTCAAAATTGTGCTAATAATGATGGAAGTGAAAAGATGGCAGAGAATGCCATTGAGTCACAATGATTATATATGAATAGTCAAATGATAACTCCTTTAATGACGTAGCATTCTTAGAGCCATGGTGGCACATTTGCTGACTGCTGAATTGGGGCAGAAACTGGAGGGCACTGCTTTGATAAAGAAGAGATGAGAACAAGATGAAAGCTACTCTGGGGAAGGATTTAAGTGAAAATCAATGGCAGATAGCTGGTGCTAGGTTCTGGCAGTCAGCCCTTTTTTAATGAAGATTAAAGTATGGGGATTCTCCTGTATTTTTGACTGCTTAGTTCTAGAGAGAACTTACAGGAACACGTCTTTGCAAGAATGATCAAAATGAGTGAATTGGCAGCAGTGAAGTGGTACCATGTTATATGAAAAAAGAAGAAATAATGAATGACTTATTTAGCTTGTCCTCTTCTGAACTTCTGCAGGTCGAAAGGTTCTTTTATGCATGTCTTTTTTTCTTTTCTTTTTTTTTTTTAAGTTGTGTGCACAGCTTCTTTATTTTCTTGAACTGAAGAGGAGGGTTAGATGGCGAAATAATCAGATACCATGCTGAGAGTATTCCCTAATTGCACTTGACTGTAGGATCCCTGCAGCTGCAGATGTTACCAAGTGTGGTATTGTCTAGTTGCTCCAAATAGTGTTTTTTCACTGCTAGTACAGTTTGCTTTGGCTTGTTGATGAGTAGATATCTGTGGAAAGCTACAGTGCCCAGCCAAAGGCCTATTTTTGTCCCAAATCAATATAGCTTTGCAAGTGCAAGTCCAGGATCAACAGAGATTCATGGAAACTTTTGCTATATGCCTAGCACTGAGGGCTTTGTACTCTCCACAAAATGTTTTGTCTTTCTAATTTGTGCGCTCAGAGTAAAGCACAAACCAGTTAAGGGGGAAGCAGGAGGGAGTATTAAATCTTTGCAGTATTTCTGGAAGAAATGAGACGTTCTGGCACCTATAGTATAATCCTTATTGAACTTTTCCCCGCTTTAGCTCAAGCACAGGTGTGCAGTCAGCACACAGCTGCTACCAGATGGCTTTACATTTTCGGAGTTGTTTAAGGAAGAATCTAGAATAACTTTGGAAGAAAATGCATTCTTGTAAGAATCTTATAAGAAAATCATTTAAGAAAATAAATTCATAACGACAACAAAAAGATCTTATGCTGTGATTGCAACTTTTTCTATTTTTAGTATACAATTGTCTTAAAATAAATCTGAAAACTAACCCCAGCAGGGAAAGTTAGACATACATAAATAAACTGTCATGCCCTGTATAATGTGTATCTATTGGGATAAAGCTGGAAAAAACAACCTAGACATCCCATGGTCTTTCTCTAATTGTTGGCTGATAAAACATGTTGTTCCATCCAGTCAGATGCAAGGCCCAAATCCCAGTTTGCAAAGCATCTTCCAAGCCACACTGCCTGTTTGTAGATGAGAATGGCACAGACTGGTACTGGAGCCTCTACCTTATTAAACTGTCCTCCTGTTGACATGAAAATTAATTACTTTAGCTTACGCCTGAGATCTTTGTTTTATCTGGTGAAGAGCAAATGCCTAGGGAAAAATATTGCAATATTATTTTAGGGATATTTTTCCCCAACATTCTTCCGAGAATTTGTAGTTTCTAAACAGCTTCAGACAGATGGTATCTATGCATATTAAAGCCTGCTCAATTTCCCTTTTGTGAACTTCTCTGGTCTTCTCTCAAATGTATAAAAATAAATTCAATCACCCCAGATTAAGTTGGCCTGTAAACTTACAAACCTGTGTCACAACGTACAGGATTCTATACCATGTTAATATAGTATGAGAGAAATAACATAGATTATGACAAAGCCAAAGGAGACCATGAGGTTGACTCAACCATGAAGTGGCTGATGCAGTTCTGTATGAATAAATGCAGGTGGGGAAAACTGTAATACTGCCTCTAAACAAATAGGCTTAAACGTGATCATTACCACTGAAAAGTAAGATTCTGGGGCTGTGCAAATACTTCAGTGGAAATCTGTGTGTTGCAGTGTGGCAACAGTGGGGAGTAGATCAAGTATTGTGAATTGCTAGTATATATGATCAGAAATTATACTGCATAATTTTTTTTTAATGCTGGATCATCAGTGTTCCTCAGTTGAATGTTTTGTCATGCCATCTGTTTAGTTGCGTAGTCTGAAATGGCTTTGTCTAAGCAGGCCATGTTTGTCTTAGTTGGATGGTTTTGCAGGAACACATTTCTAAACTTCTTATATTCTTTGTCAAAAATGGTTTTGTGGTTTGTAACGTTAGTGAGAAATAGAGACAGAACCAAAATTACTGTGTGTCGCCTGAGATACTTTTTATTTTCCATTCTTGCTTGTTGTTGTCTATTTTTATTGTTGTTGGCTTCTTGGTTTGCTTTCTTTAAATTTCAAATTGACTTGAAATGGATAAACTTTGCAAAGTGACTTTTTGTGTTATTTTGTTTGTTTCTTCTTCTTGTTGCTCTTCTTGTTTCTCGCAGAGGGTAAAGTCCTGTTTCTGCAAGTATGCAGCTACCAGTAACTTCAGTTTGTGCCACGTCTGGAGTGTGCCAGCAGCCATCTAGAACTGACTGCTTTCTGAAACCTATCTTTGGGAGCGGACTGCCTTCCTACTAATGATACCCAAATTAAAAGGGAACATCTTTCACCTTTCTATTTCTGTTCTAACAACCCTTCTAAACCCTTGTCAACGGTTTGTGGGACAGTTTGACCCAGTACCGTGACAATTGAGGCAGGGGACCCATGTCCACACCCCGGGGAAGGGGAAGGGGGGAAAGGAAAAAAGAAGGGAGATGGGAACAAAACAGTGGCAACGATCTGAGGAGGAAAGCTAATTTACTAAATAAGATATCAGAAAGCAAAATAACACAATATAATACAATATAATTGGAATTGAGGCTAATGAATCAAATAAAATGAGCAAGAGAGAGAGAGTGTCCGATAAACCGAAGGCCTTATGCTAACGCTGAAGGCGGACGGCTGCAACAAACACCCACTGCCGAGCTCGATCCTGAAGGGAAGAGAGTGTCCCGTGACCGCAGACAGTTTTTATCTTTCCCTCTGAGCGTAAATACGTAAAATGCAAATCATCACAAAGTCCTCTGGGGAATGTAGTAGTTCTTCTCTTCTGAGACAGGTACACCCAGAACTACCGATGATCCATGGAGCTGGAGCATTAACTCTATCTCCCAATACACCACATGATGTTATGATGTGGAATATCAATAATACAACAAAAATCATAAAACCATAACAACCCTCTGTATCTGAGGGGAAAGCATCATGTCTTCAGTTGGAAAATTAAGAAACAATCTAAATTTTAATACAAGGCAATCGTCTTCTAGGCAAGTCTGTAGAGTATCAAAAAAACTTACTAATTTTTATTATTTTCACACAATGGAATGCATTAAATTACTTCTCATAACTCTGAAATTGTTGTTATTCATCTGTTACTGGAGATCAGTGGGAACATTATGTTTCCTGGTGCCCAGCATTCGGGGCTTTCATGGAAAGAGGGCAAATGCTTTCATTTTTCCAATTTCTAAAGATTTTTTGGACACAAAAGCTGGCAGAAATTGTCTTTTCTCTTCATAGGAGTATTTGATTTGGCATGGAATGCTCTGGCTGGAATGGGTTTGCATTAGAAGCGTTCCTTCGAAGAGATATAAACATGTGATTTATTAATCACTGGTATTTTATTTAGGAGATAAACTTCTGCCTTTCCTCCTTCATGTGGACTATGTTTGCTTATTGTCACTGTTGAGATTGGAATTAATATGATTAAATGTAGAATTAGTTCATGCTTGGGTAGATCCTGAAGCAAGACTGATTCATATATTAACAGTAACTGGTATTTCAGTAGTTGCAATAATTTGGAAGCGAATCCTCCTCAATTATAAAGAGATTTTAGCTAACTCCTGGAATCCTGGTGATGCAGAATAGTGAGGATGAGAATCCAGTGCCTGATTAGCTGATGCTAATTTATCACAGCTTTTGGCTCATGCCTGTTTTTAACAGACCCAATTAGTGCTGTGCTTCATGATGGGAACGGATGTCTGTGGTTTTCTTTTTAATCATAGAGGCTTATTCTCCTGCATGATTGTATCTGCTGAATATTTAGTACCTGGGAAAGAGATCCCTTTCTAACATACTGAAGGTTGATATTTATTTGAGATTTTTCTGTTTTCTGAGTCAGTCTGTAAAAGTCAGAAAGCTTCCAAACCAGAAAGTTTGGGTTTTGTCTTCATGCAACCCATAGCTCTCGTACCTTAGTGATAATGAATATTTGGTTAAAGTTCTGCCTCATCCTCCTTGTGCCATATGAAACAGCCCTGGCAGTGGGGAGGGGAACTTCTGGTGCCCTGTAGCCAACCGTAGTCCTTCTGTGTAGGACCAGGGTCTACAAACCAAGAAAGATGTTTCCTAGTGGCTGTTCTTAGCTTATCTTTTTTAGGAAATTGACCTTGCTGTCCAAAAGCCTTCTTACTAGTTTCACAATTGCATTGGAGGTAACCGACTATCCTGTGGACCAACATTTTCTTGAGCACATCTGTAGGGAAACTACTGAATCACAGCCTGAGCCACTGATTGATCACCTGAGGTGAGCAGTGAGTCAGCCATGGGGCACAGGTGAAGGTACTGATACCTGTGTGATTGGAGGGGGGTGGAGCCTGGCTCCACCTCCCCCCAAGCCCCATTTAAGGGCTGGCTTCCACCCGGGAAGGATCTCTTCGTGGAGATCCCTCCCGTGTGGAGTCTTGCGAGCCTTCGTCATCCGAGGTGAGCCTTTGTTCTTTATACTATTTCATTGTACCATCGCATATATACCATCTGTGTGAGATCCATTCAAATATACCATCTCTCACTACCTCGCTGAGAGGACTTTCTTTTGAGATCCTTAATCCTACAACATCTTGGTGCGTTTTTCTTCAGCTGTTGTATTTACGTTCTTTTGGATTAATAACAAATAGGGAGCAAATTGTAATGGCTTTATGTTGCACCGGGGAGATTCAGGTTGGATATTATGAAAAATTTATTCTCAGAGCGATAATGTATTGAATCAGGCTGCTCAGGGAGGTTGTGGAGTCACCATCCCTGGAGGTACTGAAGAAAAGGGTTGATGTGGAACTGAGTGGTGTGGTTAGTGAGCATATGGAGATGAGTTGGCAGCTGGACTAAGAGATCTTAGTGGTGTTTTTCAAAATGAATGACTCTATGCTTCTATCTCCTGGCATCTGTGCTTAGTGCCCAAGACTGGCATAGATCTGGTTTTGAGTCGGATTTTCTCAAAGCTCACAAAGAAGACACAATAGGGTGTTTACATTTAAATGGTCACTATTCTGGAAAATGTTTCAATTTTTTCTGATCTTTACTGCTTATTTTGGAGTATTAACTTCTTTACATTTATAGAACTTGTCACTGTTTCCTTTCAGTCACTATAATGAAGTTGGAACCTTTTTTTAATAGATAAATTAGAAAAATCCAAGAGCTTCTATCCAAGGCCAGAGCAGCAGTTGTGATAAAAAAAAATTGTGCTTTTCTGATTGTATTTCCATTCTTGTATTGCCACATGGCACTTTTCTCTGCTGTACTTTGATATACTTTTGCTGTTGAGGCAAAAAAACAAGTGCTCAAAAAGTCTTGTTCTTACCCAACTTCATTTTGATATCTTCTATTGTGACATCCTTTTATGATCTGAAACTATTCCCCAATGTGGGATCCACTGACTGTGGAAATAACACTTCTATAACACATGTTATTATTAAAAAAACCCACTGACTTGAGATAATGGAAGTGACTTGTATGTGTAATGTTTTTACTTACTGGCAGAGGAGTGCTGCGGACTCTGGCCTAAGAAAACTATTGACCTGGACATTCACTGACCAGTTTTCCTGAGGATTCTGAGCAGGGTCTTTCATGACATTTTGGGTGTACCTCAAATTCTTGCCAAACCCTTTGGAACAGTTCAAAAGAGCGTTGATTGTACGCAGTCCTCTGCATTAGGAGGTGCCAAAAGTATGAAGGTCTTTTTTAATATTTTCCACAGTGTCATAGAGCTATTAATGTAAATTACAAAAAGATTTTTGATAATCAAGGCAAGGTTAAAAAAAAGGAAAATGTGGTGTAAGCCGTATAAATCACTTGAATAAGCCACGTACAATAAATCCAGTGTTGGTGAAGCTAAGTTCCTCTATCTGGCATCAGAGTTTGCTCTCCACAATAAACATTTACTTGCCGCAGTTGGCAGTTGGGGCTCATCACAGACTTTTTTCACCCTGTTCACACCCTTGTGATCTGCAGCTATGCAGCACACTGATTTTGGCATTATTTAAAAGCAAAAAATAAAATTGACAAACAATAGGGAATTTGCTGCAGAAACAGTTAAATATTTGACCCTGTTTACTGCCAGCTTAGATAAAAATCAGATTTATTTCCTTCTGAAGAAAAATTCTTCAACACTTTGTATGTGCACTGACACTTGTAGGTTTATTGCAGCCCATTGGAATAAAGGATTTCACATGTGTTGCAGTGGAGGGAACGTTTTAACCATTTGCTTCTGTTTGCCATCTGTTTTCTTTACCAACTCAGTACTCGTGTGAATTTCACAGCTGCAGATGGTATTTCCTAGGCCAGAAAGAACACAGGCATTTCTGCCTCCTTCCATATGGCCAAATTAGTTACAGTAGAGAGCTGCAAGGTGTTTGCTCCCACCCTAGGTGCTCCTGTAATGAGTGAATAGGAGTCAGCACTCATCCTTCCTCGAGCAGAGGTTGGGGTGGCTGGCAATGGGGAGTCTTGCATGGTAGCAGGTTGCAACTAGGCAGCAACTGAAATGTCTAATTCTTGTGCAACTGGGAGGAAAGCCTTTTGTGTTTACCTTCTGTAAAAGTCTTTACCAATGAATGTATACCTATATTTCGTGGCATTTAAGCAGCTGATTTGGGACCTTCCTAATACAAATACTTAAATTAAGAACAAAGGGCTTTGTTGTACACATTCCAGTAGATAGGAATCACAGTGCAGCTTCTACTTTGTTTTGTTCTTTGAATGCTTACCACTGTGTGGGTTCATTAGAGATCTGAAATCTGTCACTTGGGAAAATATCACCTTAAAGACATGGTGCACGTGAGAATGAATGGGAAAGAAACAACAGCCTTTGACCTTGAGATAGCCATGGTTGAATTTGCTGGCTATATTGGCATTCGTGGGACTCTCTTCTGCATTGCTGCTTATTCCAGACCAAGATTCTGAGTGATGATACCTAAAAACATAGGCAGCCCTTAGTGTGTCCAGCTGCTTGGCAGAGAAAAATAGAGGCTCAGTCTGCTTGTAGAAAGCTAAAGGTAACTAAATTTGTTTTCCTTTTCACTAGTTTCTGTTTCCTCACTCATACTAAGCTTATCTCATAACTTCAGAAGTTATCCACTAAAGCCATATAGATTGTTTTCAGTTTCTCTCTCTCTTCCTCATTCCAGCATCAAAACCAAGGAACTCTGGCTGCATAGCCCTGGTGTGTGTAATTATAACTTTTAAAATATCCTAATTCATAATGAAGGAGAAAATATGGAATTCCTAAGCTCACATCTATGCAGATATACTTTGTTCTGAGCTGTACCTGCAAAATGTCCTTAGGAAAGCTTAAAAGAAGATAAATTTAAGCACTGTTGTAGGATAAATGAGTTATCCTTTCATGAGCTAGAGATCTTTTCCATCTGTTTTCAGTTCTTTGCACACGATCCCATGCCATAATCTGAGGAACAGAATAAGCTTGGTGTTAAAACTGTATCCTGCACTGTGCTGTTTCTTGACAAATGCCACTACCCTGTGAAACTGGTTGAAGGATCTTGGCAGTGAATCAAAACCGATTTTAGTTCTCATGGAAGAAGCCCAGTGTATCAGATGTGACTGATTAACGACATTACAAAACATCAGGTGAGGCACAGATGCTTGAGAGCCTTTTTTCAGAAAAGTGCTCACAAATCTGACAAAAGATGGCAGTTCCAGGACTGTCCAGACTCTTGGAAGTACAAAACTGGGTTATGAGAGCAATCTCCATGTGACTTTGGATTGAAGTACTGTGAGTCTGGCATGTGATTGCACGTAGACCCATCCAGGCAGGCCCCAGTCTATGGGTCATGCTTAACAGCGGCCCTGAATCCAGACTAGAGTGCTGTGTGCACCATCTAGATGAGGAAAATCCCTGCAGCCCTATTCTTCTGGGTGATGAGACCAACTCAATTAAAACTAGCTGTTGTGGATCCAAGGGTCCTACAGACAGAGCTTTATTCATGACTTAAACCTCAAGAAAGTAAGATTACAGCAACTCCAGCTTGAGATAGTAGCAATCTGAGTTGAGAGACAATCTTTTACATAATGTCTTGTTTGTCATTCTAGCTGTGTCATAGCATACAGATTTACTATTGCTGTCGAAATGATATTCACATGCCATTTACTTCTGTTTTGTCTTGTGTATGCTATAGTACCGGTGCTGACTTGTGATGATTGTTTTTGTTTATGGTTTTAATACTCATTATAACTGCTCTCAAAATACTGTGAGACCAAGTGCTGTTTAACGTTCACATACACCACAGAGCTGGGTTGCTTATGGTTTGTATCTGTATTGCTCTAACTGGAGCTGCTTTTGCTTTCGGTGGTGTCAGTGAACTGTTGGATGCAGATGCAGGTTGGTGTTGAATTTTCCAATTAATTGTCTAGTTTCACAGCCACCTCTCCATCTGGCTCAGCGGGCAGTCTCTGTTCAACAGGGGCCCATGGCGTGAGTACCAGTGTTTGACAGGCCAAAGTGAGATGTATTGGCAGGGCTGTACTGGAATTGAGGAGTATTTACAGATGAGGAACGAGTAGATTGACATTACTGTGTACAGTGAAAATTGCCCTTTGGCTGTCTGGCTTTATCTAGTTCATCATCTGCGTGTGCTAAGGCTGGTATAGGCTGGCTAGGTGGTGGCAGGAGGACAAGGGCTGGGACTGGCAGCCAGGAGCATTAATGATTGTAATCTCCTTGCACTGACTCATTCAATGACCTTGGGTTAATCACTTGCCCTCCTCTTTCAGTCAGCTGCAGCTGTGAAAATGGGCAAAAGCAATACTTCATCAGCTTCCAGATGCTGAATCTGAACTGAGTTTTCTTGGGGAAGCAGCTCACACAGTGCATTCATTTCCATCATAAGTTAAAAGAAAAATGGACAAAGATGGGTGGCTAACTTGTTGGTAATTTGTTAGGGAGTTGTCTCCATCTGACTGTGGGACTGACATTATTGCAGAGTGTTTACTTATAAAAAAATATATCTTAAACATTGAGTCTATTTTACTAAATATAACGTTCTGAAAAAAGACTCGTGAGGTGCTTTTCATTTAAACCTTTCCCAAAAAGAGAATTATGTAGAGCAAAAAGTCATAAAACACTTCCATTTGACAGCTACATGTATGTTCCTGTGTTTGAACTGCAGTATATCCTTGTATGAAAGCTTATGAATTTTATTTATAGATATTTGAAATTAGTTACTCATGTGCCATGGGGGACAATGAATACTGAACACTTCAAACCAATGTACAAATTGTCTGAAGTGTTAAGGAAGGCTGTTTCGTGTTGGTTCCGAAGTATTTTTTGAATAATTGTGGTTTGGAAAACCAAGTGCACATTGAGTTTGTTGCTGTTTTAACTGTGGGTTTGATTATCAAATGAGAGCACATAAATTGGCACGTGGACTCCAGCATTTAAGTGATTAAATAGTCCCTTCAGAAAGCTTTGATGTAAGATGAAGACAACTTGCACATAGGTCTAGAAGTTGGAGAACGCACTGGGAAGAAGAAACTGAAAAATTGTATTAAAGACAAAGTAATCAGCATTCTGAATAAGCTGACCAGAAATCCTGCCTTTTTGTTAATGAAGTTCCAATCAAATTTTGCCTTCAATGGGCATCCTAAAAGCATAGCCTATATTATTTTGGCTTGGTCTTGTTGACGCTTTTGACTGGCTGTATTTGAGTAAGGACCGCAAAACAATCTACAAACATTTCCCCTTCAGAAAATGTTGTCTCTGAAGTTGTATATGGTGTTGCATGGTGTTGTGGTTTCTCACAGAGATTTTTTTACATGGTACGTAATTGTTGTTAACAGTCACATGATATCCATCCAGTTGGTAAGAGTGCAAGTCAGGGCTATCCCCCCAGGCAGCCTTCATTTAAACACTCTTCTTTGTGCCAAATTTCCAGGCATTTTTCTCTTCTAATGAATGCATGTGTTTTAGAAGGGAGACCTTTGTGGCCCTCTGCTCCCCTTCCCCCCAGTTCTGCACCACTTTCAGGGCTGTGTATAGCACAGGGTTTTTACTCAAATGTTGCTCTGAAGAGTTTCAGAAAACCTGTCAAAATGATTAAGAGTCTGAAATTCTATATTACGGTAATGTTTTTAAAGCATTTTATTCAACAGACAATATAACATGAAATATAACAAAAAAAATCAAATACCTGGCTCTTACATAACCCTGCTTGAGGAGCTGCTGTCACTTTATTGAAAGCAAATATTTTGAGAAGTGTGTCTAGCTCTGCAATGTGAGGAAAAAGTTTGAAATAGTCTGTGCTGGTGTCAAATCATTTTTTAATAAACTGAGAACATTTATAGTTTTCTGTTTCTGTTATAAGGGTTTCTTGGGCAGATCTGACTGTAAACTCACGCAGTTCATTTAAATAAGACTTCAGGACCATCTGGGATTTTGAAGTTTGGGGTTTTAAAATATTCTGTTCCTTGCTGTGATGAGCAAGAAACTTCTTTGGAAATGTTTCATATTGGCTAAGCTGGCAGGACCATCCAGCCCTTAAAGGGAAACTGATCCATTTACTGGTTTTGCTCAAGTGGGGAGAAAAAACACAGAACTAGTAAAATAACAAAAGAAAACCCTACCAGAGTATTTAGTGACACAGAGTAAGAAAGACTGTTAATAAATAAGTTCTGAATAAAATGTACAAGAGATTAACTAAGATGATTTTTATAAACCCATTTGTAATTTGTTGATTTGAATTTTTATAGTTTGATTTGATGTTAGAGCTAAAAATGTTGGACCCCTAAGAATCACTGTGGTGAGCTTGGCAATCCTGTAGCTGTTTCTATATACTTTAACTCATGATCCACTAGAGATAAAAGACTTCAGTTTGTCTTGTTTGGTTGTTAGAAAAAAAATTCATGCTGTTCTGATGGAAGTTTTATACCTGGCCTTTCTGTGTGTCCTTTTCTCTTACTGTAAACTGTACCTTGGCAAATAGAGATGGAGGAGTTCTGAAGGCATTTTGTCCACCTGTTCTGAGCAGGTGGGACCAAGATACACCTGGTTTCCTTCCAGTGCTCTCAGCTCACCTGTTGTTGAAAGCCCTAATGATGCTGTTTCAGCCTTCTATCAGCAATGTACTTAATTAATCTGGAACCACTAGATACCTTCCTACAAGTCTAATCTGAATATTTTGTGATGAAAAATCGGTCATCTTTCTTCTCATCCTACTCACCTAGGACTCATCCTGTTTGCAGCAGACTCGTGATTGTCTGCAGGCAGTTAGCATATGCCCCTCCACCCCTGTCTCTAGACAACATCATATCACATATTCTCTCTTAGCTTATTTCAAGGGAATGAAGTTTCTGTATGTTTTGTGGGAAAGAGAGTTTCAATAAAGGAAAGATGTGTGAAGAAGTGATCTTACCAAAAGGGACATACATAGAATTCAAATGTTTGACATTCTGAGGTGTCATCTTGCCAACTAGTTGGCTCATCATTACCAGCTGGTCAGCAGGTATAAACGTTTTTCCTGCTGCCTCTTGGCCAGCCAAATGGGAAAGAAGTCTGGGTGGGAACTGGAGAGCATAGGAGATTTGAGTGGAGAAGGAAGAGAAGGCCATGATGGAGCAAGGACTTAGAGGAAGAAAATGCTGAGGTCACTGTGGTGGAGGGAATAGAATGAAAGGAAAAAATAATTGTTTTGTTCCTTTTGTTTATGGAACTGTTGATGTTGAGATTTGTCTTGAGCAAGTGTGAGAGTCTGATATGCATCCTGAGACATAAAATTACTGAATTTTCCTTATGGTCATTCCACAGTCTGACCTAGTCTGTAACTATTCCACAATAGGATGTAAATTTGTTTGAACTGGGCGTTAACATTCACAAGGTTTTTTCCATGGCCTTTCATGCTGGAATGAGATGAAGGAGATCTGTAAATCAGGGTTATCAGTCCGTATCTTCTATCAGAAGAGGGAAAATAGTTGAATATCCTGCGGAAGTATTGTCTGAATTAAAAATCACCACAGTCTAACAAAACTACTGAGATCTCAAACTGTGGTCTCACATGAGACAACATGCCAAATTCGATATTTCAGCATGTATGCAATTTGTACTTTTGTGTCTGTTGGAAAAATGTGCTGTTCTGTAGAGGAAAAAGTCAGACTTGTAACATGAACCTATTTCGGTTAGCTCAAAGTCATCTAAGAGAACAGCAGAGAAGCGTTCATATGAAGAGAAGACTTACTGCCTGCAGTTACAGTGATTTTGTGCATCATCTGTGATTTCCATTGTGCTTTGTTTTGATAGAATTTCCTTGTAAACAACCGTAGCCTACAAACAGTTTCAGTTCAGCTAGCATGATTTAGCACTCGGATTGCCAGAATGTCAAGAGCTCTAAGTGTTGTCATGCTGTTAGGACATTTTGTCTGTACTATCTTATAATGATGCCCTTGAAAGTTATCATTTAATTCATCCTTTGTGCAGCAGGGATAACAGGAGTTGATGGAATTGCATTAAATACACATGGGAAAACTTGATGTGCAGAGATTTTTTCCCCACTCAAAAGCTGTGCTAGTTTTTATCTCATTTTTATTTCACAATTCTACTTGTTTCTGAAGAAGATGTTCCGAAACTCACTGAAATAAAAACTAACATCATTGGCAATGTCCAATTCTCTTTAGATGTTTCTACAGCTGGCACTATTCTGGATCTGTCTTTGAGTAGATTGGATCCAAAGAGAAGAGTGTTCATGAATAGGTTGGTGAAAACTCTTAAAGGCTGGGAAATATAATAGCATCTGGAAGAAGAAACATGAGTCAATTCTGAGTTGTGCATAGATGATCTTCAAACAAAGTTTCAACAAAAACTTATGGGAAGATTTTTCAGTAAAGTCATCAACATGGCTTCATGGCAACAATGAGCCCTGGGTTTGTGCTGAAGCAGGTTGGCAGTGGAAGGGTGGAAAAAATGTTAGGAAGCTTAGATCTTGTTAAATGGCAAATTGAATTGTGCTGCCTGCCTGTAATAGCAGACATACCTGCTGGAAAAAGTTCCATGAATTGCTCCACAATCAGGAATCAGAAGGTCAAAGATTTACTTCTAAAGAAAAAAAAATTCTAACAAATGACTGTGTAAGAACCCCCCAGCTGAATGAAATAGGTGAATACCTGTAGATTTCACTCTCATGCTAGCACAACTCTTTGCACTGGTGAGTTTACGTATTTATAAATAAGTAATGAATCTGCCAAAAAGTTATTCACATTTTTTTCCACAGGCAAAGAAGGAATGTGCAAAGTGCATTTTTAAATTGTTTTGGCAAACAATCCTGAGAAACTTAACCATGAGGAACAGTGACAGGCTGAGGTCAGGAATGAGGTTTCATTTTTCTGAGTTTTCCATTTAAACCACTAAACCATAGCCCTGAAAAAAGCTAATAAGTAACATGTTAGACTTCTGCATCCTGGATTATAGGAGACACAGTGAAAGTCCATATAGGAAAGAGGGACAGGTGGAACAAGCAGATTAAATCATTTGGTGTATTAATAGATGAATGAAAATAACTAATTCTGTGAACTGTTGGAGAGCTCTGGCCATGCTGAAAAACTGTATACCTGCCCATGTAAGGGAGCATTTGCACAATTACTAGTGTCTGGCCATAGAGCTTAAATATTTAATCTGGGAATCTGCACAATTAGGCATCTTTCACACTATTTTAACTAAGAGGGATACTTAAATATCTGTCCTGCTCTGTGCTCGCTGTGTATGAGATGGATGGTCAGAGCATGGGGATGACATGGTCTGCACAACCAACAGCACAAATGAAGTAATTCAGGAGCTTGTGATCTTCTGGGAAGATTGGGTACAGGTATCTCATGCTGCACTGAGAGCCTCTGTAGTTCAGTGTTAATCATGGATGCTCTTGCTGTCTTGTTCCATTCCTTTTTTAATTTTAATTTTTTATTTGTTTATCAGTTCATACAGACTAGATGCTGGCATAGACAAACTTTGAGTTTGACCCTTTAAAGCTGTCCTTTTATTCCTTCGCTTTCTGTCTTTCTATGCTTGCCAACCAATTTATTGTGGCTATGAACGACTATTTAGGCAGCATTATATTTTGAATTTGAAAAGGTATTTAAGTGCTAGTATGTAATTGGTCTGAGATTTTGGCAGTCATTTGTTACAGTGTTTCCTTCACATATGTGCACTCCCTCCAGTAGAGGTCTAGCCTAACATTTTTCAGTTTTTTCTACTCTGAAATTTGCATTTCTAATAGCCATCCAATCTTAGTAAAACTAAATGACAGTAGTAATACTGATGAGTAATGATGAGTATATTTAAAAAAAAAAAA
>VXAB01014256.1:0-37299 GCA_013399175.1 Odontophorus gujanensis | reverse complement strand
TTTTCTTTTTTTTACTCTGAAAAATTTATTTTTAAAAGCCACATCCAATCTTTAAAAAAAAAAAACAGTAGTGTAATTCTGGTGTGTAATGATGAGTATATTTAAAAAAAAAAAATCTGTAGAAGAGAACAGAAACAGAATAAAAATGCAAGGCTTTCATTCTCATAAGGAGTGCTGCTCATTAAGAGCCATGTTAAGGTGTTTGTTTACCTTATTGTAAATGAAAGGGCATCACGTGATCCAAATGTGGGAAGTGAGGGAATGCAAGAAGCTGAATTCAGATAAATGCTGACATAAAGTATATGAGAAAAGGTATCACAGAGAATCAGAGTGCTGTAAAATCAAGACTCCTGGAACTCTTAGTCTTTATTTTCTCACCCAGATCAGATGCCAGCTCCAGGTTCTGAGTGTGTTGGTTGCTTGAGGAGGTGTGACCCTCACTTTGACTCTGCAGCTGGGTAATTCCACTAACTGCACCAGGTTTGCTACTGGTTAGTAGTCATTTCCATCTAATCTGCACTGGAAACAGGGGAGGGGTGGACTCAGAGGCAGCAGTTTTGATGCAACCTCTCCTGTTGAGCATTCTTATTTATAGAGTCTATGAAAATGTCAATCACGTTCTGGTCCCCTGAAAAGAAAAACTAACTAATGTGACAGAAAAGGATAGTTACTATTCTTTCAAACTCCTCCTGGGAAGCAAAATGAAACTCACACCCCGTAAGTCCAAGTGTTAAGAGTTTGAACCAAGAGGAAAAACACAGTGTCTTCAGCATGCTGTATCTTTCCAGCAACTCACATTTTTCTGCTACTTTTCCATTAAGAAATGTCTGCACTATAAAGTTCTGTCTCTGATCGTTTGGAAATATTTTAATGCTGTTAAAATTGGAGGTTTCTGTTAACAGGCTGTGCTTCCCTCCTGCTTTGGTGTCCTTGCACCTGTTTTGCCTTTGGCACTAGGCACTGGATAATGAGGTTACCTCATGGGCTATCTGGTGGCTCCGAGCTCCCTTGCAGTCCAGCAGGATGCCTCTCCTCCCGTACTAGGTTTTTTTTTGGTGGGTACAATGGAGAGATGATGTGTAAGAAATTTTTTCTTTAGTATCATAGAGGCTTACAATGCTTTGTAATGTTTTGACGTGAGATTTTTCTATGATGAATTGAAGGAGAGATGTCTTTCAGTAAGAAAAATGCTCATGTCTTGGTTTTGACGTGGCACAAAATTTCCATGGTAAAGAGCTCCACATCTCATCACTTTTCCTACCAATAGAAAACCACATTCTTCGAGGTGGTTCAGTTTTGAGATGCAATCAGTCAGAGTTGGTTCTGTGGCAGCTGATGGAACTAGCCTAACAACTGACATATCACCTTCATTCCTTTCTTAGCAGGAGGGGAAAATGCAAACTCTGCCTTGTTTTAAGCCACGAATGGGTATCAGTGTCCTTCGCTGCAATGCTTCTTATTTCATTTGTATGTTGCAAAGATTTAAAACAAAAGCAAAAACACCTCAAGTACCATTTCCTGATAGTATGTTTGCAGATTTTAGTGAGTATGGGAATAATCATTCAGTAGTTTAAAACATTTTTTTATTGCGGGATCGTGTCTTACATTTTCCGTTGAATCTCTTATTATTTCACAATCTTCACTGCATGCACTTAGAAATATGGAGAACAATGTTTACATCATGAAAAAAACACGTGTCTCTGTGTACACAGCACACGGCTGCTAAGTAAAATAAAATACTGAAATTATGGTAGCACAGAAATGTTCTAGCAATGCTTTCTTGAGAGTAACATCTATGATGTGGTGGCTGCCTCAGTGCTCATACACTGCTATAGCAAGTCCTCCCAGCTTTCTGCTGTGCTCTTAGGAGACATTTCTTTGTTGGCTTTGGGTGTGAGAATATCGTTTGTGCCTAAAGATTTTAAATACAGTTCCTGGAAATATGGGTTGTAAGAAAGGATGTTGGAAGTAAGCAAAATGAAATTAACTCTGAGGCTGGTTATTTCCATGTTTCCTCAGGCAGGATCAACCTGTTACCTGTAGCGCTGTCCCAGAGGGGTATTTCCCATCCTAGTATGACCACAGCTCAGAAATCATTGGTAGAGGAAAGAAGCAGCTGGGGTTGTGCCACCGAGTACTGCACAGGGTATTTCCACCTGGGTTTTGGTGGCTACTGCTGCCTGTGATTGATGGTCACTCGGCACATTCACTGTGCTTTTTAATTCTTCATCAGCCTCTCCTAGGTGGCTACACCTGAGGTATGTTAGGAAGCATCTGAAAAGACCTACAAAGTAAACTCTGTTATGCTTTTGAAGGACTGACTAAAACTTGCTCCAACATTAAGAAAAAAAAAAATTGACTGCAGCTAAATGACTTCCTTTCATGCAAATCAGATTGTCTGCCTGGTTTACTTTAGCATGGGCAGTGTCCAAGCTGTCCATAGCATATGGGCTAGTGCTTATTCAAGTCAAGATTTCCCCCTTTTTGTAGGCATGGGTGTGCAACAGGCTTTGCTAGCTGACATGAAGATACTTGGAAGAAAACAAAACAATAGAAGAGAGAAAACTTTATGCCAAGAGAGGTGGAAAGGTCTTGTGGATGGAGGAGTTCCTTTCTGTTGAAGTGAATATCAGAAAGCTTCTTGATAAAATATCTCATTGACCTCATGAAGGATTCATTTTTAGACTGATCTTCATCTTGAATTCATTGCACGCTTCAACAGTGTGACTGAAAGCAGAACTGGCCTTTATATTTCATAATAGGAATGTATTCTTCTTTTCAAATAAAAGAGTATTTTTTAAAAAAAGGTTCTGCAACTTACCTGATCAAGTTGGGAAGAAAATAAGTTTATGCAAGGTTTTGCAGTTGTTCGTCTGTTTCAAGATTCTCCTTTCCAGTGCATCAAACAGACCTTTGATTCTTCTGGGCAAGATTTTGAGTTAAGATTTTATGTAACTCTATAGTAAAAATTACTGAAGTTCTTAGAATTTGGTGGAAAATGTAGGGGAAATTAGATCCATATGCTAGACCCCGAGGCAGACCTATATCCCCTCAGTTACCTTAAGCTCCTGAATTTCATAAACCACTTTTTTTTCTTTTGTGTTAAAATTAAGACCATATTTAAGTTAGATAAGGTCACATGTTATTTCACCCCCAAGTGAAGATGTCAGAACTGAAATGATTTACAGTGGAAATAGACTTGTAGTAAGAGAAATAGCTGTTTATTTTTGCAGAAGAGTGGTGACATAGGGCAGTTGATTATACAGACATGTAATATGAAAATGTGTATGTACATGGAGAGATAACAGCATCAAAGCACTCTGGGTTGATGCTTTATTCTGGATGGGCTCCCTCACCTTTGAGGGTTTCATTTCATTATAACACATTTATAATTATCATTATACACTTATTAATATCCTTTACTGAGAAAAGGATGTCATTATCTAGGTCAATCAAATTGAAGAAGTGCTTAAGGGATACTGTGACTCTAATACTATAACTCTACCCCTAAGCTCCGGCAGGATTCCTGCCCACTCTACAGCCTGAAAAGGAAAGGCCACTGTTGGTGTAAGAAGAGAATTCATGCAAATAATTGCACATAATACCAGTAAAAAATTATAATAGGGGGTTCTCATAGAGCGGAGTGGAAGAATGCTCCTTTTAATCAACATTAAGGAAGATGTTTTTATATTTTGGACATGGTTACTTTGTGAAGGCAGGAATGAGCTATGTTGTTCTTACTTTTGCTTAGGTTTCCCAGACACTCAAGTGGTGACTCAGTCTAGGCTGGATGTCTGGGAATCTGGAATGTGCTCCCTGTGCACACTGTTAACCTCTACAGCCTATGTACAATGAGCCCGATGTTGTGGGGTCGTGTCAGCCCTCTTCCATATGGGGGTAGGAGGAAACCGTGCACTTGTTAGTGAGGTTGATGTATTCTGGAGCTCAGATCCTGCACGTGTGCGTATTATCTTCTAGGGAAAAAGAAATAAAGCTATCCTGACAATCTGTATAAAGCACAAGTAAGAATGTCATCAGCTGGGAGTTAGAATCATTTTTATGTCTGACTCAGTAAATTTCAACAGTGCATTTCAGTCTCCCGTGTTTTTTTTTCCTTCCTATCTTTAGACTGGTTACAGTATGGGATCTATAGGGAAGCTCTGTTTCTTACTATAGACACAATACTTCCTCAAGGAGAGAGGGAAGAAGCTCTTGATCTCTGTTTGGTCCTCTGGGAAGTTTTGTACTGTAAATACGAATAATAAAAAGAATCAGGTGATGACACTTTTGCATTGAATTTTTTTGAAGACATGAAGGTGAAATCATCTGTATTGCATTTCTCACTGCTGTACTATCCAAACACTCAACTTTCCATGCACTGTCAGCTGACTACTTGAATAGCACTCTGTGTTGTGGAAAAACTCCTGCTTTGTCCACCAATCTGAAATATTGCTTTGGAAAGCTGTTGGTGGGACACTCTTTTCATGAGCTACCACTAATCCTAAAGTATTTCTTAAGCATTTACTTTCTTCAAAAGGAAAAAATCATTCCTTAATTTGAATGCTACAGCATTCAATTGTGTTTAATTCACAGGAAACAGTAAGACCATGAAGTTTTTCCACAGATAAAGAGTTGAGTAGAAGTTAACAGTCCTGTGTCACTGACAAAAAAGCCTAATGCTTGTTTGTGAGATTTGCCCAGGTTTTGATTCCTTTTCTTTTTTCTCTTGACTTCTCACTACATTTCCTTCATTGAATGTCATCCATTTCACTTCTTGCTGTGCCTTCCCTCATTCTTCTCTTCTTACCCCCTTTTTGACTAGCCTTGTATTTACAGAACAGCTGTTGTCATGCTGCATGAGTCTTCCAATGTAGTACCCATGTGGTATGTTAGCATACAGGCTTCTGTGTAAGTGCCTTGGCCAGGAGTTCCCATGTCTTCTACCATAACACCTCATTAGCAATAGAAGTCATAATTCTTCAAGCTCATTTAAATTTCAGGTGAAATTAAGCCCCATTCCCTAAAACAACATTGTTTTCAACTGAATTCTATTGATCTGGCAGCCTCAGCATTTTCAAACTGCTGCTGGTCTCGTTTTCTTAAAGATGTGTCAGCAGCTGTGCCAAGCCAGTTTCTCTTGTACTTAGTACCTACCAACCACAGTCTCAGCATTTTCTTGATAATTCCTTCTACCAGGGAATCACAGAATGGTTTGTGTTAGAAGGGACCTCAGTGACCACTAGTTACCATCCAGCCTGGCTCTGGACACTTTGAGGGGTGGATGTGTCACCTACACTATTTGCATTCATGATTTTTTTTACAAATTCGAACTCACAGATAATTTTAATTGCTTTTAGATGCACTGCTGCAGTTAGAGGACACAGCAACGACAACGTATGCTTCAAAAGTTTAGGAGTTCAGGTTTGCTTATGGATAGAAGTCAGCCCTTCAATTTAACTTCTAAAATATTGTACTCGTTATACAGATAAGAGTTCAAATGACACTTGCTGTGATGATTTCTTGACTGTTTTTGTTTCACTGAAAAATGCAAACAAAAGAAAATATAGAGTAATGGTCTCACAAAGTGATAGGGTTCTTTTCAATATAGAATATTTTATCATGAATTATCTTTTTTAGAAAATAATCCACTTGCATTTACTGTTGGAAAGACGGTGCAGAAAAAAGTATGGGGCTGGTCCTTTAGTTTATCTCCCCAGATTGAGCTATCTTTTCAGTTCTAGTAATCACATGGACAGTCACTGAGCGTGATAAAGAGGAATTTTGATTGAAAAAGTCTGAGCCATAGAATGCTCTGTTAGCTACACCTGTGCAATGCCTGGAGTAGCCAAGTTCTTTCCCGTAATTTCAAAATAACTGTGAAACATATAAATTCCTAGCCTTGACCTTTTTGTGCATTCCATACAATTTTGGCATAAGAACAGAGTTGCCTGAAGCCCAGACTTGTGCTGCAGTGTGACAGATCACGGATGGGAGAACGATGCAAATGTTCTGTGCACTTGCACAGTTATATTCATTTCTTCAGGGACCATAAACAGGAGGTTGTATGTTTTAATATGCAACTTAACTTTTTCCCGTAAGCATGTAACTTCAAGGCCATTTGTCTCAGATGGTTATTCATGTCTCTGAACATGTGTAGTTGGACTGCATCTTGTTAATATTGGCCCTCTTGTTTAAAGTCTGGAACTTCCTCACTGACGTCTTGAACAGAGGTGCGGTATGTAGGGTGTACCAGAAGCATGGAATGTCATTCCTGCATCCGGGCTCTTGGCAATTAAGAGACACTTCTTGTTCATATAAATTGGAAGTGGCAATAGTTGAACCTTTATGCTATCAGAATTTTAAGTTATTTTTTGAGCTGCATGGAATTATAGAGGTTTAAGACAGTTACAGTGATATATGGATCAACTCCATTTAAAAGCATTGACTCAGAATGTTTGGCAGATAAAATGCTAATGCTCAAACCACTTACACTGAAGAGGCTAGCAACTCTGAAATCGAAATATTGAAGAGTAAGCTGTAACAAGGTGCTTCAGATCTCTTTTTCTTGAAGGAAGTAGCAAAGATATTTATGAAAATGTGCTGCACCAGTGATAGAGATAAGATATTAAAATTTGATTTAAAGGATGTAACTTGAGACTTAGACCTTTTTAAAAAAGAATTAAGTGATGAGGTGGATTTTTCTATATTTAAAACACTGTAAGGATTGCTGATTTATGAACTATAGGTACTTAAAGAGTTCTGAGGTACTTAACAAATTCTTTGCCTTTCTTATTCATGGCCAGTCAGGGTTTGAATGCCTCTCATGTCCCTGAACTTCTAAGAAGGGGATGTGGGAGCAAAATCCTTTACAGTGTAAGAGCAGAGCAAATCCAAGACCACCTCATAAGGTTGAATATGTGTAAGTCTTTGGAGCCAGATGACATGCATCCCAGGGCTCTGCAGAAATTGTCTGCTCTCCATCATATTTGAAAAATCATGGCTGCCAGGCAAAGTCCCCAGTAACTGGGAAAAGGGAAACATAAATCCCATATTCGAGCAAGGGAGAAAGAAAGGCCTGGGAAACTACAGGTGGATGAGCTCTGTTCCTGGGGAGATCATGGAGTGGATCCTCCTGGAAGATATGTTAAGGCATATAGAAGATGTGGAGGTGATCTGAGAGAGACAGCACAACTTCACCAAGGGTAGATTGTGCCTGACCAATCTGGTGGCCTTCTATGATGGTGTGATGGCATCAGTGGAACAAACAATGGCAGCTGATGTCATCTACCTGGAATTGTGCAAGGCCTTTGACATGGTCCTGTACCACATCCTTTCCTCTAAATTGGAGAGATGTGGATTTCAAGGCTGGTCTATTATTTAGATAAAGAATTGGTTGGATGATCATAGCCAGAGGGTTGTTATTGTTTCTGTGTCCAGGTGGAGGCTGGTAACAACTGGTGTTCCACAGGGATCCATCTTGTGAACAGTGCACTTCACCATCTTGATGACATAGATAATGGGATTGAGTGCACCCTCACCAGGTTTGCTGGTGACACCAAGCTGAATTGTGCAGTTGATACAACAGAAGGGAGGGAAGCCATCCAAAGGGACCTGAACACGCTCAAAACGTGGGGCACGAGAAGATCTAATGAGTTTCAACAAGACCAAGAGCAAGAGGCTGCACTTGAGTCAGGGCAATCCCGGATATAGTACAGACTGGGTGATGAACTCCTTGAGAGCAGTCTTGCAGAGAAGGACTTGGAGATTATGGTGGACAAAAAACTGGACATGAATCAGCAGTGTGCACTTGCAGCCCAGGAGGTCAACAGCACCTCGGGCTGCATCAACAGAGGGGTGGCAGCAGGGAGAGGGAGGGGACTGTCCCCCTCTGCTCTGCCCTCATGAGGCCCCATCTGCAGTACTGCATCCTGGTCTGGGGTCCCCAGCACTGAAAAGATGTGAAGCTGTTGGAGCAGGTCCAGAGCAGGGCCCTGAGGATGCTCAGAGGGCTGGAACACCTCTCCTGTGAGGAAAGGCTGAGGGAGCTGGGGGTGTTCAGAGTGGAGAAGAGAAAGCTACAAGGGGACCTCATTGCTGCCTTCTGGTACTTGAAGAGAGCTTACAGGCAGGAGGGGGACTGACTTTTAAATGATCTGATAGTGTTAGGACAAGAGGGAATGGCTTTAAACAGAAGGAGGGTATATTTAGGTTAGGTTGTTTTACTCAGAGGGTAGTGAGGCACTGGAACATGCTGCCCAGACAGGTTGTGGATGCCCTATCCCTGGAGACTTTCAAAGCACAGTTGGGTGGGATCCTGGACAGCTTGATCTAGTGGTTTGCAACTCTGCCTGTGGCAAAGGGGTTGGAACTAGATGGTTTGAAGGTCCCCTCCAACTAAAGCCATTCTATGAATAATTCTGCTACCTGTATAGGTGTGCATGTAAGCATTTCTTCAATTACTGAACAAAGCAAAAACTCCCTTTTATCACTTTCCTGTGCAGATCCCTGTCATAGTCCTTCCACTGTTCTGCTGGGGCGCTCAATAATGTGGTAAGAAGCTGATGTCAAGATTAGCTTCATCAGTGATGAGATGGGAAGAAAGCAATGACTGTATAAGAACAGTTTTGGGAGCAAGTTAGGATGGAAAAATCAGGAATGGTTACAGTAAAGATATGCATTTCTAAGTAATAGATCTACATAGTTTATCCTTAGGTAGCTGTATGTCTGTAGTATAGCAGGGCACCATTTTTTTTGTTAACATGTAAATACATGAAATATGCATACAATGAGTAAGTCTTTTGTGATGAGAGGAAAACTTGACTGCATTTCTTGATCAGATTTCTGACTGGAGAGCTAGGGCTATAAAATAAAATCTGTTATTTTGAATATGCTCAGGTGTAATGGTTCTTGGCTGAATAACGAAATCTGATTCCACTTCTTCTAAACAGCATTTGCTTCATTTCAGTAATGTTAAGAAAGCAACCAAGCAAGTTCTTAGTCCTGCACTGTTTCACCAAGAGTGAACAGGTAAAACTCTACAGGTTGTACTTCTGTCATGTACTACTTTGGTCATAAATGTCCTCCAGATAAAGTAAGAGCCAAATGGATTCAGGCCATCCTGATGACAAACTTGAGTGACATTTGGATGGAAAGAAGAGGTTAAAATGAAGTGAAATGAGGAGTCTAACTGAAAGAAACACCATAAAAAGATTATTTTTATTTATTTATTAAGTATATTTGTTGATATTCAGAAGAGAAAATTCCCAGTTCAAAGGCTGAAACAAAACACGTAGGAAAAAACCGAGCAGGTGTCAGGGCACCTACCTGAGTTTCTGTAATCCCTTTGCATGAGGGTTCTGCATACGTGCCTTTCACTGCTCTCCAGAAACAACTGCACTGAAATGTGCACTTTGCAGTATCATGATTTTTAGAAGGGTACATAAACAAATGAGGACTGGTGTTTTAAGTCTCTTTGTAGTGAACTAACAATAGTTTTATGTTTGATAACATGATTAATAAATGATACCCAATTTAGTGTTAACTGAACAAATTAATTTGTATCAGTGGCTGAAAGGGAAATTACTCATTGTCATTTGTGTGCTGAGAGTCAGGTGAGAGGCAGTTGCTCATCAGTGCAGAGGGAAGCAAGTATTTGTGTTTGATAGAATTTAAGTATCTTTTGCATGTATGTAAGTGCAAATCTTCTTAAGAACAAAATAAACAACTGTTCAGGTAAAAAGCAGACAAGGAAGTAGCTTTGAAAGTAAAAATATTCTATTTAATATCATGGCATCTGTCCGTTTCTTTCCATGTCATCACACCTACGTAGTGTAGGTGAATGGGCAAATTTGGTTTATTGTTCCATGTTCAGTTACAAAAATCTATTATGTCTTATGTGACCTATTTGGACAGTGTGTGAATACCACAAACCACATCTTACATCATTTGCAAAATGATCTGGTTCATGTTTTGTCCTCAATTTCTCTTAAACATATTTCTTTATGGAGTAGATTGGTACTTGCTGTCACCGAACTGTAGTTTTGCCTTTGTTGTGTTAGTTCTGGACAAATGTTAGTTTAAACTTTTTACGAGTTTTTAAATGTCTCAGGTATTTTGGCATTCCTTTCTCTCTTTCTGCCTTATGCATGTGCTTGCTTTGCATGTATTTGCTTTGAATTTGACTATTTTTTTCTCCATAGTTATTATAGAAAGCATGACTTCAGCTCTTTTGGCTTGCTCTGTTAATAGCATACCTGAATGCTTGGCAAAAAAACATCATCCAATGAATGCTGAACAGCTCCAGGTTTCTTTGGGCAGCCAAAGGAAATATAAAATTAATTAGCAACATAATTTAGGTCTTTACCTGCCTTGTAAAAGTGCAGAAATGTTTGTACTATTTAGAGGCTTCTGGCAAACATTCTGTTCTCCTGTTTAAGAATATCAGAAGTTTAAAAATAGTGTTCTGCTCAAATGCTGAAATTCAGCTGAACTGGTAAAAAGTTGACAGTGAGTACTGGAGATTCTCTCTTCTACAGAGTTTTGAAAATTCATTTGAAAAAGAAATTGCTTTTGAAGTGAAGGAGCTGCCAAAAATGAAAGCTATTAATCAAAAATCACATTTTAATACTGACCTATGTTTTTGTAGTTTAGGAGAAGAGACTGCCTTGGTATTGCAGCTGATATTTTGTGTTGGGTTCCGTTTGGGCACTTAGGGTTTTCACTAAAAAAAAACAAAAAACGAGGGAAAGGAATTCCACAAGAGTTGCAATACTTTGGAATCACCTTAAAATCATTTTTAATTAGCCTTTGATTATTAACCATTAATTTATTTTCCGTATGAGATTTTCCATATGTTAAAGCACAAATAGTTATTAAATATAGACTTACAGTATCACCAAGGTTGGAAAAGAACTACAAGATCATCCAGTCCGATTGTCCACCTGCTACCAATATTTCTCCATTAAACCATGTCCCTTAATACAACATCTAATGTTTCTTGAATACTTCCAGGGGTGGTGACTCAGCCACCGCACTGGGTAGCCTGCTCCAGTGCCTGACCACTCTTTGGAGAAATTTTTCCTAACATCCAACCTGAACTGAATCCAGCTTGAAGCCATTCCCTACACAGGAAAAGAGGCCGTCCCCCATCTTGCCGCAAGCTCATTTCAGGGAGTTTTAGAGACGTATGAGATATCCCCTGAGCCTGCTCTTCTCCAGATTAAACAACCTCAGTTCCCTCAGCTGATCCTCATAAGGCTTGTGCCCCAGTCCCCTCACCAGCTTCACTGCCCTTCTCCAGATGCATTCCAGGGCCTTAACATCTTTTTTGTTGTGAGGGGCCCAGAACTGAACACAATACTCTTGGTGTTACCTCACCAGAGCTGAGCACAGAGGGATGGTCACGCTTCTGCCTGCAGTGTACCCACTGTCTCAAAAGAAAATAAAATCTGAGTAATTAATCAGTAGTCACTTTGGAAAAGCAATACAACAGTGTTGCTGTTAATGATAAGTGATGTATCTGGTTATGAGTAGCATTGTATTGGCTGGCTGTATAATTATGGATAAATGTAAATATTTTTATCCTCCTCATTCATTTATATATCACTCAGAGAGAATTCCACCTGAAAGAAATAGCCAAGATACAACTGAGAAGGCAAGCTTTCCATCTCTTTTATAATGCTTAGCAGTAAGCTATTTTCAGAATTAGCTACCTTCTATGTTTGAGAACAGCAGAATGATGACTTGTGATTACACTACCTTCAGGTTTCCCCTCCTTTCTCAGCCTTTTCTTCCTCTATGGATATTTTTTAACAAGGAAAAATGTTTTTTCTGCTCTCAGGATGGAGGAACAAGTGCGGAAATATCTCTACAGGGAAACAAGAAGGGGGGAAGCAGGAGTCATTGTATGTGGTGGGAAAGAAACTTACTTTTTTTTGGCACAATTTCACTTTCTAGACTTTTGATGCGCTATTTGAAAGAAATGAGACTGGAAGGCAATATGTCTTTCTGCTTCTGACAGAGTACTCTTCATCTCAGAGATGTACTGAAAACTGTTGCAAGTTTTTCCTGATATGTATAGTGAGTAGCACTTTGTATGTGAAGCTTGTGCTATAGATCAGTTGTCAGTGATAACTTTAAGTTTTTATTTCAACAGAACTTGCTTCTCTTCTCTTCCTTTCCCTTTGCTACCTTTATTTTTAAACCTATTAGCTTATTTACCTATAGAAAATGATTCAGGAAAAAGTCACAACAACCTTCATAATCCAAGGTTTACATTTAAGTTGTTACTCTTTAAAGAAGAAAAGAAATGTACTTGTTTGTTTACTTCATAATAATATAGAGAGACAGCACAACATGCAGGAGTTTGTGGCATTTGTGGACCATGCATCTGTGTCTAAATTGTTTTCTTGTATTTGAAATAAGTAACTTTTGTGAGTGATTAAATGCCTCAGATTTTCATTTTGGATGTTTTAGAAAAATAATTTCCATCTCTGATTTTATATCAGGTTCTGATTATAGAATTTTGATGGAGGTGATTATCTGTTCCCAGGGTGAACTGCTGGGAGAGTCTCATTCCCTGTGGGCCCTTTCCACTCACAGCCCACTTGTCTCTCTTAGCATAAGTATTACTTCTGGCATTTAGCTGTGTTTTGTTTTTGTTTCGTAGTGGTAGATCAAGATGATACAATGTTTCCTTTCTTTTCACGTTCCTTAATCCTATTTTCAGGAAGAAATAGTTCAGACTTCACTTTATTTCCTTGGCAGGAGCACAGTCTGAAATCAGGACACGTTTCCAGGCAGCAGGCAGCAGACGGTCCATAAGATGCTGAGCAATAGCTGACTCAAGCCCTTCTTTGGGGTGACACACGCTGACTTGGTTCCCATTTTCCTAGGTTACATGGTAACCAAAAGGTCAGTCTTATTCCCCAAACAGTGGAAATCAAATGTAAGTTCACAATATGAGTATTTTTCATTCATCAAATCCTTCTGGGCCCATTCATTGCTAGTGTACGTGTTCGGGCGTATCTTTAGTTTTCCATGATTGCTTTGTACATCTGGACGGATGTGTGGTCTACGTGCAGTTGAGCCAGATGAATGTCCCATCCAAAGCTGTCATGATGGTTGCAGCTTCCCCATGAGACAGTGGAGTCCTGATGAATCTTCAAGATTTTTACTTTTTCTTGAAGCAGGGTAATTAGGTATGTGTGGAAATGTGGGAAATCCTCTTTATGGAAGGGTAGAACTAGTGGTATCCTGCTACTGCTCATGGGGCTACTTATAATGGCATTTGATTCTCTGGGAAAAATATGGAGAGTTTCCTTTTCTGATAGAAATATGGTTGTTTTGGGCAGATATAAAACAACTAGGCTCAATGAAAAGCAAATTAAACACTATCATCTATAACAAGTAGCTCATTTTGTCTGCTTTTACATCCGTGTTTTTGTATAGACTCATGTTTTATACCACTGTAAGTGATTTGAGGATAAAATCCAGTGATCCAGAGAGGTTTGAATGTTTTTTCAGAACATGATTGTCTAAAATATTTATTGCCACTTTTCTATGGCCCTGCTTCAGTAACTGATCCCTTTTTACTAAAATGCGTGCTTAACCCAGCTTCATGTCTGCTTTAGTCCTTCTGAAAACATCTGTGCCTGCCCACTGTAGATAGTGTTGAGTTTGCCTTTAATGAAATATACATCTGGTTAGAAAACATTACTTGCCTCTTTCATGAATAAATTGGAGCTTTTCTTTGTTTGTTCTAGATCTATCTGTATGTTTTCTTTCAGATGCAAATTTGAAAATTTATATGAAAGTTAGAAATGTAATGATTTCTTATGGCTAAAATTGAGGGTATTGATGTAGAATGTTGCTGTTACATTTTTTGACAGCTATGGAAGGCAAATGGAATTAAATAAAAAGGTTGGTTTGTAGTTAAGCAGATGGATTGTGATGTTTATTCTCCATTCAGAATGTTAACAACGGATACAAGCTGATCCTATTCAATCTAAAATTCATTGCACGGCAGCTTTTGTTGTTATCAGCCTGCAAAGTTATGCTGTTAAATGCTTTTTAGATGTCTGATTGCTTCAGCAAACCACTTGGAAATCTCTTGTGTTTCATTCCTTACAGTAATACATAGGTGAACTATATTTGAGTGGGGGTTTTTCTGTTGGCTTTTAAAGTTAGAAAAACATATCTAGGTCTTGATTTAACTGTCTGTTGTTAATAGCAACCTCCAAATAAGAAAGCTAGTGAGAAGCAGTAATCATCTGTGACTCTTGGCATTTCATGAGGAAGAAAGGAACTTAAAACATAGTTTGACTTTCTTCTTTGCTGTTTTCTTACTTTGATAAAATGTGTATATTTAAGCTATTGCAAAGCCTAACCACAATTTCCAGAAGAAGGAATGTGGCCTATATTTCAAAACATTTTCTGATTTTCATCATGATTAATGTTTAATGAAGTGAGAAAGCAGCAGTCTGCCCTGGGCCTCAAATACACTGAAATGGACAGTGTAGCACAGATGCTACGGGAAGCATGCATATTTAATGCCAGACAATTTTGTTCTCTTAGTGGAAACCTTCAGCCAACTGTGGGTGCTCTTAAGCACTGAAATCTCCCATACGTACCTGGAGGGCAGTTTCAAAGTCACTTTCAAGGCTTCAATCATGGCAAATGTTTCAGGAAGTGTAATAAGTCATTGCACCCAAGTGTCTCTGCTGTCTTTAGCCCGGACATTATCACTTCAGCAGAAGGAAATTTATGAAAACCTGTGTCCTTCGTTTCTCTAGTTCATTTTGTATCTTTATGGGGATTTTTCTGCTTCCAAGAGTAATCAGATATGAAGAACTGTATAAAAAATAATAATAATAATTGGAGATTGATCAGACACTCTGCCTATACACTCTTTTTGCTACTAAAAATCTACAGGTGTTGCTGGTGTAGTCTGCACAAAACAGCATGTGCATAGATCGGTCATATATGTCCTGACTGGATTGCAACATTCCCAGATGTTCTTCCAACCTTTGCCAGATGTCAAATATCCCCATGTTCCCTTTCTGTTTTAAATGCTTTATTCCATAGGTAAAGCAGCAATATTCAGTCTCCAGTGACAGAGGGGCTAGAGGACTTTTACTAACAGAAGAACATTCCTCCAGTCTACTTTTTGTCTTCCTTCCTGCTCATTTAAGGCCACTGTTAATCTCCTCTGACAGATCTATCATTCTCCCCTTAGAAGTATTGTTACCTTCCAGATGCTGTTATTGTCTATTTGGTCTTGTGAGCAGAAGACAGTAGTCATGTTTCTAAACCATGTTAGTCTCTTCTGTGCCAAAGCATAGTTGCCTGTGTACTTTAAGTTTATTTCACTGCCTTGTAAATTATGTGTCTTAAAACGCTATGGTCTTTCAGCACTACAGATCAACTTAACATTGCTGCAGATTCTGGTCAGAATTTGGCATGCTCTTTGTTTTTTATTTGGTCTGAAGTACAAGAGATCAGACTTTCAGAGACACTTTAAACTTGTGTGTATGTGAACATATGTTTTCTTGCCAAAGTACTAATGATTAAAAAGAGCATTTCTGACAGCAGGAAAGTTTTCTGTTCCATTTCTCCTTTAACGTAAAAATATACTATACCTTATGTATTTGATTTACAGTTACCTGGGACTCCTAAGAGAAACAAACTTCATTGGCAAGGTTCTTAAAATGTACTTTCATTTGTACTGAGGAGCACTGGGAGACCATGGCTCAGTGCAATTTGCAGACTTCTACAGAGGATAATAAAATGCTGTAAGGACTGAAAATTGTAGATTGGTTATCACATGAGCAAGCAGGGGAGATGGACTTCTCAGGACAAACGTTATATTTGTACAACTGAGTAAAATTGTTTGTTGGTTTGTTTACACTTTCAAAGGAAACCAAAACCTCTAATATTCCTTGAGCTCCATTTCCCATTTTTGATGGAGTGATGGCTGTTTATCACTTCTTAGACTGAGGAAGGCCAGGTTGCTCCCCACACTGCTGTTAGATTAATTATTGTTCATCTTCATTTGTAATGAAGGTATTAATATTTCTGGACAATCTCTGATGCTTCTAACAAACTTTTAAATTTATATGAGTAACAGTCTTTTTCACTTGATCTAAACTTAACTCCTTCCATGAAGCACTGCAATCCTTTGCTGGCAGTCCTTTGATATCGTTTTTAAGTGCTGTTTCTTCTCCATTTTAATAATTCAGTCTATTTTGTTTGTAGTTGTGGGCCCTATGTTTTGTACTTTCATGGCCTTCTGTTGCCATTTAAGGAGACCTGGGTCAAAAATTCAGTCTGAATTCTCAGGTAAGTATTGTGCCTAGAGCTTCAGATGCCTCAAAACTGTGACTTCTTAATTCCATCAGTAGTTGCCTAAATATTGCCACACTTTCTTTGTGCATAGGGGAGTTTTAAGTATCATCTTCTGATGTTTGACTGACGTGCTCTTCTGACCATATCTGTGGAAGTCTGTCATGATTCTAACCCATTACTTGGCTGATCTTAGAACAGTGATCCAACCAACAGAAGACACTCAAAATACAGGACAGTTCCGTGGTCAGTGGGGAAAGAGATCTGGTGTTTCTGGGTTATCTTGTGTCTTGTCATCTGCATTATGTTCTGAAATTCATTAATAATGTGCTTTAGTATTACAGTCTGGTTTTGACTGAGTAGCAGTTAGTGGTCCTCATACATCCTCTTGCTTTCTACTGCTTTCAGTGATAAAGGCTGTGTATTTTTTCCTTAAATCCTTCTGTCTTTTGACACTAAAGCACAATAGTGTTCAGTTGTGTCTGAAAAAATATACTTTTGAAGTTTGTGAAGACTTATGTAGATGGTACACCACATTTCATGCACTCCTTGTTATTGTTCTCTGTAGTTCCTTAATGTTATATTGTAAAATCCCTTTTTAGATTTCCTTTCGATATAGAATACTTACTGTGAAATAAGAGATCATGTTCTGGTAAACATACCTGTTATTTCCAGATACGGAGTCATTACAAAGTCAGTAGGTCTCTTATGTAACTCTCATCTAATGTACTTTCCCTATTTCCCCTCTCCTCTGTGCTGTTATGTCCAAACCAACACCCATGTCCGCTAATGCAGGGTGTGCGTAGTAGCTCAGGGTCCCAGACACAGTGCTCCAGAATGTATTTTTCCAACAGCTTTGGATTTGTCTGGCTGGCTTCTCAGCTGGCCTCAGCCCAGGCATTTGGCTGGCTCCACTGCTAGCTGCTGTCTTAACTCCCTATGGACCTGATAATGGGGTCAGCTTGCTCCTTGAGATACCATTTGCCTTTTTAACTAAGCTCAGACTGAAAATAGTTTGCACTCTCAAACTCTTTGTAGCCTCTATTGTCAACAACAGTTTTTCTCAGTAGTCACTAACAGTGAACCAGTTAGTACCAGTGAATATATATGTATCAGGGAAGGAGAAAGCAAAGGAATAATCTGAGCTCCATGGAGTTGGTTTGTATGTCATCATGTGGCCTTATTATTAGTGTGTCTAATTTCTAGATGGCTTGCTTCTTTAGTAGAAATTCCTGGGCTTTCACTTAGTGTGGCTGGCAGAGCTCTGGGCTTGAGTGCTGGTCTCAGCTTTCATCTGGTGAAAAGAACAGCATCGGCAGGAATGCCTTTTAAAAGGCTGAGCAGAGCCTGTGATTTCTCTGGGATACTGGCGCTGCTGCTGTATGTTGGCAACTAAGGAACAGTTCTCCTGCTGTACTAAGATTGTGATGATAAATAAATCAGAGGACAGTCCTCCCCAGTTCTTTCAGAAGTTGGTTATGCTAAATCCAGACTCCACCAGTGTTCTTCTACAAAATGTGTGCTACATTATATATAGCCTCTATATGATACGTACAACTACACCGCTATACATTAACTTTTATTTAAAAGGAAATTTAAGTTTCTAAGGCTGCACGGAAAATACTGGACATAAACAAATGAATGCAAGTGCTGACTGAGCCCTCAAGGAGCATAGTGATGGCTGACTCGTGTGTGCAGTGCCTGCCTTGTAGCAGTCAGAAGTCTGATTCTGCCATTTTTCCAAAGATGCTTTGGAGGTCTATCAAGAGGCTGTTGAGACTGGGGAGTTGAGGTGAGCTACTAAATGATGCCTGTGTAGTTCCCTTTCTCCCTTGAACATGGGGAGAGCCGGTTATGAGCCAGGGGCCCTGGAGAATTCAAGATTCATTGATTCAGAAAGAGTAAGAAAACATGGCTACTGAATCCTGTGGTAATAGCATTTTCCTAGGAGCGAGTAGAACCAGTGAATAAAATCCTCCCTGGCCCTCTTTCTCTTTTCCAAATACTGTATCTTCTTTAATAACTTTAGAAACAAGTGCCTTTTTGTGTTTGTTTATTTTAAGAGGGAAAAGCTCATCAACAAGAGAGTCATTATTGAGACATTTTAATTTCTAATGTTAATGAATTAGGGAGCACATCAGAAATTATTCTGTTTTGTTTTACTGTAGAAGTACAAGTCTATCTCAGACTTCAGACAGACACTACCTGTTCATGGGGGAAAAAAAAATGGTTTGATAATGTGTAGTGGAAGTGTTAAGTCATAGACTGAAGCAGTGATGGAGCACCTGGTGGGAAGGCAGGGCCAAGCCAGGGGATCTCAGGTGCATGCAATGTACTGAGTGATCAGAAGGGCTGGAGCCAGGATCCACCCCTTCACAGACCTCATTTAAGGGTTGGCAGTGAAGGTGAGGATATTTTGCTGGAGGTCCCTGCTTACCTGAGGCCTTCTGAAGGTGAGCAGCTTCTTTCCTTTATTTCTATGCCCATGGCTGTTGCATTTGAGCAAATCTTTACTTGCTATAGTCTTGGACCTTGCTGTCATTATGAACTTTCCATCCTATTTCAGTAATGGACCCTCATTTGACTACTAATTTTTTGTGAATGTATTGAGTGCTACAAATTTACAGGGTTTTTTTTTTTTTTTAACATTTTTGATATGAAGTCTTTTCATTTCTCACCTCCAGAGTCCTGCAACCATGAATTAAACGTGGCATATATTTCAGGGAATACCAAATAGCTTGATTGTGGGTCATAGAACTCCTAGGTCATGAGGGCAGTATCTGTGTACCAGTATGGCATACTCATCTCAGATTTGTCTCTTGGAGTTCACATTTGTATGTATGGATAAGGAGAAGTTAACACAGTCTGAATTTAGAACAACGTATTAGTTAAAAATAGACCGAAATTGTGAGGACTTTCCTACTAGAATTAATATTCTGAACCCTACTGAAGTACTACTTTGAAATTTCCCTCGTTCAGCTGTCATTCTGTTTCCCTGCAGTTAGCAGTACCTCTTCCAATTTCTAACTTCTTTTTTTTTTCTTTAGCAAATGTCTGAGACTTGCATCTATCCTAGTGCTGTTTCATTGCTGTACGTCAGCTTGAATTATGACATAAAGACATACAATTATTTGACCAGGCTGGACTGCAAGTTAATGATAGAGCTTGAAAAGAACCCAAAACTCTTGATTTCTTCTGTACCCTTCATTTAGATCTACAACGTTAATACTGTGAGGATTTAGAACAAGAAAATGATCCATAGGCCAAACTGAGCTGAACATGTAAACTGAGTTTACGTAGTTTGGTACACTAAGGGAACTAATGGTTCAGTGATCAAATTCTTAAATTAGAGAGGATATGCTAGCATGAGGTGTACCCCAATTATTATTCTATCTGGTACAGTATGTAGTTGGAAAATCTGTAGTCCCATGAATGAAAGCCTGCTCTAGGCATCCTCCCTAGTGAAGGGTGGAGGTGGAACAAAAGGAAACTCCCTGTTTATGTGTTCAGAGAGTCACTACAAAGGCGGAGAAATATTTTAACTCTGACTAAGTAAGGTCTCTGTACTGTTCAAATGCTCTCCCAGGAATTAGAAGCTATGCTAGAGAAATCTGGGTATAACCCTGGGAGGGTCGTTGCTCCTTTTTCAGGCCAATAGTTTCCTAATTCTTCCATTAACCCTTTCACCTTTATCTAAAGGTCACCAGAGGTAACATGTTTGTGAAGATTTCCTATAAAAATACTTCATTTTTAATGGCTCATTTTCCTCTTTTTGACATGGTATATTGTCTGGAAACATCTAGTCATATGTTGGATAAATCCCCACTTTGTGTTCTCAATGCTCTGATCTTAGTCTGTGATTTTTAAAGCTATTCTGGATAAGATTCTACACTGTAAAATCAAAACTCATTAAGATTAAAAAGAACAGGCTTCAAGCATGCAAATTAGTATATTTTTTTAATGTCAAAATTACATCTATCAAAGAGCTACAACCTAACAGAGAGAATGAAATTTATTATCTTCAGCTCCCTAGAGCTTTTGGGACTCCTTTTTTTGAGGATCTGAATCCTTAAGAAATCTGCTAAATATCTGCTTTGGAAACTTTGTGGTCCAGTTCTGGAAAAACTGTTAGTTATGGATGGCTTTAATGTTATTTGGGTTTATTTTTTGTTTTGTTTTTTTTCATGGTGGTTTGGTTCTGTTTTTTGTGTATTTTTTTGTTAATATTTTTTTTTTTGTGTGCGAACAAGTGCTGTTTACTTCAGACCCATAAATGGAGACTTAACATTTCCTTGTAATTTATAGCAGGTGGATGATCCCTCACTACAAGTACATTTAAAAGGATAAACAAGAACATGACTTAAATATCAGTTATTCAAGATACCCATTATGTTCTCAGCCAAGTTGATCTTTTTCTTGCTTAGTTTTTCCATCTTTTTCTCTCAACTATAGTGATTTGCTGAGCAGAGGGTACTGGAGTTCCTGAGCATTATACCCTCTGCTGTTTTGTTTTTTTTTCCCCTCCCTGTCAAGAGCTGCAGCAACGTCCATCTAATACCAAGGCAATGTTGTCTAGTTGTTAGAGTACAGCACAGGCTTGTGACTCCTGATATGGTTTAAACAACTGTATCTCAAATTCCTGTAATCAATATTTATATTTTCTGTGGATGTTATGGAGTTCAAGTATTTGTGAAAGGATTCACTAAGCTGTGAAGGAATTAGATTAATAGTAAAAGTTTATAAAGGTAGAAAGATTTTCATAATTTCTTTACATATCTCACTTTATTTGCTGTAGTGTTTGTCTTTATTAGATGTCAGTGACATGAATATCATCACCAGTTCTTCACCTAAACTGCAACAGATTTCTGAGAGCCCCTCTGGCTTTGATAGAGTATAAAATGCATAGCAGGAGCTTTGCCTAATACATGGATGTTGCAGGTACAGTGGAACCTTGAGACTGGGGCCTTTTTTGAACCAAGACAAATGGCAAGGTGGTTGGAGGGTGCTGTAGATATCCTGTCTGTGTGCTAGAGGTGATGGTGGCTGTTGGCTGCATCTAAGCTTCAGCTGCAATCATAGAATCATTAATGTTGGAAAAGACCTCTAAGGTAAAAAAGACCAAACCATCACCACCATATCTGTTAAACCACGTCACTCAGTCCCACGTTCAACTTTTGTCTTGAAGACCTCCAAGGATGATAATTCCACCACTTCCCTGGGTATCCTCTTCCAATGCCTCAGTACTCTTTTGGAGAATAGTTATTTCCTAATATCTAACCTGAACCTTTCCAGTGCAATTTATGGCTGTTACCTCTTGTCCTATCTCTAGTTACCTGGGAGATCAACCCCTGCATCACTACAACCTCCTTTCAGGGAGTTGTAGGGAGAGATAAAGATCTTCCCTGAGCCTCCTCTTCTTCAGACTAAGCAACATCGGATCCCTTGGCTACTCCTCATAAGACTTGTGCTCCATACCCTTCACCAGCTTCATTGCCCTGCAGTTTTCCAGTCATTCTGTCATGTTGCATGGATTTCTTGTGGCCTAAGTGCAGTAACCACTACTTGGTCTTGCTGAACAGTTGGTCTCAGCCTATCCAGATTCCTCTGTTGAGCCTTTCTACTTTCAAGCAGATCAACTTGACCCCAGACATTGTGCCTTGCCTGTTCTACAGCTCGGAGCACAGGGGCTGATGAAGTTGCTCTCTACAACATTAGGAATAACCTCTTAAAATGTCAAGCTGTGACTTGCTCTACTTAGCAAGCTTGTTAGAGGACTGTTACTGAACACATTGCTCAGATACCCTGGCTGGCAGAGTATGGTAGAATCAGATACCCTGGCTCTGCTCTCTGGTTGAACTTTAGGAAGAACATTTGTCAAAATTATTTACTAACCAGAATTGTAGTGCATGAGCTAGAAGGAAGCCAACTTTCAGTTAAAGTCACAAGTAAATTTGTGATCTTTATGAAGAAAAAAACATACCCATTTGATGGTTGTCATGCTATTGATTGCTGCTTAACACTGAAATCCATCCCACTGTTCTGTGTATGATAATGCCACCGTAATTAGTCTGGTTAAGATGTCATGAAGCATATTTTACAGTGTCTGTCTGGCTGTCTAGGGGAAAGAGCATTCTGAGCATCACCTGTTTGAGCTGTGACTATGCTTGTTTTATTACCATTGCTACAAAACAGCAGCCTTGTACTTGGGGAATTTCTAAAGATGGAGGATATTTTCTACACATACTAAGACAGTAAAGGCAGGATGTTTGGTGATCTTCTGTTAGTTATTATCTGGCAGCATCAAGTGGAAAATGCTAATAACATTAGAGACTGCAAAATTACAATGTTTTAATAGGCCTTAACCTTTTGCAGTGTGACACCCTTTTAATGCTTTGATCTGATTTCAAACAGCAAAGGCCAATTTTTCCCTATTACTTTTGTAAATTAATGTAGCCATGCAGCCTTATTTATTTATTATTCCCATTGCTAGCAGGTACTTAGTGCATAATTGTATTTTAGATCCCCAAAAACTGATATAATTTACCTTATGTTCACCACAGCAACTATAGAACTTGATGTTAATAAGGTTAAAAAAAGGAATTTTGTTGCCTGGAGTGTTCATTCAAGAACTTGGAAAACCTTTCTAATAATGGAAATTTGTGACTGCCAACCAGCAGCCGTAAAACAGAAGAGTAGACACTTAAGGAGAAAAAGAGCAGGCTGGATGGGATGGAAATGAAGAGCAGATCTGAGAAGCTGGGGAGGGAGAAGGGGAGACAAAGCCAAGCAGAAGGGAAGTGAGAGCCTATGTTGTGCTTAGCCAGGTAAGAGTCATAATTAGTGTACAGTTTCTGTGCTGATATGGAAATGGAATAGGGGATGTTCTTTTGTGCATAATGTAGTCCTTGTAATTCCCCACGTGGTTGAACTGAGTTGTTCTAGAAAGACCCTGGTCTTGACTGAAGGACCCTGTGTGATGGAGACTGACATATTCCTTGCTGTCCTGTCTTCTCTGCTAAAAATTTCCATGTTGTTTCCAGTTTAAATACAACTTTCTTCCAGCATTTGGTTCTTATGTCTTTGCTAAGTTAAAGTCTTTTCCTTATAGAGAATTCTGAAAGACTGTTCAAATAGTTTCAGGTTTTTTTGCTGTGGTAAGCTGGATAGATCTGGTTCCTTCAGGACTTCTATTAGATGTGTCTTCCTGTTGTTTTTCTCTTTAGTTGTTAAACTCCCTTTTAAATGTGGGCACAGGACCGTCTTGCATTTAGCCGCATAGACAACGTACTAGCCCGTGCTTTAAAGCAGAACCAAATTTACTTTAAGAGCAGTCTGCTTTAAAAAGCAAAGCAGCAATAAATAAGCTATGATTGTCAGTCTGGAGAAACTGAAATTTCACCATAACGTGGTGAAAAAGAGGAACGTTTGAACCTGTTTCTGTGAGTTACAGGATTATGTTGATAGCTTATTGCAAAGCCGGGTGCAGTCCTCCTGCGGCTGCGTTACCTGCTGCAGCCAGCTCAGCATGGGCCCTGCGGGAGAGCATCAGCCAGTCAGATCTGTGGAAAATTCAAGGGTCACGTTCAGTCTAGACCAAAAGAAAACTGTTGGGAAACGTAAGCGTCTGCAAACATATGCAAGATCTGTTACAAAGAGGACAGGGACCAATTATTTTGATTAAGCAATGGGACTAGAACAGAGGAAACTTAGGAAAAACTGCCCAGCTCCAAGAAGGGTTAGTCAATGTGGTGAGGCTCCAAGGGAGGTGACTAGTCCCATCATCTGAGATGTTCAAAGCTAAGCCTGACACCCATCTTCTGGGGATAGTTTAGGGATAGTGAGATCACTTCTGCTCTGAAGCAGAGTGATGGATTGGGTTAACCCAGCTGAGATTCCTTCCAGCCTAACGATGCAGTGGTCTGCCAGCACGCCTGCTTTGATGCTCAGCTTCTCTAGCAACTTTCCAGAGATAAAACATCTTAATAGTATTTGTGCATGCATGTGCAACTTAAGCACAAGGCATGCACAATTTCTGTAACTGCTTGGGATCTGATGCAAGCAGGGTATGGAAGGGCAGCTGGTTGTGGTGACTACTGACTGTGCAACATAATGAAAACATGGTAATTCTCCAGGATTCTAGTGTGATTTTCCAGATTTGTCTGTGTGCTCCCAGATCTTCCTAGCTGTATATAGCAGGCATCACAGGGAGAAATGTGAAATTAAAGGGATTTAAGATGTATTCTGAGACACTCAGCTTACCTCTTATTTTTCTATAATAACCTCAGTGTTCTCCTGAATTCAAGTGTGCATCTCCTTGTATTAGGAGGTGCTGAGAAGAGTGTGCTTGGATCTAACTAAATCATTAGTCTTCTGTGTTACAGGAAAGTATCTTGGAAATAAAAGCACTGTGAAAGTGGCTGTGAGCATCTGAAAGGTATCCTTCCTTCTGCTTTAGGCCATCACCCCTAGGGAACTGGCTGTAGAACACTGACCTAGGACTTTGCTCCTGGAATTTGGGCAGAACTCCCCTTATTAAAAAGGAATGATTGAGAATGAGTTTAAAGAGGAAGGGAAGAAAAAGATAACTTTTCTGAAAGTCAAAATCAGGTGCTATAATTCATGCTAGGAAATGGACTAGGGAGTATCAGTTGGCAGCTGGCTGGATGTGAGCCAGCAGTGCGCCCAGGTGCCCAAGAAGACCAGCAGCATTCTGGCTTGTATCGGTAGTGCAGCCAGCAGGAGCAGGGAGGTGATCGTCCCTCTGTATTTCTCTCTGATGAGGCTACACTTGAGTATGATGTTCATTTTTGGACCCATCACTACTAGAAAGACGTTGAGGCCCTAGAACATATCCAGAGAAGGGCAACAAAGCTGGGAAGGGTCTGGAGCACGAACCTCATTGGGTGTGCCTGAGGGAGCTGGGATTGTTTGCTCTGGAGAAGAGGCTCAATGGAGACTTTGTCTCTCTCTACAACTCCCTGTAAGGAGGTTGTGGCAATGCCAGGATTGGTCTCTTCTTCCAGATAACTGGAAATAGGACAAGAAGTAACGGCTTTAAGTTGTGCTAGGGGAGGTTCGGATTGGATGTTAGGAAGCATTTATTCTCTGAAAAAGTGGTGAGACATTGGAACAGGCTGCCCAGGGAAGTGCTGGAATTATCATCCCTGGAGATTTTCAAGGCCCTGAGGATGCCTTGATTGGGTGTGGATGTGGCACTGAGGGACATGGTTATTGAGAATGGTAGGAATGGGTTGATGACTGAACTAGATGGTCTTAGTGGTCTTTTCCAACTTTATGATTCTGTGTTCCGTCAGGATCAGTACATCTGGGAAGATCTCAAGTCTGATTAATCCTAGATTATTTCTGTGGCTTTGTTGAATAGGATTAAAAATTCCTGGATTTTTAGAAGTTGGATGTCTAACAGCTTGTTCTTCAATAGAGGTCTTGCAAATCTAAGTCTTAACGTTATGGCATGTGACTGGGTAGAAGGTGGATAACTGTCTTTTAGCAGGATCGTTCTTCAGCTATGTGCTTTACCAGCCCTCCAAGTGAAGAAAAGCACAATCACTGCAGAAATCATTTTCATGACCATCCCAGAAGTTACTTGAGTGATGCATCTAATCACAAATATCTACAAGCAAAAGCAGTAGAGATGAGTGACTCTGTGGTACAATTTCTAAAAATGCTGATGGACAGATCTTTAAATGGAAAAAATTACTTACATGAATGTTTGTTTTCTGTGTTCCATTAGGTAGGAAAGTGGAACAAGCCTACTGTGTTTCTTCAGCCACTTCTTCTAGTTCACTGTGGCCTACAAGAGACAGTTAGAGAATAGGTAGCTCCCTCTGGAGTGCAAGGAGTACTTTCTTCCAGCCTGTACAAGTTGTTTGTGAGGATAAATATTTAGTATCCTGAAACTTGAGGTCAGATGGACCAACTCACAGCACTTGAGTTTGGGAGTGTTCAGTTGGCACTCAAATGCAGACAACCATTGCAGTTTTCCTGGAGTCAGGCTTTTTTTTTTTTTTTTGATGTACAGGGAAAGCATTATTGGGCCACTGATAAAATGTCTTTATGATAGTAATTAGCTTTTATTTGTTCTCTAGTTCAATGGAGCTGTGAGAAAGCAGTAAATTGGAGTGAAAATTCTGTAATTCGCTTGAATCTTGAGAAGTTTTAAATATACTATTGCACTTTGTTACCTGATTTGGAAGGTACCTGAACTTCATGTGGAGATTTTATGTCCTTCTTACCCCACAGATACATCTGTCTATCTGTATATGTGTGTGTATCGAACAGTTGGAGATAATGTGGCTGTAATTCCCACTTGAAACGAAGAACAAGTAAGTATTTTTATGGTGAAAATTTTTAGTCTTTTGGTCTCACGTTATGTCTAACTGAGTTTTAAACTTGTTTGACTTATCATCTTTCCCTTTGATCCCCAAAGCAGGTATTAATTAAAGCCAGGAACCCTGATAGAGTGTGAGAGAATAGATGTCAAAGTGACGAGGTGCAGGGCACTTGAGTGACCTGTGGAGAATTGAGCAGTGGCATTCTGTTTATGTTTACTCTGCTACTCAAGGTTGACCTTATAGATATTTTCAACCCTGTCTATGCCAGCCATCAATATTTAGTTCATCCACACTCTGGTACAAAGCTCATTCCTCCCTGGGTTGCCTTGCAACCCATCTTTCTTTGCAAGATATTTGAGCTTTACCAAGTTGTAAAGCTCTTACACGCAGTCCAACTACAGCAGTCCTACAAAACAGCTTCTTACTCCTGAACTTTTTCTGCTTCTTCCCATTCTTAAAGAATGTGAAGATACATTCATAGGAAAAACAATTCTCTGATAAAAGGTTTGAAATTGTACTCCATAATACTGTGAATGGTTTTGGTGCAGATTGCAGTATGGTGTAGGCTGGACTAGGGGATACCAAGGCTCACACTGACTAACATAATAATGAGTTCATTTATGTGTGTCTGTATAAGCAAGTCATATATTTAAAACACTACAGAAATATTAATTATTTACTATATCTTCTCCTATGTGTTGGTTTTGATAAAGTTATTTTCCTTCAAAGCAGTCTGATCATTTGCCTCTATGAAAGTATATATCTACAGCTAAAATTCCTGCATATTAGAACCTATTGTGAATAACACTAAATTTTGCATCTCGTTAAGTATTTATTTCCTAGTTTGCCTTGTGTAGCTATTAGGATTTAGTGCTCTTCTTTGGGCATTGAAGTTTTAGTCAGTGCCAGGAAAAAAGTAATAACTCCTTTTTAGCAGGGCTTAGGTTTTAAAAGTTAATGAGGGACACTTGAAAACTGGCAGCTTTTCAGTCTAAGAAGAATGAGATGATAAATATGATGTAATGAAAAGTAGGAAAAAAAATAGAACACCCTTCCTTCTATTTGTCCTGCCCCCAAATACTCTTTAGTCATTTGAAGTTGGGAGGTGTGATGCTAGTATAATAATGAGAGAAGGTCACTCATGCTTCCAGGTCTATCTGACAATAAAAAAGTGGATGCCGTGGTAGGAAAAACAATAAAGGACACATAGGCATCTTCTTTTTTCTTATATTTTTCTTCATTTTCTGGATATTTAGAAGGTAGTACTTACGTATGTGGGTGTAACTTAAAATTAAAACCCCTATAAGCTGGAAATCAAACCGGCAGACTTGAATCATAAATATTATTTACTCATTGCTGGACTGCTTGGAAATCACAGAAGTATCATAAAATCCAATGGGAAGGGATTAGGAATATTAGTGAGAGGATTTCTATGGGTTATAGAAGTGTTATTGCAGAGCTTTTACCAGGGATTATGAGCATTAATCTATGGTTACATCTGCAATTTACAGACCCCATGGGAATTTTTCAGAATGAGCACGTACACTGATAATAAATCACAGCCATATGATTATTCGGAGTTGGACTTCTGGCAAGGATGATGGAGCTTTTGGAATCCCATTCCGAGGTTAAGGACCTTAATTGCTTTTATCTCCATCCTCTAACACCTTTTATTCTGCGTTCTCCAGAGCAGATGTACCGTATATAAATGGGCAGGTGTACTAGCTTTTAAGATGATTTTTCTGCTGCTACAATTGTTTTTAAAGTAGTCCACAGAACATGTTTAGTACTATGTGACTGCTTTATGGACTTAGAGACCCTACTGGAATGGCATCTTAAATGAATTTAACTGTTGAAACTGTGAATCCTATCCAAAGAGCACACATTGCAGCATTTCTAAAAAGCTGTCTTGGCTATGCGTATTTCCAAATTCAAATCACAGTAAATACAACCTTGTACAGAAGTTCCAAAACCTAGATTAATAAAGTGTTTTAATCTTCTGTGTATCAGTGCACAAAAACACAGTTACTTCAAGTCAATTTTAATGTCATATTGTGTCACATTTTAACTGGGTTTTCTCCTACCGCTGTGGATTGTTTCTGGCTCTGCAGTCTGCATGTGGCTTATCCCTTCTAGAGCTAGCTGTGCAACTGCACATGGTTCAGAGACAATGTTCTGATCCTTACATGCTGTGGTAGCTGGGGTAGGTGGACTAGCAGGTATTGAGATGTTTAGCAGTGTTGTGTGTCAGGTGACCTCAAGGGGTCTGATGTCTCTCAGTTTGGAGGGGCACTGCAAATTCTGTAGTGCCTGTGTGGTGGCTCTGACATGTTGCTAGCCAAGGCTTGTCAAATCAAAGCAAGTCCTGGTCATACTCAGCATTCCAGTGACCAGGACACAGAAGCATCACATGGATGAGAACATTTATTAATGCTTTGAGACTTCTAGGTAAAAGTATAGCACAGGAAAACTTTTATTACAGGTTTAGAACCAGCCACCATACACTTACACACATGAAGGGGGGTAATACTAAACTTCATGAAAGGCATCAGCCCCACATGACTCCTGCAATCATTGCTTTCCCCATATGAGGGATACTCATAAGAGCTATAAGAATTATAAGATATAATCTATATAAGCAATGAGAATTACCATTTTTCAGCAAATATAAAGTTTTCATCACAATCTTCAGAAAAATTGTAGGAATTTAAAAATTTTGCCCACGTGGTGCAACAAAAAAAGGGGGGGAAAAAAAGAAGCAGCCCATTTTCCCTTAACCTCAGCTGTCAGCCAAAATGTTTTGGCAGAACTTTTCTTTTAAGAGCAAAACATTTCCAGAACCCAACAGTTTGTTGAAAGCCGTGCTTGAAAGATGATTTTTTTTCATTGAAAATTAAATTACTCTGTAAGAAATTTTGACGGGAAAGTTTGATTACTGAGTGGAGAAGTAAATGCTCCATTTTGGTTTTGTTATTTTCAGGCAACAGATCCAGGCAACTGCTCCATTTCATTTCAGTGGATTGCCTTTAGGAATGCTATTAATCAAAATCACTTAGAAGGACATGGATATAAAGTGCAGTATTGGGGCAGCTGTGGTTATTTCACTTGCTGTGTGGATTATACTTTCTAGGTTCAGAGTTCTCCTAGACTTTTGATATACCTGAAAAAGGCTGGGAAATGCTATGAAGTGTAGTTGTGTGTGTGTTTGGGTGGGTACAATCAGTAACGGTGAGTTAAATTTTTAATATTTCTTCTCTACAATATGATATGCACCTCACTAAAGAGAGGGTCTTCCTGCTCTATTGTAGAACTTGTGGAAAATACAATTGAAGAGTAAGAAGTAATGATTAAAATGAAATTTGCTACCATTACTAACATGATGACAGGAAAAGCATGTGCAAAATCTAAAATGAACAAAAAAGCCTCACTTGTGTTCAGTTATATTCTTACCTTTATAGCAAGAGGTGATTTCTCCATTTTATTTATTCCTACATTATCTAGCCTGATCTATTTCTGTTTGGATCTGGCTCATTTTGTTGGAATACATCATCTTTTAACTACCTAAGACAAATTCATTGACTTTTCTGTCACAACCAATGAAAACCAAACAGTACCATAAAAGAGAGAGGTCCTTCTCTCAAGAGCACTACTGCATTTTACAGGTGGAACAATATGTATTTTTTTTTTTTGTATGCTCTTTAATTAAAAATTTAGGAGCGCCAAAGACTTTTAACCACATGCTGTCATTTACTGATTTTTTTTTCATGGTCATTTTTTTCTGTCTGTGATGGAGCCTGTGAATGTCTGACTGCATTTCAGGTGAACAGTGCGTGTAGGACGAATGGGGTTTCTGTATGGGGCAAGATAAGCAGGGGAAGCCTGCTGTCTGTCAGACTAGATGGCTGTAGCTGTATTGTACCTAACAGATCCTAATTTCTTGTAAATAAGGAAAATAATTCTGTACCTGAAGACTTAATTCTTAGGGAAAGTCAGGAAGCACTGTCCTTAAAGCCAGCCTAGTGCTCAGCTGTAAATCATTACAGCTGCCTTTAAAATGACATAACTTCATTGATTTATAACAGCTGAGAATCTGTTACAACAAGGAAAAGACTTAGTAATTGCCACAGTCCTCTCGTAAAGGCTCAATGAGTAACAGATATTTTGATGATGGTAGGACTGAAGCTGGCACTGTGTTCCCTATAGTCTTCTCCCCAGTCTTTCCTGACAGCCTGTAGTGTGATACAGGCAATGTGAAGCTGAGATGGTGCAGTGCTGAGCATTCCCAGGGCAGTGCATACTGACTGTGGATTTCCAGCAGCCTCTGGAGGCCTGTGGCCAGCAGCTGGCACTGCCCTTGGCTCACTTCATTTCTGCCTGATGTGTGAGTGGGCACGGGAGCATGGAAGAACAGTTGGTAGTTATCACAGGTGTTTGCAGTGGCTGAATGCACTGTAGGGAGAAGAAACTATGGCCAAGTCCTTCCTGGGTTGGTTTATGAGGAGAAACCTACATAAGGCTGGGAAAGCCAATTGGGATGATATGTCTGTGGCTAGAGTATGGCTTGTAGTCAGATACGAAATAAGAACATGGGAGTTAACAAATCTCTTCCCCAAGCCATGTGAACATACACATTCCTCTGTGCTCTGTTTCCTCTGCACACAAACTCTGAGATATTTTCACATCTAGCCAGCAGAGTGCTTTGGAGAGAAAAATAATTTAGTATCATAAAAAGCATCTTAAAAATAAGTACTAAGCTGCTTCCAGCCAGACTGAGGTTTGTGCTGCTTTCCCTCACTTTTTTTATTGACCAAGTCATTGTTGGGATAGGAGAAATCCAAATGTTAGCTACATTCTTCCTTGATCTGTCTTGAGAATGTTCTCCTTGCAGGTGACTTTCAGTGCAGCACTTCAGAGTGAAGGAAGGAGCCAGCCCATCAAGCCAGTCAAATGTTTCGAAGATGTACCACTGTCACTGTTTTTTCAGACCACTTAGTAGCATCTTTCTTTCATGTTTCTGCAGCCAGAGGACCAACACAGTGGGTTTCACAACCAGTTCCTCAGCAAAGACTTTCTCTGTTCAGAACTGACTTTCTTATAGAACAGTTTTAAAACTTGGAGCAAGTTTTTAAAGCTTTAATGCTATTCCTCCTATGTAAATCATGCTAACACCCACCTGTGTGTCTGCCATGTGCACATGGTCGTTGGACAGAATGCTACTTTGCAAATTTTCATAATTCTTAACTCTGCGGTTGGAGAAGGTTACTGTGGGAATTTTCATCTGATGAAAGGTCAGTTGGGAAATGTGAGGTCTGACGTTGCTGTTCTGCACAGACAGCTATAATTGTCTTCATATTTTTTAGCTCCATAGTTATTGAAAACAGATTTAAGGGAAAAAAAAAAAAAGCAAGACTTTAATAATTTAAAACTCCCTAGAAGAAAATGCAGGCTTTTTTTCATGATCTTTTCAACCAGAGCTGAGAGCTGTATATTATTCCTGCCTATAACCTACTTCTGTCAGTCTCACTGCTTTCTACAAACTCAATTCCTGATCGTGATGCACAGCCTGCCAGTGACATGAAAGCACTAGCATTAAGAAACTAGCGCTCAAGAGTTGTTGCCAAGTGACACCAGAGTAACTGAAGGATATTTCTTTCTGTGTAACAGCTCTTTATTTGTCAGATAAGCCACGTTGCCATTAACACCAAACTTGCATCAAATGTTGCACACTTGATGGTGTGTAAAATAAGTGTAACTAATCTCAGTACATAGGAAAACTCCCTTAATCTTAATGGATTATTCTCCTTCTAGGAACTATGTGGTTATAAGGAGTAGTGCTTTGTGATGGGGAGCTCTGTTTCATTTACAGCTTTCTGTTAATTGCTTTCTCTGCTGGACTGTGTTTCCATTCCCGCTGTGTGTTTTGTTTCCAGCCAGTGCCAAACACCAAAATAGTTGTTTCTTTGCTTGGCCCTTCTACTTTGCACTTGGGCTGCAGTTAAAAGCACATCAAGCCTGCTTTTCAGATTCCTAGTACTTGATAAGGTGAAAGTATTGTCCAGTGTGAATTCACAGAGGTATGTTCAGAGTTTCAAAGCAGGTTAGGTTCACACAGATAGTCTTTATTCTGGATATTATATGCAATACTTGTGTACTTTTTTGTGAGGCCAGATCCTATCTGTTGGCCTGAAACTGGCAGGAGGCCGGATAAAACTGGTGCAAAATCTTTGGTGGTTCTGGTTAATTCTAGGAAAATGAAATTGTGTACCTGTACCAGAGCAGGATGAAGCTGGGCTGAGGGAGCTGGTAGTGTAGAATCCTTGTATGAGGGCTGCTCCAAAAGTAATGTTTTATTCTGTTTGTCCATGATGTCAGAGGTGGATGTTGGTGGTATGGCAGTAGAGGTTGAACCTTCCCACCAAGTTTGTTACACTTTGTTGCTGTGTGACAGATGGCAGCAGAGGGGCAGTCTGACCAAAAGAGTTTCTGAGTTTAAAAAACAGAGTTTAAACAAAATAGCTATGGAGAAGTACTATGGTGATAGCAGTGATTAAGTACTTCACACTGTGCATTTTGTCAGCCTTTGTTTTTGCAGTGTGTAATGTATATATCTTTTTTTAAGTCTTTTTTCTTCTTTTTTTTTTTAAAAAAATGAAGTTTTATCTCTAGGTTAAATCAATTTGAAACTCAACTTGAGGCATTGGCACGCAGCTGACCTGACAGGAAGGGCCATCTCTGGCACAGTCAGTTGGATTGGATTGGGATCATTGGGAGGAATCACAGACTGCCCTCCTTCTGGCCCTCCCCTCTCTTCTCCATTGCCCAACTTCATCCTTTAAAGTCTTTATTCCAAGTAAAGCATATTCCAAGTAAAGCATGGGAGTAAGCATAGAAAGAATTATAGCTGACATAGAATAATTAAAAGGGTGTAAATGGAGGGTCAACATTGCTGAATTATCTTTCTTGAAAAGCTTCTTGTAGTGACTACCTTCTCTTTGCATTGTTTTATCCAGTGTGTGGCTGTTATCCTCATTTACACGGATACTGCTGCTTCAGGCCATCTCTGCACTCACTCCAAGCATTCTCAAAACTCCCGTGGGAGGTGCATGCAGCTTCAAAGAGTATTTGGAAGGTATAGAGTGGTTGTTGGCTCATTTCTAGACTCTGTGCAAGTTTGCAAGGAAGTGCGTCTTTCAGACTCTTTTTGGAGAATTGTAAACATATTTTTCTACTAACAGTATTTTTGCATTTCTCCTATACCAGATTTATTCTTGCTTTTCAAAGCTGGTTCTGAGTTTAATTCGAGCAGAATGCTTTCATCTAAAAATAGTTTGCCTGCATTTTTTCTCCATTAGAACAAAAGAGGCTGTGGTGCTGTTCTCCCACCTCATCATACTGTTCTTCCTCAGCGGGCAGCAGCGATGCCAAGCTGTAAAGATCCATTCCAGTGCTTGTATCTGGCCTCTTGGAGAAGTCACACGTAGTTCTGCTGGCAGTGTAAAAACGGACTCAGGGTCTGTGATGTGGTTAAACCTATTGACGAGTTTCTGAGCTGTCCAGTGATGGTGTTTTCTGTCACTCCATTGTGCTTGTTCAAACTACTGTAAAAAGCCACTGCTGCTGCAGTAAAGTGTCATGGAAGTATCTGGTGGTGCAAAGTAGGATGTCTGGTGAAAGACTGGGAGTCAAATACCCTAAGGAAGGAAAGCAACCACTAGGCACCAAAGATATTGATGTTTGCACCAAGCTTTTCCAGGAGCATTGTGTTGAGTTGCCTGGAGATTAGGAAACCAGGAAATCTTTACAGCAGATGGAAGAAGTCTGGAATACAGTTGGTCAGGAATATAGCACAGAAAGCAGTCTATACAGAAGCCAGGTCCTGAGGAGTCTATAGAACTCAGCTACATTCACGTGGTAGGCTGAAGAGTGGACAGCAGCTGGTAGGTTTTTACATAGCAGAATAAATGTGAAGTCAAGTCTGCTGGTCAGTCTGTAGCTGTTCTTTGGACTGGTCTTGGTTTATTGACAGCCTGGAAAGTTGGTTGCTGACAGGCTGTCATCTGCAGGGCTTTGAGCCCAGCAGAGCTTGACACATTACTTTCCTGGGAATTGCTGTCAGGGCAGAAGTGATGGTAACCTGTATTCAGTTATTATTGACTCCTAAGTCTATCTGAGGACCATTTACCATCAGTCTCAGACGCTTATTAATACAATGACAGTGTAGTTGTTGCTCAGAAATTCCTGCTTTTCATAGTGAAGTCATGCTCAGAGAAGTTGCATGCTTTTGAGGAACCTTTGCCATAGGCTTACAGAAGAACTCAGGCCATGACTGTGGTATGTGGGGCACTGGGGCTTTGAGGCTTTGTGGGGTTAGTGTTTCTTTTGTTCTGTTATAACCATTTTCAAATTATTCTCCAGTTATTATCCCTGATATCTTAAAAGAAAATAAAAAAATTTCACTGGGTGTACCAAGTTCTGTGCTGCCATACTGAGCACGGCTGCCAAGGTTGTAATGCTTCCTGATTTCAGTGTACATGAATTTACAGTAATCTTTATATGATATCAATAACTCACTCAATGATTTCAGACCTTGAGACTTGAAAGCGGAGGTGGCTCGAAGGATAACAACTCCAGATCCTTGCCAGACCATTTGATGTTTCATCTAGAACATCAAGAGGCAGTATCAAAGATTTTTAGCAAACCTGAGTTTAAATTGGCATTTAAACAACTGTAGAGGCAAATTATGATATCAAAAAGTCAGCAAAGGAATATCTCAGATGACATGAGATGGTGCAGGAGAAACTTCTGCTAGCTGTTGCCATGTCAGATCTGTGGTTGTGCTTCCCGTGGCTCCAGTCTGTACAATTAAGCAATCATAGCTGTGGTCTTGCTGAACATGTTACTGCAGTTGGTTGGCTTTGTTATGACTTACTCTTTTTTGTCACAGCACTGCAAAGCGCCTCACCCTAATTTAAACCACATGGACTGAGATCATGTCATACTTGGAAAGAAACCAATCAAGCAAAACATAAGAGAGTGGGCAGACCTCACTTGTTTTAACAAATGTAAAGAAAACATTTTAGAGGGGATATTCCAGAAAAACATGCTTACCAAAAGGCCTTAGAACTGCTGTTTCAGCTTGTGGATAATGCTGCTTCTCAAGTATTGTTGTGTATCCCTCACACTTATGATCATCTTAAACAAAGTTTAGAATTACAATACCCTTTATATTCTTTTGCTGAACATTCCTGTTTTCTGGTTAAAAGTATACATAGGAATAAGCATGAGTGCTGCAATCTTCGCACACTGTTTACAAATTATTATGCTAGATAAAGATGTTATGGTTAATTGTACTGATGCATATGGTCTTGTGCCCATCTGGTTAAGCAAAAATGTAGAAGAATCCTCAGTGTTTTTCTGCTTAAATTACATATATACCAACAGAGGCAAAAAGAAGGAAGTTATTACTGAGAGTTCTTAAACTTCTGATAAGCTCACCAGCAAAAATGGTGAGAAGGAAAATGTGTACTGCTGTATTTACCAGGTTTGGAGTCAATATTTATGGAGAACATTCTGATGTGTGCATCATGGGTTTGTCTTTGTGGCCGTACCACTACCCAACCTTTCAAAAAGATGCTTTGTCTCTTGAGCATTTTGTCTGGATTTATTCTCATATGATCCCTTTCTTACTAAGGAATAAAACTGTTTTTAAAATGCTGTAAATGTATATGCGTGTGGCTCAGCAAAAAGTGCAGTCTAGCAGTTGTATGTAAATATACAGATTTATTTGTAGGACTTGTTACTTCCCATTTGACTAATCACAAGAGAAGTTTAACTCCTGGGATGGACAGCAGAGAAATTCACCAGGAGAAATAGATTTTATTATTTGCTGAGTTCTAACTTTTGTGGTTTTAATAAAATCAATCTAACATTATAATTTCATACAATGTCATTATTATCCAGCAAACTGCACAGGTGTTCTCATTATGAATTTAGCTATCCTCTCACTGAGATCCCATCATAGGATCCCACAGCCAAACTACCAGATGGATATTATATGATAAGGATTTTTTTTCACATCCAAATTACCACCTTTCAATTATATTTTTGCAGTTCTTTCAATGCTGATGATTTTTTACCTCTTCCAAATCCTCATTTTCCTTTCAACTGCTGATTGCATGCCTTATAATATGCTGGGTGGGCTGTAGTTACTTTCTTAACATTTTCAGCTGAGTCTTTTTTGTATTTTGCTATCATCTGTGTTCTTGTTATTGTGTGTGTTTATTTTGTCAACTTACTGCATTGTAACTGTTACACCTTACCTCTCTGGAGTTATTTCCTGCGACTAAGTAGCTGTGCCTTGATTTATATTGGTAACTTCATGATCCTAGCTGTAGGGAAATGTATCGTTTAGCCAGCAGCTTCCAAGTCCTAGCCTGGTATATCTGTATGCAGGTTTCCAATCAATTAGAAAATGTATTTGGTGGAACGCTTTCTCTTTTGTTTTTGGTTGTTTTCTTTTTGACCCAGATTTCTGCTCCACTGCTGGTCAGTGTTGTTGTTACCTTAATTACGGGCTCATGTTAAAAACTTTGTCATGGTTTTATGA
>VXAB01014255.1:263799-273905 GCA_013399175.1 Odontophorus gujanensis | reverse complement strand
AGAACCTGGGGGGATGGGGCTGGGGGGTGGGGGAGGATGAAGGGGTGAGACGCGCCGCGCGGCCCCGCACCTGTTGCGGACTCACCTTGTAGACATTCTCGGTGAGGCGGTGCACCTCTTCGGAGCGGGCCATGCCGGGCGGGCCGGGCAGCACCATGGGCGGCGGCGGGGGCTGCGGGGTGGTGCGGGGCAGCAGTGCCGGTGGGAGCGGAGAGCAGCGCAGCGGAGCGGCACCACCGCTTTTATCAGCTCCCGCCCGCCCCGCACCGCCACGGCCCTCCCGCGGGGAGGGGCCGCGTCCTGGGCACGCCTCTTCGTGCCCCATCGTGCCCCGACCTGTTCCCCGCGTACAACCCATCCCGAGCCACCTTCTCCGTTCCATACCCCATCCAATCTCCCGTTCCCATTCCATACCTCTTTCCTATTTCATACTCCGTTCCTGTCTCACGTCCCATTCCCACCCCTCATCCCATTCCCATCCCAGACCCAGCTCTCCATTCCACGCCCCATTACTATTCCGTACCCCATTCCCATCCCAACCCTTTACTCCTTTCCAGTCCCATACTTCATTCCCATCCCCTATCACATTCCCATCCCATAACCCTTTCTGATCCAATACCCACTCCCACCTCAAACCCCATCCTATACCCCTCATGACCTTATAGCCCCTGCTATGCCTCATCCTATAGCCTGTGATACCTCCTCCTACACCCCAATGCTCCTCACTATCCCTCTCTTACACTGTCCCACATCCCTTGTGGTGCCCCACGCTGTACCCTAAAGCTGTAGCTGCCCTGCACACCCCCCTGCACCTCATGCTGTGCCCCGTGCTCCTGCCTGCGTGGTGCTGGGCAGCGAGGGGCAGCAGAGCGCTGCATGGTGTAGGTGTTGGATGGGGAAGGACATCAGAAACCATCCAAAAAAGAGTGGGATCATCCTTGCAGGTCATGGCCCTGTCCTTACCCTCATCCCTATTCCTGTTCCTGTGACCACAGCACTGAGGTGCTCCCACATTCAGAGATGCCATGGCACAAACTGCTGCGGGTGTCCTCACCTGCCCCCAGGATGAGACCCCCCCCTTCTCCTCCTTCCCTCAGCCCAGGAAGCAGTGCAGCACTTAGCAGCCAGGCATGCTTTCCTCAGCCATCTCCTCCCTCCAAACCAAAGGCCAGTGACAGGATCAGCCCCAGATGGTCAACATCTTGGCCCCGTAGCTCTGCTGCTGTCCTGCTGCCGCCCCACAACCCCCCCTTGCACCTCTCCATATCCACCTGATGTGGAGAAGGGGCACAGCTCAGCCTGGGTGCACCTGGATCTGTCCCAGCTCCATCCTGGCTCCATCCCTGCTTCCCACTTCAGAGGACAGAGATGGATCCACATCATGTGTGCAGTTTCCTACACCAGCTGCTTAACTCCTCCCCACCGAGGCTGGAGGGCAGGAGGGGAAGCAGGGACCCCCCAGCTGCAATTGGGTGCGTGGGACCTCCAGCTGGGACCTGCCTGGCACTGCAGAGTGCTCCTGCCCCAGGGGCCAGGACCAAAAGCAGACCCAGGATCAGGATGAGGCCCAAGGCTGTTCCCACTGCCGGCAAAGTGCTTTGGAGCGAGCAGCCACGCGCATCTCCATCGCCTTATTTTTAGTTGCGTTATGTAAGTTGTTCGCCACGTCACGGAGGTGGGGGGTTCTTGCATCTAATTCCAGTGTGACAGCCCAGCAATTCAAACAAGCTGTTCTGCTGGAGAAGATAAAAGGATTTGTAATTTCTCATCGTGGAAGAGGCCTTCTGGGACGACCCGCAGAGAATCTCGCGCTGCTTCCAGCCTCCACCCCGCTCCGCTTTCTTCCCGTCTCCTGCTTCTCTTTATCTCTATCCCCAGGAAATCTGAATACTGACAGCCTCCCTCCCTCGCACCCCTGCTCCCAAAGCTCGAAGCCTCCAGGGTTCCTTATTCTCACATTAAGAGCTGGATTCCCCCTATTCCCGTGGCTGCTCTCTGCTCTGTGCCCGTCACACCCTGGGGCCAGCAGCAGAACCCCTGCCTGCACCTTGCACCCCAGTGCTTGCTCACTTTGGACTCCAATGCAGGGGAGCAGCCATGCAGGACCCCCGAGCAGGGCTCAGGACCACCTCCTCCCCACGAACCCCTTCCCCGGGTGATGGCACATCCACGCACGCTGCGCCGTCCACCTCCAGCCCCGGGTGGAGCGAAGTTGCTGTGGCAACACCACCTTATGTAATCCACCCAGTTCAGCTGCAGGTGTGCGTGGAGGAAACGGTGCTATTTTAGAAGTTTCATTAGGTTCCTTCTTAATGATCAGCGCTCCAGGCCGGGTCACTCATCCCAGTGCTCAGAGCCAGCATGGAACTGCAGCGGTGATGGGCAAAGGCAGTGGGGCCGAGGGCTCCCATTGGCCCCTGGGGACAGGGACAGCTCCCTGCTCAGCCCTGTGTCACCCTGCGACCGTGCCCCATTGGGATGTGCAGGACACAGGGGTCCCTCGGGGATCCCCCCCCTCCGAGTGGTGCAGCACAGGGCAGGATCGTCCCTGCAAGTGCTGACATGTCAGCGAGATCACCAGGAAATCTCCGTGCCTTCGCTCTCATGCAGATGTTTTCCCCATCAGCGTCCTGAAAGCGCTGTGTGCATTCTGCTCTGAACCCTCTCCGTGCCGTGCCAGGAGTTATTTCTTTCTGAAACCATTTTAAGACGATTTTTCTGACATCTGATGAAGCGCTTCGGGAAATCGGCCTAATGGGTTCCAGCACAGCCTCAGGAGCTGCTCCCCCGGCCGGCTCGTCCCGCTCGGCTGCTTTGGCTCACGGCTCGGGCGGCTCCAATCAATGTGTATTTCCCGGCCGTGTGCCCAACCCTGAGCAGTGCCACGGAGCCCTGAGCTGTGCCATGGGGCACTGAGCAGTGCCATAAAGCCCCCAGCTGCTGCAGGGACACACGGTGACTTCCAATGTCCCATGGTTGACTGTGTCCATCCCGCACTCAGGGTCCTTCCCCAGTGCTGTGCCATGCGGTGCTTGGAGGTACGGGGGAGTTTTTGCCTTCGGTTTTGTAGAGTCAGGTCTTGAAGCTGCAACCAAAAACTGGAGATTCCCCGCGTGTGTCAGCAACTCTCAGCCTGCTAAATCCCCCAGAGCACAAACAGCAAATCAAGTAAAGCCATTTATTGAGGATTAGCAAAGGATGAACAATTCCAGCTCTTATTTTATTAGGTGGAAGCTGTGGCACTGAAATCCAGCGCAGAGCCCAAACCGGTGGGGACAGCACTTCGGGTGCCCCATGCAGCGCTCCTCCAGCCCCCAAAGTAGGTCAGCTCTGCATCGCAGGGGGACTGCAGGGGGAACTCACCCGAGTGAGGCTGAACTGGGGGTGAGCAGTGGGTGGTAACAGCAGGGAAAGAGGGGGCAGCCCCAGAGCTCGCTTGGCCCAGGCCTGGAGGAGCAGGACGTGGTGATGCCCCATGGCAGCCCCAGCCCATAGAGCTCTGGGGGGTGCAGGGCCGGGCTGGGCACTGCTCTGCTGGCTGTGGGTTGGCTCCAGCTCCCAGATCTGTGAGTAATGCTGCATTACAGCGCGCTAAGGAGATCTCTGGGGATACTTCTGAATAACAGGCATAGCTTGTGCGATTTGCACAACGGGCACGATGGGATTTGGCGTCACGTTGCCCGAGCGCGGGCTGGGGTCACTGGGTGCCACGTGCTGCAGTGCTCCGGGCTGGGGGCACAGCCCCTCAACACCAGGAGCACTCTGCTGGGACACAGCCCCACGGTCACCTCCACTCGCTCCCTGTGACTCGCTGCATGGCTCAGTCCCCACCCCACCGTGGGGACAAGGAGCGGCTCCGCTGATGGCCACACAAAGGCACAGGGTGTGCACCACCCGAGGAACCTCATTCCTTGCAGTGTGGGGCAGCGTTGGTGGGGAAGGAGTGGTGACCCGAGGCCACGTCCCCCCCAGGAGCACCACGGTCACCGCACAGAGCTCAGGGGCAGCGCTCGGAGCTGCAGAGGTCACGCTCCCGTGCAGCCCCACAACAAACCCGCTTTGTTCCCACTGCTGCCCCAATGAGGGCACGGCACTGATTGGGGTTTTTTCTCCCCCAAAGCCGAACCATTTTCGGGTGCTGCTGCTGGGGGGAAGCACCACACACCAGGGTGTGCCCCTCACCCAACGCTTTCCACGCACACTTGAGGATCTGTTTGCACGAGGGGGTGCACCATCAGCCCCAGCGCCGCGGCCGCGTTGGCATAGAAACTGCAGCAGCTCTGCAGGCACACACAGCTCGGCTGCACCGCGAGGGGCTCAGCCCCACACAGCTCCAGGCTGAGCCCGAGCTCATGTGTGAGGCCGATGCTCCTCTGCCTCGTGGGCAATGGGGAATCTGAGCCTCTCTGAAGGCGATGCTGCTCATGGGAGAACATCAACTGTGAAAGCACGAGGCCGGGAGAGGGATCGGTGAAACCATCAGAAACTGTTTATTGTTACAGCACACCACAGAGGTCACACAGCACGCCTGGCGCTTCCTCCCCAGGAGACGCGGCACAATCTGTTTGGTACAGGGATTGGGAGGGGAAGCTGCCGGCCATCCGCTCGCAACCTTCCTGCAAGGAGGTCAGAGGCCTTTCCCAAAGCAGGGAGCTGCATGAACCCCCCCTGCTCCGCAGCCCTCCCCCCAAGCAGCACAGCTCAGCACTCGGCCCAGCAATGCTGCGGCCTCGGGGGGGGGGGGGGGGTCTGCTGGGGCTGCCCCGCTGCCAGGGTCTGCTCAGAGTGCACAGCCAAAGCCATGCCCCACGGAGAGGTCCCTATGGGACCGTACTGGGGGAGCCCAGCATCCGCTCCTACGAGTTACAAATTAAATAGGGTCAAACTAAACGCGCAGACACCAGGCTAGCAACGGAGTAAAGGAGGCTGAAGGAAAAAGCGCTCCACAACAACGCCAGCGACAGCAGCGCGAAGAAAAGGCTCTCTCTGGTGGAAAAAGTGAGCACTGCACTCAGCCAGGACGGAACAGAGGGGAGCAACAGCAGCCTTGCAGAAAGAAAAACCACGGCAGAGTGTATCCCAGGAGACAGCCCAGTGCACAGCTGCAGGGAGGCTGCTCCCAGCACAACGCTCGCTTTCAACCTGTCCTTCCAATTCTGAAACAGCAGCTTCGTTACGCGGCATTAATTAAGAGAGAGTACAGTGCAACTGAGAACAGAGCAGCTGCAGGGCTCGGGATGGCTCTGCTGTTCACACCCCATGTCCTGCCCCACGTGGAGGCCCACACCGGGCTTTGGGATGTCACACGGGAAGGTGGAACAGAAAGCATGACTTAAAAACCACAGAATGCAGCTCCTGCTGACTCACCGCCACGGGCTGGAGCAGCACAGCCCCCGGGATTACTCCGTGTTGTCTAGCACCAGGCCATGTATCCCCAAAAGCAGTCACTAAAAGTCTCAGAGGGCCCTCCGGGTCCTTCTGCTATGTCACAGAAGCAGGGATTAAGGGCTGTGGCTTCGGGACTGTGATAAATGCAGATCTGCAGCTTCCTACGAGCACCTGCAAGCTGGCAGCCCCACCAGCTCCCAGGCACAGCTCCTCCTGCACGCCCTGGGCAGCACCTCGGCCACATCAGCATCCCTGCTGAGTGCTGACACGAGGAGTTGCACACTGCAGAACTCACCTATCCCCGCCCGACCTCTCCTCTCTGCTGCCTGGCCAGGGAATACAGAGCTGACAGCTGGAAGAGCAGTTATCTCAGCCCACTGCAAAGCACTGCAGGCTGACCAAGGAGCAGAGCCACACGGGGTGACTCGTGGCTCCCAACGCAGGCAGGCTCATCAGTGTTCTGCAGGTCCAGCAAACTGGGAGAGGCAGAGCAGGAGCTGAGCAGGAATCCTTAATGAGCGCCTCTGACTCATGCCCAGGGACAGCCCAGCTCCTCACCTCACACAGAGAGGTTTTCCCCTCTCAATGAGCGCTGCTGCAGGCAAAGACAAGCAGTCACCGTGCTGTGCCCACATGGAACATCCTGGCTACACCAGCTTCACACACAGAGCACTGCAGCCCCCAGGCTGCCTGCACCCTGCCATGCCAGCACCACCGGCCCTTCCTGAACAGAACCAGGGGAGGAAAAGCAGAGGAGCTGAGAGAGATGCAGACAGAGAAAGGTCTGGAGGGTTCAGAGCAGCCCTGGGATGGCCACTTCAGACAGGACTCCAAGGGGAGGGTTGGCTGGGGATGCAGACAGAGCAAAGGCAGATTTAGAGCTGAAATCAAACCTGGAGAGAAGTGTTCAGCTTTGGAAGTTTTAGAGTTGTTATTTAATCCCAAGACAGCGCAGCTGAGTGAGTTGAGAATTTAAGTTACAAAAAAAAGAAAGCACTAGAAAATAATCTTGATACAAGAGCAATAATCGATCGGCCGAGGTTCCCCGCCCTGCACAGGGAATCCTGCTCCACAATCTGCCCAGCACAGCTGGGATGCTGCCGAGGCATTGCTTGTTCCCAGCACGTGCTGGGATGGCAAACTGTCCTGGGTGAAAGTTATGGGGGGACCCCCAGAAACAGGAGTTAAGATGCTGCCACCAGCTCTGGTTTTGGCCTGTTCTTGATGGGTGCTGCTTCTGCAGAGGAAAAAGAAACTTGTTACAGAGAGAACAGAAGTAATCTGCAGTCACCTGCTGCAGATGAACTACGACTGATGATCTGCTGCTCAACAGAGCAACAAATGCCTGCACAGCACCTGGAAAGCCACTGTCGTCATAAATAACTGTACCTATGCAGTATGCCCCTCTTTCCCACAGCACTTCAAGGGTTAAAACACTTTCTGGACGCACTTGACACAACTTCAGCTGGCCACCTGCCCAACACAGACCCAGAACAGCAAGAAATTTCTTGGAGAAATGACAACATGAGTCTAGGTGGGGCTCAATCAGCTGCCTGCTGCCAGGGCAGCTTGTATTTTGTTTGGCCATCCTGCTGTCAACACAGAGATGACATCTGATCCGTGTTTAGTAAACAAGTACTGCAATCAAACAAGCCCTGTCCTCCCTGTCCCAGATTTCTCCCACACAGAGGTGCTCTTAAGGCAAAGGTTCAGCACTCTGGGGTTTGTCAGAGCCACGCAGGGAAGCCCGGCCCAGCAGAGCTGCACCCCCCCACGTCTGTTGGGACAGCACTGACAGTAAAGAGAGCACAGAGCTGAGATGATGGATGTGGAGCACACAGAGAGGTAGCACATACCTGGGGGCTCTTCTGGGAGTGGCTCAGAAGGAACGTCTGGAAGCTCCAACTGTTCCTGCAAGAATAATAAAGAGCCCACGTGACACTGAGCCTGCAGTGCTCAGGGACCTTTGCACCACAGCTCCATGCAAAGACATTTTGGGAACACACGAGTGACAGAAGGGACTGCACAAAGAAACTGCCACCTGATGGCTTATGGGCTCCAGCACTGCTCAGTAAACGAGAGCAGGGCTTATTACAGTTAATAAGGACTCAGTTAGCTACAAATCTCCTCAAATAAACGTTAGCTGCAGATCTTCTGCACCTCACCTTCCATGGCTGCATGTTTCTGCAGTGGGGCCAAGCCAGGGCAGTGCTTGGAGGAGCCAAAGGCACCACCGAGAGTGGTACCACACACTGACTCCCATTCATCTGAGCACAATCCAGGGCTTTCAAGATCTTCATTTAGTAAAGCAGCACAGCCACCCAGCAAGAACAGAAATCAGCTGATTGACTGGAACAGCCAGCAAATACAGTGCAGCCCTTAAATCATCTCATTTTCAAGCCATCACTGTTTGTGAAGCAATTAGCTTGAGCTCTGATGACTCAGGAATTAGGCACAAACAGGTGTAACTGGGATCTGTGGCAGAATAAGCTAGCACAAGTAGTAATCAGATTATTCCTCCTCTGCCAACAGCTTCCTGAAAACATGGGTTGAAAGTAATTCCACCAAGTTAGTCCTACCTGAGTGATAGTGTTTAATTCTTCTAGAATGGCATCTTCATCTTCCTCAGTCAGGCTCCCAGCCAGTATTTCATCTATTTGCTACACAGGTGAGGAAAAGGCACATTCAGAACATCACCCAGCAGCAGCTCTGTGGCTTACAGCTGGATACACCAAACCAATGGATGCTCAGCACAAAGGGGTGCCAACAGAAAACCAACAGAGCTAACTTTTCTGCAGGCAGCTGGGAGAGAGTTGGACTTCCAGTCTGACTGCTCTTAAACAAGGCTGGGAACACTGCCCCAGAGTAACACTGCAGCAGGCCACCTGCTCACAGCTACCCACACACACTGTACGTACCCTCTGGTATTCCACAGCATCCTGGGTTTCACCTATTATTCTTTCCACTTCTTCTATTGACATAACCTGAGGAAAAGAGCCAAAATCCACGCATGAGTGAGGCCTGCAGAGAGACACCCAGGATCCTGCTGAGTTCAGGGCGTGTTCACAGTGTGCTGGGCCGACCACATGTACCTGGTGCATTTTGTTCAGACATTCGTTGCCTATTTTCAGACCCTCGATGACCTTCATTTCGATCTGGGTGAACTCGATATCCTGGACCTGAAACAGGAGGAACAGGGGAAAGTGTCACAGCTGTCCCAGCCCTGACACAGCCTCTCAAGACTCCCAGAGAAACTGCAAGGTGGAAACAGCCAAGAGCCCCAACAAAGGCTTAAATTGTATCAGCAGTACAATGTACACAGAAAAAATCATTGCTGTGAAACAAGACCTAGCAGGCTTTTGTCTGCTTCTCAAGTGTGAGCTTAGGCTGCAACTCCTCTGGCTGTACCAGAGCAAACACATCCATTTCTACACCAAGGAACCGAGACAAGCTGGACAAAGTTTCTACCACAGCTGCCCACGCTGTGACGAAGGTTGTATGAACTTACACAACACGCCTTCCACATGCAGCCTGCAGCACGGACCCACAGCGTGCTCCCATTTGATTCTTTACAGAAGAGTCACAGCACCAGGATGGTTTCAGACACTGTGGGCAGCACCTCACAGCTGGGTGCAGTCCTGCACCCCCCAGGGCAGCCCCTCCTGTTTCTGCCCCACGTGTGCTCACCATCCGCTCCAGGTTGCTGATCTGGTTGTCTGTCTTATCCAGCAGCTGCTCCTGGTAACGTTTCTTCTTCAGCAAGAGCATGGCTTTTCTGAGGGGAAAGAGCAGGAGGGAAGATCAGCACTGAAGAAAGGACCAGCACTCTTCAACATCACTATCAATGAGCTATCAACGCTGAGCAGTGCACCCGATGCAACGGAAGGAGGGGACGGTGTCCAGAGCGACCCGGACTGGCTCGAAAGCTGTGCCCACGTGAACCTAATGGGGTTTAACGGTAACACGCACACACAGCCCGGGAGAGGAACGGACCGCGTGCAGCACCGCGGGGAAGGACGCGGGGCCGCGCTGGGCGGAACGCGGGACACGAGGCACAAACGCGCCGGGGGCACAAAGCTCAGCGTGCCCGGGGCACAAAGCTCAGCGTGCCCGGGCCGCACCCGGTGCAGCCGACCCCGGGAAGCGGCGCGGGGCTCGGGGACGCTCCGGGGCCGCTGCACGTCCGCTCCCTCCCGCTCGAAGCTCGGCCGCCCCTTACTCCTTCTTGCCCTCCTTCAGCAGCTGCCGGGCGAGCGCCCGCTCCCGCTCCAGGCCCAGGCTGAGCCGCTTCTGGTACTGCCGCAGCTTGTCCCGCTGCTGCTTCAGTTGCTGAGGACAGAGCGCACCGGGTCAGGGCGGGGCCGGGCCGGGCGGCCCTCACCGCGGTATCCCGGCCCCGCGCTCACCAGCACGGCCCGGTCCTGCTCCGTGACGCGGCTCCGCCGCTTCCGCCCGAACAGATTCCCCATCGCCGCTCCGGCCCCGGGAGCGCCGCGCCGCCCCGCGACGGCGGCCGCGAAGGGCCACGCCCCGCACAACGCGGACGGAGCGCCGCGCGGAGCGGAAAGGGCCGCCGCCAGGGGGCGCCAATGGGGGCGAGAGAGGGGAACGGCGGCGGAGGGGGATAGGTGGAGGGGATCTGGAGGAGATCTATTGGGGATGGGGAGGCTATGGGGGGGGTGGGGGTCTATAGGGGATGAGAGGAGACCCATAGGGAT